>WOXC01008807.1:0-438137 GCA_011680675.1 Gymnobelideus leadbeateri | reverse complement strand
CAATCCATTAACAGAGCAGCAGAAAGGATGTTTTAGCATAGATACAAGGGTAGGAAAGCGCAGAATGTCTACATGAGACAAAGAGGTATTCACTTTCCCAGCTCTTTGTTTACTCTTCTAGGTCACATCCAGAGCTTATCTTGTTCTCACAATTAATATGTGCCCTGGCTAGGATTGACCTACCTTGTTCCTACCCTTGTTCTCATTGCTATTGTTCATTCAGTCAGTCATGTCTTCCTCTTCGTGACCTGTGGCTCATACTGTCTTGGCAAAGATACTGGAGTGATTTGCCATTTCCTTCTCCAGTGGAGTAAGGCAAGCAGAGGTTAAGTGACTTGCCCAGAGTCACACAGCAAGTAAGTTTCTAAGGCTAGATTTGAACTCAGATCTTCCTGACTCTATCCACTGAGCAACCTAGTTCCTACCCCACCCTTGGCCTAAACCCCAGCCTTGGAATTAGAGGCCTAATTAGTTAAGGGATAGAAATGTTGCGTCTCCTGACCACTTCTTCCTGTTATGACAGACACCAAGAACCTGGTGATATGTGGATGGCAGGGATTGTATACATGGCTTCCCTCTAAATCAGCAGTACCTTAAATGCCCATGTCATAATAAGAATTAAGCACATATATATGTCCATATATGTTTATAGTGAGAAATTATTCATTTGGATCCTTACTCTATTCCAATCAGCACTAATCAGTTTGATATTCTATATAAATCATATAAGGATAATTAAATAAGATAGGCTCTTTAGTAGGCCTTTATAGTGGGCCTCAAACATTAACGTAATGTTTATTATTTGTTTACCAAATGAAAATGAGCTTCATAAAAAGCTCCTTTGTACAACCACAAGAATACTGACAAAGATATCTCCATCCTGTTTTACTCAAATCCCATGTCCAAACCCAGCATTGGTGGGATGCTTTGATTCTTTGGAAAGTCCCCCAACTTATTTTTGTACCTCTAGACCATCCTCTCTTGCCCAGCATCAGTAAGTGACCATCTTATGACCACTTGGTCACTGGGGATGACTCTTGCCTTGCCCATCTTAATTTTGGGCAATTAACCTACAGCAAGGTCTATCACCCAATGGGATTCTGTATTTTGACATGCTTCTTTTGCACACCTGAGTATCAAACCCTATAAAAGTAAGGTCCTGGGGACAGGGGAATCCCAGATCATGAGAAAGATCTGATGCCTACTTCATTAGAGGGGACCATGGACCCTTTAATAAAGTGCCATTGACTCAGAGCTCTGTTTCTTTTATTATTGGTTGGACAATTTTAAACTCCACATTATATATACACACACATATATGTATATTTGCAAATATGTAAGAATGTGTGTACATATAGGTGTAGATGGATGGATGGATGGATGGAGGGATGGATGGATGACATGGTATAAAGGATAGAGAACTAGCCTGGCAGCTAGAAAGGCCTGAGTTAAAGCCTTGCCTCTGACACATATTGGCTCTGTGAAAGGTTGCTTAACCTCTCAGTGTCCCTTGGCAAGTCTTTAAAACTAGAAGTTTCAGATTGGCTTTGGTCAATGGAGTTTCCTCTTTGAGAGATCCCCTCACTGATAAATCATGTCTATTAAAAATTTTTTTAAAGGTGGCTCAGTGGCTTTTGATAAAAAGCACAGAATCTTATAGTACCTACTTCACAGTGCTGTTATACAGATTAGAGGAAATAACATAAGTAATTTCATGTCTATATCTGTGATTTTACTGGAATAGGGAAATCCAGGCACATAGACTCCTGCTGACAATGTGGATTTGCTATTCTTCTGCAATTCATAATCTTAGGGAGTTGGCTAGACAAATGTCCAGAAGCTAAGTGACTCAGTTGGGATCACACAATAAGGATGTGTCAGTGGTGGGACTTGAACCAGCCCTGCCCCCATCCTCTATACTACCCTGCCTCTTCATGTAAACAAGACTTCGAAAACCTTACAACAGCATATAAATGTCAGGCATTGTTGCTATTAGTATTATTAATTATAAGAATAGCTATGTAATACAGCCAGAAGCTTGGCTTGTCATGGATCACTGGCTCTATCTGAATTATTTAAACCCTAAACACCCATTTCCTTCCATATAAACAAGGGTAAGCAGATAAAAAGAGCTGTTGTATGAAATGAATATGAATCCCTATTCCAAAGACGACAATCAGGCCTATGAAAGTCCAAAAGGATCAGCTCTGAGGTGCTCCTGCTAATAACTGAATCCCAGAAGAGATGATTATGAACCCAGCATTTTCATCTGCATGACCATTATTACCACTAAGCTTTGACCCAGAACATAAGTGACTGAAACCTCTCTGTAATTATAAGCTGAAAACTATAGAGAGCCTGACTGAATACCTGATGTAAGGTTGCACTTTATATAATTCCATTGACATTTGGATTTTTTTTACTTGCAATTTGAATGCAAAAAGAAGTAGAATATATTAGCAGAGAATAGGCTTCAGGCAATAACACAGAAACCTTCAGAAGGAAACCCTTCAGGAACTAATGACAAATTCTTGGAGGAGGACCAAGAAAAAAGCATATTGGCTGGGAGGTCTGGCAGTTTTCCCTATGCCATCTACCTCAGTAAAGGGAATCTAAGTAAGATCCAAATGTGAACGAAATATTTCTTCAATCAATTGGCCTGACCCTTGGAGACTGATTCATAGAAAGTCAATATTTTTAGGGACCAGAAAGGTTAACTCAATGCTCTAGGAGAAGACCTGAAGAATTCTTCTCCACAAATGTAGCTATATTTGCTTCCACTTCCCCCCTTTAGAAAAAATAAGATTAAATTCTAATCTCACTGGAGAGAGTAAATACAATGATTATATATATTATGTTATTTAATGATAGATATAGCTTGGTATTCTTAAAGAGTCGGGCAGTTAGGTGGCACAGTGGAGAGAGTGTCAGCCCTGAAGTCAGGAAGACTCATTTTTCTCAGTTCAAATCTAGCCTCAGACACATACTAGTTGTGTGACCCTGGGCAAGTCACTTAACTCTATTTGCCTCAATTTCCTCATTTGTAAAATGAGCAAGAGAAGTTAATGACAATTCACTCCAGTATCTTTGCCAAGAAAACCCCAAAAGGGATAACAAAGACTCAGATGTGACTAAAAAATGACTGAACTGAATTCTTAAAAAGTCCACAATTTAATAGGGAAACAACATGCACACAACTCTGTACAAACAAGATACACACCGAATAAATTGCCAATAATGAATAGAGGAAGGCATTAGCATTAAGTGGGATCAGGAAACACCCATAGGAGAATAAGATTTTAGCTTGGACCTGAAGGAAGTCAGGGATTCCAGTTAGCAGAGCTGAGAAGGAGAGGATTCCAAGTATGAGAGACAGTCAGTGAAATTTCCTTCAGTAGGAGGGCAGAGTCAAGATGTCAGAATAAGGCAGGAACTTGCCTGAATTCTTCCAAATTCATCTTCAAACAACTATAAAATAACAACTCAAAATGAATTCTAAAGAGGCAGAACCAACAAAAGCACAGAGTGAAACGCCTTAGACAACTTAGCCCAAGACAACTTAGAAGGTTGCCAGGAAAGGTCTATCTTACTAGAGTAAAGAAGGAGCATAGTCCAGTGTAGGCAGTGTTCAGGTAAGCCAGCACTGAGGCCTTGAGCCCCTGGCACAAGAAGCTTGGTAGAATGGCCCCTTCACTCTAGGAATAGAGTCCAGATTTAACATAAAACAAGAAGTCATGAAATAGCCTGGAAGTAAGCAAAAAACAAAAACAAAAGAACCTGAAAAACACTATGTCACCATAGAAAAATACTCTGGTGACAACGAAAATCCAAACAGAACAACAAATGTCAAACACAGCAACAAAGGTCAAACACAAACACAAAAACCCAAATACAAACAACAATGTCAAAGTAGCTACATGTGAAGCCTCAAAGAAAAATGTTAATTGGTCTCAGACCCAAAAAGAACTTCTTGAAGTGACCAAAAATTATTTTGAAAATCAAGTGAGAGAGGTAGAAGGAAAATATGGGAAAAGAAATGATAGTGATGCAAGAGAATCATGAAAAAAGTTAAGAAGTTTAGTAAAAGAAGCAAGCAAAAAAGTAGACTTAGCCAAATGGAAAAGGAAGTAAAAAAGTTTACTGAAGAAAAGAATTGCTTAAAAATAGAACTGGTCAAGTGGAAGTTGACTCCATAAGACATCTAGAAAATAAAACAAAATCAAAATAATGAAAAATAGAAAAAAATGTGAACGATCTCATGGCAAAAGCAACTGACCTGGAAAATAGAGGGAGGAGATAAAAGGTAAGATAATTTAAGAATTATTGAGCTATGTTAAAGTCATGATCAAAAAAAAGAGCCCAGACATCATATTTCAAAAAATTATGGAGGAAAATCATCTTGAAAATGCCTGGAGTAGAAAGATGGAATAGCAAGGAAGCCAGAATCATGGTATCAAAATTCATGCAGGTGAAGAAGGCAGAAGAAGACTGGAAAGGTAAGTAGTATTCAATTATTAAGGGCTTTCAAAGTCAAACAAAGACATTTATGTTTAACCCAAGAGGTGAAAGGGAACCACTGGAATTTGTTGAATGAGGGAAGAAAGAGATATGGTCAAATATGCCCTTTAGGAAGATCAATTTGATAGTAGAATGAAGAAAGTGTTGGAGTGGAGAGAGACTTGAACAGGGAGCTCAGAGATGACTTTCTCCCCCACTTATAGCATTTCCTGGGACACTGAGAGGTTGAGTGACTTACCTAGACTCACTTAGCCAGCATGTGTTAGCGATGGCACTTGAACCTAAGTCTTCCTGATTCAGAGACAAGTTCTCTATCTACTCTTTCATGATGTCTGTCATAACTGCTATTATGGAGTTGACAATAGTTTTCCTTTGAGTTTCCACTTATGTTCTTTAATTGGGAAGATACAGACTTGATCATATGAGGAATAACCTCTATTTTGAGACCAATGGCTTTCCCTTTACTAAACTTTGTCTTTCCCCAATTCCTTCCGTTTCATGCACTGGGAAATATGATAAAGAAGCAAAAGACTTGAAATGTATATTGCTATGTGAATGAAAAAAATCATTTTTAATTTTTCAGTAAGATCAAAGACTCTCTCTTCATTTAATAATCCCACATTTTCCATTAGACAAAAATTACTCATTTCCAAGGTTTTTTTTTTGTTCCCCTTTCAGACTCTTCCACCCCACCCCCAATCTTTGAATTGCTATTCCTTGAGGACATACTATTCTAAGTACTTTGGGGTCTCTTTCTCCAGGAATAGACATATGCATATGAAAGGAGAAATGAACAGAAGCAAGGGAGCACTCAGATTGCCAAATGAGAGAAACAGACAGGTCTCGAGGTGTGAGGAGGAGAGATCTGAGAGCTAGGGTTAGCAGGTTAGATTTCCAGATGAGGTTGCTGAGACATGCACTGACAGATGGGGAGGATTTGGAGAAAAGAAAAGGTAAAGGGGGCATTTCAGGTGAGATGCCCAAGTTGGGGGAAGCTGTAATGGTAGAAATAAAAATGGCATATTCAGAGTAGTGAGGAGACCAACCTGGTTAAAGCCCAGGATTCATGTGAGTGTTCTGGGGATACTGGCCAGTGAGGACCCAGTCTTGGAAATATTCTTGCATTTTCTCCTTCTGGTAGGTTATAAAAAGCACGTCCTCTTGCTAAGTGGCTAGTCCACTTTTTCCCAGTCATAGATTACTCTAATGATATTCTTTCCTGCCATGTTATATAGCTGCTTCTGCAGTTCTAGGATTTGTTTTGGGGGTACTATTTTATGGTTGTTTGGAGGTGAATATGGGTTAGGGTTACAATTCACTGTTTATTCCACCATCTTGGTCAGATAATCTCTGACTTTTTTTCTATATAGATACAAATCATGAAATACTACAGTCTCCAAAGAATTAAGGTTGGATTATCATCAAAAGACACAAGCATTAGTTACCTACAGTACATTAAAGATAAGGAATTATCCAGGACAAATAACATAAAAAGATATCATCAGAGATATGTATGGCTGTATAAAAGATGGACCAGTGACTAAGTAAGAAGGAAGGGCAATTAACAGACAGCCTACATGTTTCATATACAATGTTAAAAGAATACAAGTAAGCACCCCGCTATGGTGAACCCCCTTTGACAAATTTATGAGAGGGCACAAACAACAATCACATTAGAGGAACAGGTAGGGAAAGATTGTGATCCGAGTCGGCAGACAGAATATCTACATCATTGAGATCATAGTTCTATTAGATAATTCTTTTTTCGTGGTTGAGGTCATTTAATTTTTATTTGTTTTTTTATTAAATTTTATGTTTATTTTTAGTTTACATCATTCATTTTCACAAGATTTTGAATTACAAATTTTCTCCCCATTTTTCCCCTACCCACCACTACAAAACAGTGATCCCACTGTATACCTCTTCCCCCAATCTACTCTCTCCTATATCCTCTCCCATCCCCCCTTCAACTTTTCGGTAGGGCAAGATGGATCTCCATTCCCCAGTGCCTATTTATTTTATTTCCCAGTTGCATATAAAAGAATAATAATAATAATATATTAAAAACATTTGATTTTAAAACTTTGAATTTCAGATTCTTTCCCAACCTCCCTCATCACTCACCCTTATTGGGAAGATAAGCAATTCAATATGGTTGTAGTACATGTGTAGTTATGCAAAACATTTCCATAGTGGATATATTGTAAAGGACTGACTGTATTTCCCTGCATCCTATCCTAACCCCCACTTGTTCTATTCTCTACTTTGACCCTGATCCCTTTTCAAAAGTATATGCTTCTAATCATCTTCCCCCGCAAACTTCCCTTTGCTACATCATCCCCCCTCTCATCCCCTTCCCCCCTACTCTCTTGCAGGGCAAGATACCCTATGTAGTGTGTATATCATTCTCTCCCTAAGCCAAATTCAATGAGAGTAAAGTTGACTCATTTGCTTTTGCCTTCCTGTTCTTCCCCTCCATTGTAACAATTATCCCTTGCCTCTACTATATGAGATAATTTACCCCATTCTGTCTCTCCCCATCTCCTCTCATTATATTCCTCTCTCACCTCTCAATTTCACCTTTTAAATATCATCCCTTCCTATTCAATTGATCCTGTGCCCTCTGTCTATGTATACCTGTATACACACACACACACACACACACATACACACACACACACATACACACACACACTCACATATGCATTCATATGCACTTATACCCTCCTATATAGATATAAATATGTGTGTATATGTAGATATACATTTATATTCCCTTCAACTATCCTCATACTGAGAAAAGTTTCATAAGTTATAATTATCATTTTTCCATGTGGGCATGTAAAGTTCAACTTTTATAGGTTCCTTATGTTTTCTTTTCCCTGTTTACTTTCTTGTGCTTCTCTTGCTTCTTATATTTGAACATCAAATTTTCTATTCAACTCTTGTTTTTTTCATCAAGAATGCTTAAAAATTCTCTCTCATTGAATGACCATATTTTCCCCTGAAACATTATACTCAGTTTTGCTGGGTAGGTGATTCTTGGTTTTAATCCTAGCTTCTTTGTTCTCCAGAATATTATATTCCAAGCCCTTTGATCTCTTAATGTAGAAGCTGCTAGATCCTGTGTTATCCTGATTTTATTTCCATAATACTCAAATTGTCTCTTCTTAGCTGTTTGTAATGTTTTCTCCTTGATCTGGGAACTCCAGAACCTGGCTATAATATTCCTAGGAGTTTTCTTTTTGGGATCTTTTTCAAGAGGTGATAAGTGTATTCTTTCCATTTCTATTTTCCCCTCTGGTTCTAAAATATCAGGGCAGTTTTCCTTGAGAATTTCTTGAAGGATGATTTCTAGGTTCTTTTTTTTTATCATGGCTTTCATGTAGTCTAGTAATTTTTAAATTATCTCTCCTGTATATATTTTCCAGGTCAGTGGTTTTTCCAACAAGATATTTCACATTGCCTTCTATTTCTTCATTTGTTTGAATCTGTTTAATAATATCTTGAATTCTCATAAATTCATTAGCTTGCATTTGCTTCCATGAAATTCTGAAGGAATTATTCTCTTCAGTGAGTTTTTGAGATTCTTTTCCCATCTGGCAAATTCAGCTTTTTAAGGCATTCATTGACTTTTTGGGCATCTTTTGCCATTTGAATTAATCTATTTTTAAGGAGTTATTTTCTTCAGTCAGGCTATTGACTCTCTTTTCATGATTTTTTTTGCATCATTCTCATTTCTCTTCCCAATTTTTCCTCCACCTCTCTTACTTGATTTTTAAAATCCTTCCTGAGTTCCTCTATGGCCTGTAATGAATTCAAATTTTTCTTGGAAGCTTTTGGTGCAGGAGCTATGACTTTGTTGTCTTCCTCCTGTTCCATGATTGATCCTTTTTGTCCCCAAAAAAGGAATCTAAAGTTGGATTGCTGTGCTTGCTTTGCTTTCTTTGCTTGCTCATGTTGCCACTCAATTACTTGACTTTTGAGCTCTTTGCCATGGTAGATCTCTGCTTCCAGAGGGGAGAGCTTTGTCCCAAATAGCTGGGGTTTTTGCAGCTGCTGGAGCTATTAGGAGGGCACTGTCTGTACAGCCCACAGCAGCTCTCGCTCACTGGTCACATACCTCAGGACTACCACCCAAGACTGGGATCCAGATCCAGGCAGGTTAAAGGAAGAGCAATTACCCTCTGAATGTATCACTTGGGCCCTACAGGCAAGGAGCTCTGAAGCAGCCATTTGGAGGCTGCTGCATGGTTGCCACAACTCTGCCACTTCTTGTTTCAGGGGCAGAGGCCAGATCGCACATCTGCGCCCCCCCCCACCCCCAGTTCCAACGGAGTTCTACACTGACCTTTTACTTTGTATTTGGCATTTGTGGGTTGATATTTCTGGAAACAGCCACAGCTGCTGTTGATTACCTCTCCCAGTATCCACTCCAGCCACTGCTTGTGGGAGCTGCCCTTGGGCTAAAACCACAGGCTCATGCAGGGCTGGGCTTGGCTCCAAGATTTCTGGGATAGACTCTTCCTGCCAGTCTGCTGGGCTGCCTTCAGCAGATTTGTTTCTCTCTGTCACTTTGTGAGTTTTGTAGCTTTAGAGTCATATTTTAAAGGTATTTGAGGTGTTTTAGGGGGGAGCTCATGGAGTTTTCCTGCTTCTTTGCCATCATCTTGGCTCCACCCCCCATGTCTGCTCCTTTTTACTTTCTATGTCTCTCTTGCATCTTGTAATTGGAGGTTGAATTTTCCATTGAGCTCTGGCTTTTTCATCAGCAAGGTCTGGAAATCTGTTATATCATTGAATGACCATCTCCTCGCCTGGGAGAATTGTTCAGTTTAGCTGGGTAGCTGATCCTTGGATGTAACCCAAGCTCTTTTGCCTTGCGAAAAATTGTATTCCACTTCCTCCAGTCTTTAAGTGTAGAGGCTGCCAAACCCTGTGTGATCTTCACTGTGGTTCCACAATATTTAAATTGTTTCTTTCTGGTTTCTCGAAGTATTTTCTCCTTTACCTGGCAGTTCTGGAGTTTGGTCACAACATTTCACGGACTTTTCAATTTGTGATCTCTTTGAGGAGGTGACTGGTAGATTCTCTCGATTTCTATTTTACCCTCGGGTTCTAGTATCTCAGGGCAGTTATCTTTGATGAGTTCTTGGAAGATGTTGTCCAGGGTCATTTTTTCATCACAATTTTCCAGTAGGCCTATTTCTCAGATTATCTCTCCTGGATCTGTTTTCCAGGTAAGATATTTTACCTCTTTTTCTAAATTTTCATTCTTGATAGGTTTTTTTTTTGTTGTTGTTGTTGTTGTTGTTGTTGTTGTTGTTGTTGTTTTTTACTAATTCTTGGTTCCTCATAGAGTTATTTGCTTCAATTTGGTTGATTCTAGTTTTTAGCAAATTATTTTCCTTGGTTAGTTTTTGGAGCTCCTTTTCCACATCACACATTTTTTCTTTTAAAGGAGCTATTTTCTTCATTGGTAATGTTTTCTAATTTTGCAATTTTGATTTTAAAATAATTATTCATTTTATCTTCTATCTCTCTAATTTGGTTTTCAAAGTTCCTTTTGAGGTCATCTAAGAATGCTTTCTGTGCTTGAGACCAGTTCCCTGTTGAGGCTTCAGCTGTGGGTGTGGAGTCAACACTGTCTCCCTCTGAATTTGGTTCCTCCCTCTCAAGATAGTAGGACTCCAGAGTCTTTGTCTTTGCAGTCTGCTTTTTGCCCATTTTGAGGCAAGACCCTAGCCATGTCCTTCCTTTAGAGTTCCCAAGCCTTTACTGTTTAAAGTTTTGCGTTGGGACAATAATTACTATGTTTTCAGGGTCAGAGGGGGGATTGGAGCAGCTGGGGTTCACTCTGCCATCCTGGTCTCTGGAGGTCCAGTTGGGGCTTTTTAAATTTCTGGGCTGTGGATTGGTAGTCCTAGGAGTAGTTGCTGTCCCTGCATTTGATTCTTACCCTGCTCTGTCTAGTCCCAGCCCTTCAGTGATAGCCTGGCAATGGCCGTTGTGGTTGGTGGGTCAACTTGCCACCACACTGATCAGGCCTCATCTGGGTCTCTGTCTGTGAGGCCCAGGGTCCAGGTGGGCCTCTGTCTGCATGCCCTAGCTTTGGCATCCAGGCCTCTGTCTGCCTATCAGATTGTTCTTGCTAACAAGAGGAAAATAGTTATTACAACATGCACAAAATTTAGAAAAGTAATACTATGTAAGTGCTAGTAACAGTTTCTATAGTTAATATTATTTAGTTGATCTCTTATAATTTGTGTGATACTGTAAGTAAACGTCCATTGCCAATAAAATTGTATCCCTTGTATAATAAAAAAAAGAATTAAGAATTCTTTGGTTAGTGCAATGGACCTGGAATAAGGAAGACCTGAGTTCAAATCCAGTCTCAGATACTTATTAGCTATATGATCCTGGGAAAGTCACTTAACCTCTATTTGCCTCAGTTTTTTCAGTTATAAAATAGGGATAATAAAAGCATCTGCCTTGCAGGATTATTGTGAGGATCAAATCAGATACTTGTAAAAAGTGCTTTCTGTAGCACCTGGCATATAATAGGAACTGTATAAATGCTTATTCTCTCCCCTCTCTCAACTAGGTACAAAGTTGAGCTGTTTCTAGCCACTAAAATGGTATAAGTCCTGACAGTAACTCATAGATTTGGGGGCAAAACCCTGAGTTTCCTAATCTAGTCTTGACTCTTCCTTGAAGGCAAGACGAGGGTTGAATTAGGGTAGAGTGAAATGAATGGAGGAATACACACACACACACACACACTCACACACACACATACACACAAATACAGAGCATCTGTTAACAACCTCAGGTCACTTAATTGTAGTAGAGCATCGGAGATCAGTTTCTGCTGGTAAAAGAAGGCATAGGAGGTATAAGATAGCTTCTGGGGATCATTTCCAACTCCAAAGTTCTGTTATTCTTTGATTCAATTTACCAAACAAAAACTTTAGGATGATTCATTTTTCCTTTGTAGTGTAGCAAGTTACAGACTAGCAAAATATGCAATGAGAAAGAACCTGAGAGTACCTTAGAAGGCTCATTGCCACATGCTGACCTAGAGATTCGTTGGCTGATTTGATGAAATTAGAATGGCTAGGCCAGGCTCAAGATTTCTCCACTGTAGGCTTCTCAACAAATCATAGCAGTTAAAGTACAGAAGGTCACCACACCCAGTTGTGTAGCTCAACAAACTCAGACAGTATGGTTAACTTTGAGAATATTCAGAGGATACCAATGAAAGTAGCTAATTAGAAGAGTAAAAAATAGAACTTGTGGGGAAGTGGAGAGATCATAGGATTTATAGTGGGGAAATTTCATCTCATCTAATCTTCATTTTACAAATGTGGAGACTTAAAGAGGAGAGATGACTTTCCCAAAGGCATACAACTAGGAGGCAGCAGACCTGGAATTAAAACTAAAATCACTGGAATCAAAACCCAGTATTCTGTTACATGGCAATGCCTTCTCCATACAAAACCTCATAACTATATAGTTTGAAGGAAAGAAGATTGAAGCAAGATTTAAAGATAGATGACTTTTCTGGAAAAAGTGATTCTAGTTTTCAAGTCAAGACGTTAGCTTTTGCTGAAAGATAAGCAATTAAGTGATATGGAAAGATGTTTATAGTTAGCAAGTGCTGTTAAATGCTAGGTCCTTTGCTAGAAGTCCTTTAAAATGCCGTAGGTATCCATGATTCTAGCCAGAGGTATGGCTGTAACTGTATATCAATGTCTATCAGTTTAATGGAATCTCTGAATTCCCATTCATGTACCTTCAGTTTCCTTATGGCACCACTAGATGGCGGTCCTGAATCTCCTGTAGCTCTAAGTAAATTGCTTTTTTTCTGGTAGAAGTTAAGGGAGTTGCCCTGTACTTGATTGGCAAAATGTGATTTTAAAATATACACAATTGATTCTTGAAAAGCACAAGGAATATGACTATAGCTTAGAAAATTCTTTTTAAAATTTGCTTTTTAAAAAATATATAAAGTCCTGTGTTCAAAATGGGAGCAATGACCTTTCAAATGTTCTTTCCAGACAGATGTTTGGTTTTCTTTCACAGATCTAGTAGTACTTAAAGTCTATCTTTTCTGCTCATCAGCCCTAGGAAAATCTCTCAGCCCACTGTGTCTGCTCTTGGCTGGCCGAGGAGTCATGGACAGCTTGCCCTAAAGCCAGCCTAACTTCTAGAATCCCAATCTAGCCATTCATTTGGCTAATTAAGTACTTAGTTTCTAGAGAAAGGAGGAATTAGTGATTAATTAGCCCCACTGTGCAATCAATAACAGTCAGGGGTAGGCCACAGAGCAAAACAGACAAGAAAGGACACTCTGAGGGCCATAAGCTACTGGGCGCCAGAGGGGCTGAACAGATGCCATCTTGGCTCTGGCTGATTTTAAGACAAGTTTAGATGTCCTTGAGAGAACTGAAGGGCACTCTTATTGGTAGAATCAACCAGCACTATAAGTAGCCATTTTTGTACCTGGAGCAAATGACACAAAATGGTCATGGGGCTTGTTAAGGGAGGACTGGTGGAATGGGGAAAAAAATAACATCTCTTGACTTCTCAGTTGAACTCATTCTTGCTAAAGTAGCACTTAGCTCATGTTTTCTTGTTGTCAAAGAACCATGAATGTTGTCAAAATCACCTAAATTTTGACTTCTTCAAATTGACCATTTTCATCCTAGTAACAGTTATGGCTACAGCATCTATGTGTGGAGACATCTCACTTAAAATACTTGACATAGAAGTTTGCCTGGAAATCAATTAGCTTGTTAGAAACAGAAATCCTCCTCAGAAAAATATAAATAGCCCAACATTCTGAGCAGTAAATAATCTGGTTTCCTTGACAGGTAGTTTTATATAATAAAATATGGGATGAATCAAAAGGTTCTGTTGAACAACTTTGAAAGATACAATGATAAATGTAAGAGGTCATGGTAAATCTCATGGCTACAATTCTGGCACTAACTGTATTATGTGATTCTCTGGTATGGAATCAATTTGTGGCTTGACAAGGCCCTCTAAAATGTTCTTGTAATGATCTGTGTATTGATTTTAAAATGAAGTCATGTGGGAAACAACCAACTGCAGAGGTACTCTTATTGATGATGCTAGACATGCAGAGATACTCAGTCAATACTTGTTGATTGATTGGGTACAAAGCAACCATGGTGGGCAGTGACAGCATTCAGAGAGTAGAGTCAGGAATTAGAAATTAAGGGGAGGTGCTTTATTTCTAGGACAGACTCCTGTCTGCCTCCTGCCACCCCCTTGATGGGAATTCCCCTGCAAGATCTTACATTTCCACTAAACTACTCTCATATGCATAGTTCTAAGTGTCAACTTTGGAACCATAGGTTCCTTTGGGAAATAAGAAATTACTAGATTCCTTGTTACATCAAAACAACACACTTCTATCTCCTCCCTTTTCTTTGTCATCCTAGGATGATGAGAGCAACTGAAAGAGAAAGAGACCTTCCAGCTCATTGGAGATGTCTTCAGAAGGAAAAAAAATGTAACTATAGGTGAAAATTTTTCAATTATTTTATTTATTATTTTCATATCTGTCATCTCATATTCAATGGGATTTAGATACAAATGGTCCTGTGACAAGTCGGGATCATCAAATGAGAGATAATATATGTAAAGCACTTTGCAAATCTTAAAACACTATATAAATGTTAGCTATTATTATCTTAATGTTCAGTGGACTATTGAGTAGTTGGATGACATTATTGCTTTTCTATTTAGTAAGTGTTAGGATGTATGCTTATCTTATGTAGGCTCATAGGAAGCATATTCAGGGCAACTCCAGCAGCAAATAAGATGATAGCAATGCCATGTATTACATCCTGTTCCCACGTTGATTCTTTTTTTTTTCTTCTGTGTCTCAATATATCTGAAAGCTCTTTCTGATGCAATTTTGACGCCCAGTGTTCATCATGGCACTACCTATTAAAATGTTATTCTTAGTTTTTATGGATCAGCATTATGTCTGGGCAATTATGGGCAACAGTTTCTTTTGTCAGTCATGATGTTCTCATTCTTATAGCTCATTTGTTGAATTCTCAAGGATATTGGGAATTTATAATATTGGGATCTGTCATCTATTAGTTTAAGAAGAAGAGAATGCTTCTAGTGTATAATTCTTGTCACTTGATCATGTCTTGTCATGTGTTTAATAGGTGCTAAATTTTTTACAAAATGCCGTAATATGCCATACTGTTTCAACCATTTCTTGGCAAAAAATTTATTCAGTCAATTACACCAGACTTCTTTAGGATGACCCTTCTATAATTTCTGGTGGCAATGGCCTAGTCCTTTACCACTCCATCTCAGAAAAACAAATCCTCATAACTCAACTATTTATTTAAAGCCTCTCTGTTGATAAACTGTTTGAGATTATTAAGATGTTGACCATGGAAGACCTTTTGATTTCATTTTTAGATACTAGACACTTCATAGATCCCATCTAGGCTATGTAATTCATGATCATTCATGCTGAAAAAGTCATATGTTGTTGTTATGATTATATAGTGAGATAAGATTTTGTTAATCTTAAAGTACTACATAGGGGCAGCTAGGTGTCACAGTGAATAGAGTACCCACCCTGGAGTCAGGAGGACCTGATTTTAGATCCAGCCTCAGACACTTAACACTTGCTAGTTGTGAGACCTTGGGCAAGTCACTTAAACCCAATTGCCCACCCCCCCTTCAAAAAGAAAAAAGAAAAAAAAGAAGTACTACATAAATACTAGTTATTATCATTATCCTTCATATTATTATTGGGTGGTACAATGCATAGATCAATGGGCCTGGAGGGAGAAGGACCTGAGTTCAAATCTAGCCTCAGTCACTTACTAGCTATGTGACCCTGGGCAAGTCACTTAACTCTGTTTGCTTCAGTTTGCTCATCTGTAAAATAAACTGGAGAAGGAAATGGCAAACCACTACAGTATCTTTGCCAAGAAAATCCCAAATGGGGTCATTGTTGGATATGACTAAAAACACTGAACAATATAAATTTATCATCTCATTCTCATCTCGTTTGATGGAGTTCATATACAAAGTCCTGGGACAAGTGGCTATCCTGCCATTATTCTTTTATATTTACTCTTCTACAGGCTATCCCACAGGTGGATAAAATAACTGTACCCTTGTTGAATAAAGATATTAGGATTTCAGCTTATGCTCTATAGGTTAATTGAACACACCCTTAGTACAATTCCAGTCACAGACAAGATATACTACCTCACTATGCCCAAAGGGCTATAAATAATTGCATATCCTTTGACCCAGCAATACCACTTCTAGGGTTGTATCCCAAAGAGATCATAGAAGTGGGAGGAAGGGGATGGCTAGGTGGCACCGTGAGTAGAGCGTTGGCCCTGGAATCAGAAGGACCTGAGTTCGGATCCCACCTTAGACACTTAACGCACACACAAACAAAAAACTAGCCGTGTGACCTTGGGCAAGTTACTTAACCCCAACTGCCCTCCAAAAAAAAAAATAATAAAAAAATAAAAATAAAAGGGAATTCACAAAAAAATTTTTAAAAAAGAAGTGGGAGGAAGACCCATATGTACAAAAATATTTATTGCAGCTCTTTTTGTGGTGGCAAAGAATTGGAAATTAAGGGGGTGCCCATTAATTGGGGAATGGCTAAATAAGTTGTGGTATATGCATGTAATGGAATACTATATGCTATAAGAAATGAAGAGCAGAAGGACTTCATATTTACCTGGAGAGGCTTATACGAACTGATGCTGAGTGAGAAGAGTAGAACCAGGAGAAATTTGTATGCAATTACAGACTCAACATATGTGTGACAACCAACTTTGATAGATAGACTGGACTCTTCTCAGCAATGCAGGGTTCTAAGACAACTCCAAAAGACTCATGATGGAAGGAGATGTCTACATTCAGAGAAAGAGCTAGAAAGAACAGTTTGTATGCAGACTGAAGCAAACTACCTGCTCTTTTTCTTTTTCTTGTTCGGTTTGGTTTCCTCTTTCCCATTGTTCATTCCATTGGTTACAATCCTTCTTTACAACCTGACTAATGTCTAATGTGAAAGTATTTGCAGATCCTATACCTGATTACATGCCACCATGGGGTGGGGAGGGAGGGAAAGGGTAGAGGGCAGCAGAGAAGGAGAGGGAGGGGGAGAAAATCGGAAACTCAAGGGATTGTGAGACTGAATCTTGTAAACTAAAAGTAAACAAACAAACTAATAGACAAAAAAAAAAGATATACTTCCTCTTTCCACATACTTATGATCTCCTCAGTCAGGTAGGTCTCTATACTTTGAAAGTTTTTCATTCGATTTAGTTGGAAATCATGCCGATTTGCAGGGGTGACATCTATTGAAAGCTTATTATTAGCATTCACATTTCCATTAACCTCTCCTTTGCTTCCTTTCATAAGATCGTAGCATACTAAAGTCTAAAGAGACCTTAGAAATCACCTGAATCTAAACTCCTAATTTTACACGTGAGGAAACCTCTTTGTGGTCCTCAAAGAGCACATTGTCAATTTGGAATTAGAGGACTAAAGTTCAAATTCTGACACTGACACTACCCACCACCCTTGTGACGTTGGAAAAGGCCATTTTGTTCTCTTATGTGCCTCAGTTTACTCATCTGCAACATAAGGGATGCAGACTTGATATCCAAGTCCTTTCTAGCTCCAGATCTATGCCTTATGATCCCAAATGAAGTGACTCACCTAAATTCACAAATAGCATGGCGAGAATAGGGGCCCAAATTCTCTGACTCCAAGTCTAATGTACTTTGGATTGTGCCTCCTTTCCTGGTCTTCAATAATGTCACACTCACTAAACCTGGGAGCCCCTCCCCAAGGCTCCATCATGGGCCCTCTTCTCTTTTTGTTTTATGCTGTCCCCTTTTAGAAATCTCCTTAGCTCTCATGAGTTTAATTATCATCTCTAGAGAGATGAGTCCCATGTTTAAGTATCAAGCTCTAATCTCCTGAGTTACAGTCATATATTATATTTTGCTCTGGATTTCCCAAAGGCATCTGAAACTCAACACATCCATAAGAGAACTCATTGTCTTTCTTCCCCTCCTCCACTCCATGCCCCCAGTCATTAAAGTTGAGGGCGCATCTACCCTCTGGGACAGAGAGGCTCAAAGCCTCAGTGTCATTCTCAGTCTTACTCTCACTTGCCTTATATATCCAATACATTGCTAAATCTTGTCATTTCCACCTTCACCACACCTCTGGTATATGATGCTTCTCTCTACAGCCACAAACCTAGCCCATGGCCCTCATCACCTCTTCCCCTGGACTATCCCAAAAGCCATCATTGACATGTCCTCTTTCCCACTCAAATCCATCCTCCACTCAGCTGCCAAAATACTTTTTCTAAAACACAGATCCAACAAGGTCACTATTCTAGGATCAAATATAAAGTCCTCTGTCTGGCACTTGTACACTTCAAGAGCTGACCCCACCTCCATTCCATTCTTGGTGTACTCAGTGCCCTCCACACCCTCTACAATCCAGCTACACTGGTTTACTTTCTGTTCCTCACACACAACACTTGATCTCAGTGCCTTTGTACTCCCTGTCTTCATGCCTGGAATGCTCTGTACCCCCTTACTTCTACCACTTGGTTGCCCTGGTTTCCATTCAAATTCATGCACCATCTTCTTCAAAAGGCATGTTCCAGTCTCACCAGCTTCTATTACCTTCCCCTCTAAAGTGACCTTCTACCTACTCTGTATGCCTCTTATATGCACCCAGTTAATTATATGCTGTCTCCCTCAATTATATGTGTCTCTCCTCAAGGGCAGGGGCTGTTTTTTGCCTTTCTTTATAATCCCCATCACTTAGCATAGTAAGTACTTAATAAGTAATCGTTAACTAACTGATTACAACACATTGCAGCAGTTATTAAATTGACGAGTGACTCTTCCATGCTGATTAAAAATCCTTTTAAATAAAGTATGTTTTCCTCTGGTTCCAGTAAAGGTTGGAAAAAGTCATTGAAGTATCTCTTTTCAGTGGCTGTCTTCTGGCCTTCCAGGAGGTGGCGCTGTTGCATTCTCAAACCTACCCTTCTGAGATCAGGGGGCTTTCTAGAGCCTTTCCTTTGTTTTATTTGATTTTCCTTTGGCTTTTTCTGCTCATAAATTATGTAGTCAGGAGAGGAGATTAGCTTGTCAAAACAAAATAAAAAGAAATCATTCAATATCACTTCCTTTCCTTGATACTCGTCCCTTTTGTTTGTACAGCCAGTCTTCCCCCTGCTTTATTTCATTGGCCCCTCTCAACAGCCCTGAGTGGTAGGCATAGGAGGTATCATTATCCCCACTTTACTGATGAGGAAACTGAGACATAGAGAGCTCCGTTAAGTCATTTGCAACTGACAGAACCTGGACTTGGAATCAGGTCATCTGATTATAGGTCCACAAGCGGTTTCCACTACACTAGGGTGCTTCGCTTCCTTCACAGGGACCCCAGGGATGCTAGAGGCAATGGGAAAAAAGGAGGACCAGTCTCAGTGGGTTTACATTCACTCTTACCACATTTCATTATGAGTCACAACATTGTTTCGAAGTTTCCTTTTAAGATTCTGTTGTGACAAATTTGTGACAAAGAGTGACAAAATTTCCTTTTACCAAGAAAAAATATGTTATATATGTACATACGCACATATGATGAGTATGTACATATAAACATTAGGTGGTGTGGTGGACAGAGCGCTGGGCCTGGAGTCAGGAAGACTTCAGTTCAAATCCCAACTCGGGGTCTTATTAGCTGGGTGATCCTAAGCAAGTCACTTAACCCTCTTTGCTTCAGTTTCCTTATCTGTAAAATGACCTGGAGAAGAAAATGGCAAACCACTCCAGTATCTTTACCAAGAAGACCCCAAACAGGGTCACAAAGAGTTGGACAAGACTGAAAAACGACTGAACAACAAAAAACCATAAGATCTGAAATTTAAAGCAAGAAGGGACCTTAGAGATCATCATTTCTACCCTTTAATTATTTAGAGGAGGAAACTGAGGTCCAAAGAAGTTAAATAACTTACCCGGGTCACACAATTAGTAAGTATCTGGGGTAGGATTCAAAATCAGGTCTTCCTGAACTCAAGCACAATACTGTCCATGATACCAGTCGTGTCAAACTCAAATAGAAACAGAAACAGCTAAACCCTACACAATAGATAGATTAGATGGATTGATTGATAGATAATAGATATTTATGTATATGTGTGTGTATGCTTGGGTTGAATACTGACCTAAAAACCCCACACATTTTATATAAATTTTATAATTTATACATTATATATAATTTATATACATATATATTTTAATGTTGTACATCAATACATCAAGTCAGGAAGGAACTACATTTTTATCTGGTTCAGGCCACATTTGAAAGTGTACTGGGCCACATATGGCCTGTGGGGTTTGATGTCTTAGCATGACATCATCTCACCTCTTACACTCTTGCCATCTTGGCTCAGAGCCACAGTCCTCTTATCCACTCTTGTTCCAGGGGACATGTTTCCCCCTAAGCATCAGAGGTAGAACTTGGTTCCTTATGTTATTTATTTGTGCCTCTATCATTCCACAAAGCTGTCCAAAACCCTTTAGAATTTATTCATTTTTCCTATACTACCCCTTCTAGAGAAGAGTTTCATACGGATGAGAGAGAACTCCAAAAGTCTTGGTGAAATGTTAAGCTATTAAAGCATATATGTATGCATATGTACATAGATAAATGTGCATATGTCTATATTTATGTGTATTTGTATATGCACATATGATATACAAAAGAATGCATATATGCATACACGTATATTGTGTTTGTATACACACATGTATGTATATGTGTATATGTACATACACATATGTGTATGTGTACACACATACATTACATACATTCCTGTGTTGCCCACACAGGGTATCCTAAGACTCAGAACAGCCTATACATTTTTTTTTTTTGCTTTTTGGAGGGCAATTGGGGTTAAGTAACTTGCCCAAGGTCACACGGCTAGGTTTTTTTGTTTGTGCGTGTTAAGTGCCTGAGGCCGGATCTGAACTCAGTTCCTTCTGATTCCAGGGCCAGTGCTCTACTCACTGTGCCACCTAGCCGCCCCCAGCCTATACATTTTAAAACTTCATAATAAGCACCTTTTTTTTATCCGTCTTAGACTTACCTTATTCAAACACTTGTTAAGGTATTTCAGCACTTGGCAAACAAATCTCTGCTTACTTCATCCATGCCCCTCACTATTCTCTGATGCTCTTCCCTTTCAGTATTTGCCTTTGGTATTTATACCATTTATGCCTTGGTATTTATACCAAAGAATCCTTCTCATTTTATTCTGTTCTCACTTGACTGTCTAATTGCCTTTCTCCAGTTCTATTATTACTTTTCTGAGATAGAGACCACAGTTATATATTATATTACAGGTATGGATATATGAGAGTTTTATATAATGTTAAGGTGATTTTTTTTCTTGTTTTTTTCTTTTCAGTTCTCTGCTTGATGGTATACAGTATTTTTTTTTTTTTTGCCTTTGCTGATGTCCCTAGGAAACAATATACAGTAATTCCATGTTGTTTTCCTGGGTCATGATATAGAAGGCTTAAGTGTCCTTCATTTTAAACATACTGAATCATTTTTTTTAGACCTGAATTGTCTTATCACGAAGTTGAAGTTGCCTTTTTTAAAAACACATGTGCTCCTTTTCTGATCACTTGCACAGATTACCAAGACTATCCTATTTCTATCAATTTAATTTGTCACTGCCCCGGACACAGCAAGGACTTAAACAGGACCGGATTTTCCTGTGGGTTGAACAAGCATCTGTTTGGATATGACTGGGCTAACCTCTTCTACAAATAAGACAAGTACTATCTCCCCAAAACAGATGAAAAAATCAGCCAGCTTTCAGAGTTGGAGAGAATCTGGCCTAGCACTATCTACACTGTATGCCCTCTTGTGTTCAATAAAATACATAACTCCTGCTAATATAGCTAGCAGTACTTGATCTCAATTCAGGATTAAGGTCAGGTACTTGGTCAGTAATGCCCACTGGTGTTTTATGTGAAAATTTTATCTTATTAAGATTAAAAAATCTGACTCCTTAATTTGATATTATAGTTTTGCAGTATTTATGAGTGTTGAGACAATGGGTCTTCTCCATTTTTTTTTGCTAAACAGTCATCTAAGCATTTGAATACAGCTGTCAAATCCCCTTTGGTCTTTTCCCAGATTTAAATGGCATATTTCCATGCCTCATCATCTTCCTATTCATCCTCCCTTTTTTGGATGTAATCTAGTTGTTTTGTTTTTTTTTTAAGGGTGGCATCCAAAATAGAATCCAATACTCTAGATGTGTTGTGACCAGGACCATGTAGAATGATAACATCTTCAGTCTTACCACTATCTTAACAGTGGCACCGTATTGCTGGTTTGTATAGGTTTTGTAATCAATTAGAACCTCCAGACCTTTTGCTCATGGAATGCTGTCAAGCCAGGTTACTCTTGCTCTATACTTACCATATTAATTATTTTAACCCAAATATAGGACTTCATATTCCTCTGTTAAACACTATCCTGTTTACTTCAATCTAATGCTACAGCATGTCGACATCCTTTTGCAACATTATTATCTATAATTTATCTATAGTTGTTTTTTAGTTATGTCTGACTCTTAATAACTTCTTTTGGGATTTTCTGGGTAAAGATAATGGAGCAGTTTGCCATTTCCTTCTCAAGCTCATTTTATAGATGAGGAAACTGAGGCAAACAGGGTTACTTGACTTGTCCAGAGTCACACAGCTGGTAAGTGTGAACTCAGGAAGAGAAGTCTTCTTGACTTCAGGTCTGGCACTCTATCTACTGCTCCACCTAGCTTCCCACTTTAGGTTATCCAAAATGTTGATAAGTATGATTTCAATGATCTTAGTCACTGATGTTTTTTTTTTTAAGCTGAACAACCAAGGACCATGTAGAGAGAGTTCTATGGTGCTAGACGGCTTCTAGTTTGATACAAATGCATTAATCAGCCCTATTTGGCTACAGTTATTCATTTACTGGAATACAGTTTCCAAAATTTAATGTTCTTGCACTTCTGAAAAATCAAGACATTTGCTCCTCTCCAAGCCTCTGGAACACCTTCATTTTGCCATGATTGTTCAGTAATTCAAAACATGAAAATATATCAGTCTAAGGGTGAGGTTTTTTCCATAATTAGTTAACCTGGACTTTTAAAAATAGATGCTATTGGGGGGCGGAGCCAAGATGGCGGAGTAGAAACAGCTCATCCAAGCCACTCTGCCCCCAGATTCCCCCCAAACGATGTAAAAGGGGACTCTGAACAACTTCTGGAGCCCCAGCACCCACAAAACGACACAGAGAAGCTAACCTCCCGCTGAGGACAGTCCAGCAGCCCTGCAGGAAGGACCAGCACAGTGGTCTGGGACCTGGCAGCGTGCAGCGCGCAGAGCGCAGGAGCCGGGCCGAGCCCAGGTCCGCATGAGCCGAGGTTTTAGCCCCAGGGCGGCAGGGCCAGCAGCCAGCTGGAGGAACCCCAGAACACCAGGAGATGTGGCGACTCCAGAATTATCAACATAGACTTGCCTAGGACAAAGTAAGAGGTTAGTGTCCTATGGACTTTGGGACTGATATTAGGGAATGCGTCGGCTCCCTCCCCTGGAGGCTAGAAGCCGCTGAGGACAAACACCATTTTGTAGTTTTCAGAGGCAGCTCCCGCTCCCAGCCTGCAAATTTGTAGGGAGATCCAGCGATCAGTCTTGGGGGTAATCGCTCTTGCTTTAACCTCCCTGGATCTGGATTGTGATCTAGGGTGGAAGTCGTGGGTGGGTTTACAGCTTGCCAGAAACGGAAGTTGCCCCCCACACGTTCGGGACGAAAATTCCTCTATCTGGCCTTAAAGCCATAGTGTGGCAACAAGCCCAAAAGTCAAGTAATTAAGTGGCAACATGCCAAGGCAAAGGAAACAGAAAAATGCAACCCTAGACTCCTATTTTGGGGGCATAGAGCAGGAAAAGGACTGTGAGGTCAGAAGTCCTGCTCCAAAAGCCCCAGGGGAAAACATGAGCGGGTTGCAGGCCATAGAGGACCTTAAGAAGGACTTTAAAAATCAAATAAGAGAAGTGGAGGAAAAATTGGAAAGAGAAATGAGAAGGATGCAGGAAAAGTATGAAATGAGGGTCAACAGCCTGACTGAGGAAAACAACACCTTAAAAAATAGACTAACTCAAATGGCAAAGGAGGCCCAAAAGGGCAATGAGGAGAAGAATGCCTTAAAAAGTCGAATTTGCCAGATGGAAAAAGAATCTCAAAAGTTCACTGAGGAGATTCATTCCTTCAGAGTTAGACTGGAGCAAATGGAAGCTAATGACTTTATGAGAAATCAAGATGCTGTTAAGCAGATCCAAACAAATGAAAGATTAGAAGGCAATGTGAAATATCTCATGGGAAAAACCACTGACCTGGAAAATAGATCCAGGAGAGACAATTTAAAAATTATTGGACTACCTGAAAGCCAGGATCAAAGAAAGAACCTAGAAATCACCCTTCAAGAAATTCTCAAGGAAAACTGCCCTGATGTTTTAGATCCAGAGGGCAAAATAGAGGTTGAAAGAATCCACCGATCACCTCCTGAAAAAGATCCCAAAAAGAAAACTCCCAGGAATATTATAGCCAGGTTCCAGAATCCCCAGATCAAGGAGAAAATACTACAAGCAGCCAGGAAGAAACAATTTCAATATTGTGGAAACACAATCAGAATAGCCCAGGACCTGGCAGCTTCTACACTGAGGGATCGAAGGGCATGGAATATGATATTCCAGAGGGCAAAAGAACTGGGAATGAACCCAAGGGTCACCTACCCAGCAAAACTGAGTATTTTGTTTCAGGGGAAAATATGGTCATTCAGTGGAATAGAGGACTTTCAAGCATTCTTGAGGAAAAAACCAGAATTGAATAGAAAATTTGACACCCAGACACAAGAAAGAAGAGATGCCTGAGAAGGTAATCAGGGAAAAGAAATCAAAAGGAACTTATCAAAGTTGAACTATTTACATTCCTATATGGAAAAGCAATAACTGACTGATGATATCTTTCTCACTATGAAAATAATGGAAGAAGGGGGTGTGGTCATATGAATACATATGTGAATGTGTGTGTATATGGTTACAGTTATATATGGATAGAGGGCATAGGTTGAATTTGTTGGGAAGGGAGAATACTCAAGGGATGAAATTATGAGGTGAGAGAGGAAAGTGGCAAGAGGAGATGGGGAGAGACAGGGTAGTGTAAACTATCCCATGCAGAAGAAGCAAGGGGAAGTGGTTGCAAAAAAGGGGGAGAATAAGGAAGGCTAAAAAGGCAAAACCACATTCAAACTGAATTTGGTTCAGGGAGAAAATGACATACATACTAAATGGGATATCTCAACCTGCAGCAGGATAGGGGGAAGGGGGATGGGAGGAGGGATGATGGATGGGAGGGCATCCTTGGGGTGAGGGGAGGTTGGAAGTACCCACTATAGAAGAGGGACAGGATCATGTAGGGAATGGACCAGGTGGGGGTGGGATGAGTGGGAGGGAATTATAAGCAGCCTTGTACAATATATCTACTATGATAATGTTTTGCATAGCTAGACATGTACAACATATACTGAATTACTTATCTCCCCAGAGGGAATGGGTGACAAGGGAGGAAGGAAATGGATCTGAAATTCGAGGTCTTAACATTAAATGTTTCAAATATATATAAATACTATTATTAATACTCTTTTGCTTGTAATAGGGAGATAAGATGTGCAGGCATTGGGACACAAAGACTCACCTTCCTCTAATGGAAAAGTCGATGGGGGTATGGGAGAAGGTATGGGAGAGAGCAGATTGGAGGAAGCGATATCTTGTGGGACTACTATTCTGGGAGGTTGGGTAGGGGAATAATGGGGGGAAAATGATTGTAACTCAAAATCTGGTGGAAATGAATGATGTAAAACAGAAGTTAATAAAGCATTTGTTTAAAAAAAATTTTAAAAATAGATGCTATTGCCAAAACGGTACTCTTTATAGAATATGCCAGAACTAGAGTTGTGTTGCCATAGTCTTTAAGCACTCAATGGAACCCCCATATTACAACTAGAGAAGAGGTTTGGCCTCAGCAATTATGGACAGTGATGCTGATATACAATCTTCCAGTTCCGTTCATATCCTTGGATGATATTTTCTGAGCCTGGATAATTGGACTCATTGAAAATGACTCAGTTTGGGGCAGCTAGGTGGCACAGTGAGTAGAGCGTCAGCCCTGGAGTCAGAAGGACCTGAGTTCAGATCCGGCCTCAGACACTTACCACACACAAACAAACAAAACAAAAAACCTAGCCGTGTGACCTTGGGCAAGTTACTTAACCCCAATTGCCCTCCAAAAA
Organism: Gymnobelideus leadbeateri; assembly: GCA_011680675.1. Classification (NCBI taxonomy): domain Eukaryota; kingdom Metazoa; phylum Chordata; class Mammalia; order Diprotodontia; family Petauridae; genus Gymnobelideus; species Gymnobelideus leadbeateri. Next base: position 412,138 of record WOXC01008807.1, on the reverse strand, counting down.
GAAAAAAAAAATGACTCAGTTCTCTTATTTCTTCATTTAGTTCTCATTTCAGTTACCTTTATGGTATCTGTTGTATTTGTAGGGCAATTCTAAGCATCAGAAGACTCATTGCCAGATGTGTCTGTAAGTGTGTGTATCTGTACATGTATATACATTCAGTGGTGACTTGGAATCAAGAAGACCCAAATTCAAGACCTGCCTCAGATATTTTCTAGTTACGCGACCCTGGACAAATTAATCTCTCAGCCTGTTTCCTCATTGGTAAATGTGACAATAATAGCACCTTACCTCACAGGGTAATTGTAAGGACTGAAAGATAATATTTTGCAAAGTTCTTTGCCAACCTTAAAGCACCAGTTATCGTTACTACTACTGCTGCTGCTGCTACTACTACTACTACTACTACTACTACTACTACTACTACTACTACTACTACTACTACACACAAATATACATATATTTATTGTTACTCAGTCACTTCAGTCGTATCCAACTCTTCATGACCCCATTTGGGGGATTTTCTTGGAAAACTGATGTGACTTTCCATTTCTTCCTCCAGCTCATTTCACAGATGAGAAAAGTGAGGCAAATAGGGTTGACTTGCCTAGGGTAACACAGGTAATAAGTATCTGAGACCAGATTTGAACTCAGATCTTCCTGATTCCAGGCCTAGCACTGTGCTGCCTAGCTTCCATACACACACACACACACACACACACACACACACACACACACACACACACACCCCTACATGCATACATGTTATATATACATACATGCATATAAATATATGTTATCTGTTGCATATACATATATTACATTTATAATAGTAGTAGAAACCTAGCATTTTATAGCTCTTACTATGTGCCAGGCACTAAGTGCTTTACAATTATTATCTCATTTGATCCTCACAACAACCTTCCAATTAATCTTCTTAAAATGCAGGTCTTCTCTCCACAAACTCTGAGATCCAGTGGGACTGGCTTTCTTGCTTCTCCTCACACATGGTACTCTTCCTCACTATGAGTTTTCTTGGGGACATCTCCAGTCATCCTGATCTGTATCTCACCACTGGACCCAGATGGCTCTGGAGGAGAAAATGAGGCTGTTGACTGCACAGATCTCCCTCACTTAAATACAGTTCACTTGCAAGTCATGGCATCATCTTCCTGGTGTCAGGGTTCTCTTTGAGAAGGACAAACAACAATGAGATTTCTCACTGGCTCTCCCTGATGCCTGGAACGCACTTCTTCCTCACTCTACCTCTGAGATTCCTAGGCTTCCTTCAAGTCTCTGATAAGGCCCCACTTTCTGCAAGGAACTTTTCCCAGTCTTCCTCAATTCTATTGCCCTCACTCTTAGATTACTTTCAATGTGTCCCATATATGTTTTATTTATACATGATTGTTTGCATGTTATCTTCCCCATTCGATTGTAAGCTCCTTCATGACAGAGATCTTTTTTCTTTTTGCCTTTTTAGCACTTAGCACAGTGCCTGACACCTACTAAATACTTAATAAACACTAATTGACTGATCACTTCCAACAGCACCTATGTAAGACCATCAGAGAGAAATACCTATCATAAACTACGTACCCTGTCCACATCTCTAGCAACATATATATATAAATTTTAATATATTAAAATATATATATATACCTAGCGGAGATTACACACTATGCCAGATTAAGAGGTGACATGCCCAGTGAGCATGGCATGGCATCACCATTACATTAGCAGTCTGCTACATCATAGAGATGATTTTTCCATTCATGTCTGTATCCTGAACATATATGTATTTACTTGTGTGCCTCTCCACAGATGCTTTCCCTAATGGAAAGGCACAATCTTCCAACTGAAAGCATATGTATTTGTAAAAAAGTAAAACCCCCAATGTTCTGCTGTGACTTTTTTGACAATGTTTTCTCTTTGAACAAATTATGTCACCCAACAGAAAGAGTTGAAAGCTCAGTGAACAAGAGCATGGGCCTGGAGTCAGGAAGACCCATGTTCAAATCCAGCCCCAGACACTTACTAGTTAGTTCTGTGACCCTGAGCTAGTCATTTTACCTCCATTTGTCTTCAGTTTCCTCAACCATAAAATGGGGATAATCATGCTACCTACTTCCCAGGGTTGTTGTAAAGATCAAATGAGAAAATATTTGTAAATGCTTGGCTCAGCACCTGACACATAGCAGTAGGAGCTTTATAAATTTTTATTCCATCCTCCCCCCAGTTTAATAAAGGTAAACTCTTTGGTTAAACTTATGAACCATTTCTCAATGAATATGGAACCCCTGAGCCTGAATCTAATGTAATTTTTAATGAAGTTTCACATGTGTGGGCAGGGCACATAGGTGTGGGAGGGAATGTCCAAGGTGCTACATACCCTTTCTGGTTTGAATACCATTCTTCTTGGAATCAGGCAAAATATGAGTAGCATAGTTTGTTTGATCTCTGCCCCTTTTTTTGGAGGGGAAAGGGCAGGGCAATTGGGGTTAAGTGACTTGTCCATGGTCACACGGCTAGTAAGTGTTAAGTGTCTGAGTCCAGATTTGAACTCAGGTCCTCCTGACTCCAGGGCCAGTGCTCTATTCACTGTACCACCTAGCTGCCCCCCATTCATCTTTAAACAGTTAATCTGCCCCTTCCTTGTTCTCCTTATTTCATCAACTTCTTTTCTTGATCATTTTTCTTGACCTTCAATTTATCCCATAGCTTAGACTTTCTGACATTTAATACTTTGCACTAATCTTTTGTTTCTATCCTTGTTTATGTGTCTCTTATTCCTTTTCTACTTGTTTTTTTTTTTAATCTGAGCTTACTAGAAACAGGCATATTTGGTTTTTTAGATGCTTTTTATTTCTCATTAGGACTGTTTGTATTTATGTAGTCATAATTTCACTTTGTAGAATCCTCCATCTCTTTCAAGAAACATTCCCTTTTAGAGCATCTGGCCATGGTAAAATATCTGTTTCCCTGACCTATTCAAAATCTTTATCCTTCAAGTGCATTTCCAACTAGGCCCAGTGTTTGCTTTTCTCCCAAGGAGTCTGTTATTTTCTCTTAGTCAACAATCTCTTTCAACAAATTCATCAGAATTAAGTCGAGTAGAAATTATTCTCACTGTGTCCTCCATCATCTTAGAGATAAAATTTTCAGCAAGACAAGCCAAGAATTTATCAGGTACTCTAATTTTAATATAATGAGACTTCTAGCAGACATAAGTGTGGTTGGAATCCCCTATCATTACCATAAGTTGACTCTATAGGAACTTTGTAATCTTTATGAGAAAAGAACCATGCATACCTTCCATCTGACTTTGATAAACAGTCTGATTTGGCTGCTGCCACCTCATTGCTTGATCCTATTTCTTAATTCATCCATCTGAGACTTGAGATTTCTAAAACTGTACCTTTGCAAAAAAAATTCAATTCCCTAGGAACAACTGCAAGTATAACAATTATTCTGATATTCCCAAATCCAACTTCTGAATAACCTAATTCCACAATAATGTCTTCCTTTTCTTTAATCATATAATGTTTTCTGTGCTTTGGCCATCATATAGAACTGGTAAAACATCCCTTGGGTGGATGAACTGTTATTCACTTCAATTCTGTTACTTCAACTTTTCATGTGCTTATGACATTTTCTCAATTAAATTATAAACTCCTTTAAGGCATGGACTGTGTCCTTTTCATTGCCCAAAATATCTAATACAGAGATATCTCCTCTCTACTTCTCCTGGGAATGGTCTCCAATAGTCCTGGAGCATGGATTGAGCAGGTAGCATTCAGTACATTAATAGGGCAAGATATACTTGATTTAAAACTGTGGTCCCCACTGAGTTACTTGAATTGAATTGAGGCTGCAGCATTCAATTATGAATAGGGTCAGAACACCTGAATTCTAATCTTGTGTAATTGTTGAGTCATCTCCACAGGGTTTGGGGATACTATATCTACAGCATGATCTTTTCCCAGGTGTATGGTCTAGACAAGGTTCAGGCTTGGTAAACCTTGTCTCTAACAAAAAGGGTGCCCTCTTCTGATATTCAGGAATAATTTTACTCATAGCCCTCATCCAGGTCCTCCCTCAAAATGGGAGGAGAGCAAAAAGTAATCGCTGTACAATATGCAACAAATATGGAAGAGGTAACTTATTCCTATATATAAAAAGATGCTAAATATAAAAAACTCAAAACTTTCATTAAAGGATTCAGCAATTTAATTTATGACTAGTATTGGGAAACTGATACCTAAATTTCATTGGAACATAAAGCAGCTTGCAGGACTTCTGTTTAAGTATTTTCTATTTCATTCACTATGGCTTGTCACCATCCAAACAAACTGTACATGCCTGTTGGTAAAACTGTTATTCTTGAGCCAATTCTCTTATAGATAGCTATTCTTTCTGATATTTTCCTTACCACTTTCCACTTTCAGAAATTTTCCTTACCACTAGCCTATTATCACTACTACAACAATGAATTTCTCTCTTATTGAACCCTGGAACCTCAAAGTCATATCACCTCTAAGCCTAGCTTTACCGACTTGTTTTCCTAAGATCAGAAAAAAAATATAAAAGGAGGCATCCCAAACCCAGTCTCAGTCTTGCCCAGGTAGGATACGTGCTTTAAATGCCATGTGATCATGGACACATGGAGGCTGGGGTGAAAGGGTGGAGCAATTCACAACAGTTCTATATGACAAGTAGGTGGAAAGGAATAAAGTGAGGTAGCCAGATGATCCTTTTTGGACATTAATGGAGTCATCAACAACTCTGGCTCCACCGTTAATAAGTGAACTCTTTTTTATTTCACAATGTAAGCCCTTGTTCACACATGGCCAAAACCAGACCCCTCCAAGTTCTATATGTTTCCAATTAAAATCTGACTTCCTCCTTAGAATGCAGGAAACAAAACTACATTCCATATAATAAAAGAGGGTAGACTTGAGGAGTGTCTGTGGCTCCTTAAAAGAGTACATATGGTTTAGAATGTGATCTGCTTTAACCAAAAGGAGTAGGCAAGGCTTTGGAAAGGTCTTCTGTGGTCTTTACTCCTCACCTTGATCTATCTTCTCCCCTAGTCAACCAAGAGAACCTCTATTCTGACTTTCTCTTCTGTGCAACAGAAGAGTGGAGAGCATATATGTTCCTCACTTCCTCTCATACAGAGAACACCAAATGGTTATCTTTCTGTCCAGCAGAGGAACCACTACTAGTCATTTTATTTCATTTTTTTGTTTCTTCCTCTCTCTTTCCCTTTTAGGAATTAGACCTAAAATGTGCATGAATTGCCATCCTCTCTTCAGAAATACTTGCATATTCTATGTTTTAGGCTTACTGTTAAGAAATATATTTTCATTACTTGTGAGTCATTTTTGATAGATCTATATATTTACACTGAGCAAGGAATTTCCCCTGGTAATCTATGTTTCATATGCCTCCACTTTGTATATTATTACTGTTTACATGTTTGTTACCGAGTTAATAATTTTCATAATAGTCCATGTGTTTGATAGTTCACATTAAATTTCTCTCCATCTAGAGTAAAAGTATGTTTTTATTTTGTGAATTTCAGCTACCTAACACTCAAATGTATAATACCTAGAAAATTCTAAGAGTACTGCCCCCCAAAGGATTTGAAGTACCAGCAGGCTCAATAAGAGTAGCAGAGGTTATGAAGAGTATCTCCCCTGATTTTTTCTGCTCTATAGCCATTAACACCTAAGAAAATCAGGAAAAGCTATGGATGCCATAGAGGGCTGGGAGAGGACATGACTAGTAGAAGACATTTGACAGGAAGCCAAAAGAGCAAGAAACATCATAGCCAACCATACTGGGATAGAAAGAATGCTAAACAGACCACATCATTACAGTGATTCAGATGCACATGTATTCAAGAAATATGGAGAAAGAATAAGTTTGAGCAGATGTGTGATACAGTTTTAGCTTCAGATCATAGAGCATAAGAAAAGAAATACATCAGGCTTAATCAGTCATCCACTACTCCAGTGACAGCATGGAGCCTTCAAGGCTGTCTCCTACCACATTAGAAGAAATGGCTTATTTGCATATGTACCCCAAGATGGAACAATATGAATTGCACTCCTGAGTTATATGAGCATTCATTCACCAGCAGCACCTGGACTTCAGCCCTTGTGGTTGTGTTACTGCCATTAATTTCTACCTGGTCCCTGTTTTCCTCAGGACTATAAACTCTTAAGAATGTAATCTAAAGTCATTTATTGTGTATAAATATCATTGAAATGTATTTATGTTCATGTTTGTATTAACAACCAAAGTATCTTTGAGATAATTTTGTTGCTGCACTAATATGTTTGTGTGCAGACACACACATACACATATGTATGTATCTGTGGTTGACTTACATGACAATTTTACTGATTTTCATTTTTTTCATGTTTACAAAAAGTGAAATCAAAATCTTTTTTATTTAGTCTGGAAGCAATTCATTCTAGTTGTATATCCATTAATTTATTTGTCAACAAAAGCGTACTTTGTCTAAAAGACGAGATGAACAAGCATGCAAAATGTTTACAGTTCTTTCTGAAATTGTAGTTTATCATCCATTTATATCTGAAAGCTATTGTTATAAAATATTACATACATTTTTGCTTTAGACACAACTTCTGCTTCTGAAGCTTATAGTTGTGAATTTACTACTAAAACTTATACTGTTTTCTTTTTCCCTCATTGATTGTGAGCAATAAGAACAGAGAGAAAAAATGAAATAGATCATAGGATCATAGACTGAGAGTTGGAAGGAATTTCAGAGTCTACCTAGTCCAACCCCTTTATTTTACAGATGAGGAAACTGAGGCATGTGGAAGTTAAGTGACTTGCACAAGGTCACCCACAGAGTAAATGCAAGAGGCAGGATCTGAACTCTGGTCTTTTGACTAGAGCCAGTGCATTTTCCACTATTATGCTTTTGGGGAATAACCCCTTCTCCATGAAAAGAGTCCTTATTTAAAGACCGATAAGTGACATTAGGGAATTATCACTGTAACAAAATGATCAATAATGGGACTTTGGGTTACTAGCATTTGCCTGTTGTAAAATATTTATATTTGTACAAGAAAACTTTTTCTTCTGCTCCTTTGTGGCCTATATGTTATATGCTTTTAGGAGGGGAACAGTGAAAAGATTGCCTCCAATTTCTGCATGGGGAACCTAGCTTCTGGATGGAGACTCCAGCTCAGAGAAATGTGAAACCTCCAGAAAGCTGACTGAGTCACACAGGTAGTAAATACCAGAGGGTGTATTCAGACACTAAGAATGAAAAATCACAGACTCTGACTCTAGGTGCCACAAGGAAAAAAATATGAGGCAAAATATGGAGCATGCTAACAGAAAAAGAAAATTTTAAAAATGTGGAACCCCTAAGAAAACAGTGCCTCCTCTCCACTAGAAGACTTTAATATGCTACAAATAAAGAAAATTGATTCTTGGTAGAGGCAGGCTGGCATCACAGAAGGAGGGCTGGACTTGGAATCAAAAAGACCTGAGTTTAAACTGGCATTGAGATTCACTACTTGTAAAATTAATCATGTGCCAGTCACAAACTCTCAGGGTCTCAGTTTCCTCATCCATAAAATAAGCGAATAGTTGGACTAGACAACCAATATGGAACAATGGAAAGAACAATGAAATTGGAATCAGAAGAAATCCCATCTCCAGTACTTGCTACCTGCATAACCATCAACAAACCTAGCTTCATTGGGGCCCAATCTCTCATCTGTAAAACAATGAATTTAGACTTGGTGACTGCCAAGAAACCTTGCGGCTCTCTATATATGATCCTATGAAGTTCCTTGTTAGAAATTCTCCATAGTGATGGAATCACAGGTCTAGTCAAATAATGAATAAATGAATAAGTAAATAAATGCAAGCAATTCTCATAAAACATGAAAATTAAAGCAATTTTAGGTTCCATTTAATATCCATCAAATTGGAAAAAAGTGACTAGAAAAAGGAAAATGACAAATAATAGAGAAGGTATGGGAAAAATGGCATGTGTATACACTGTTATACCTGTAAATGAATATAAAATTGCGAAGTAATTTGTAATTATATGCAAAAAGCTATTTACAATGCATACTTTTTGACCCATTGCTAGATAGGTCACTGCTAGACCTACCCAGAAGAGACCAAAATATAGGAAAAGGCTTTATATACAAAAATATTTGTAGCAGCTCTTTTCATGGTGGAAAAAACAAACAAACAAACAAACAAACCAAAAAAACAACCAAGCCCTTGAAACTAAAGGGATACACATCAATTACGGAATGGTTGGACCAATTATAGTATATAAATGTGATGATTTATTTATATGAATGTGATGTATTATGCTGTAAGAAAGGAGGAAACAGATGATTTAAAAGGGACATGGCATGATTTATATGAAGAACCAAAAATTTTATGCTATAATATCAATATCATAAGAACAATTTTGAAAACTTTTACTAATTCATAAAGAATGAAATTATCAGAACCAGGAAAACCATTTATAAAAGAAAAACAAAAATAACTTTGAAAACCATAAGAACTGTGATCACCCATGATTCTAGAGGAGTGATAATGAAGCATGCTATCCAGCTCTTGATGGAGAGGTGATAGATTCAAGGTACAGAATGAGAGAGATGTTTTTTTAAACAGGGCCAATGAAGGAATTTGTTTCGCTTGACTATGTAAATTTGTAACAAGGAATTTGTCTTTTTCTTTTTCCACTGGGGAGAATAGATTTCTGCTAATTAAAAAAAGAAAACTTTCATTTAAAAAGGTAATATATGCAAATGTATGTAGTTAGCTCATTTATTCAGTAGTAGTTATCATTTATCCAGCACATTAAGGTTTCCAAATCCCATTATGTATGGTATCTCAGTTGATGGAAGGCAGTATGATATATTGTAAAGACGATTGTTGGTATTGGAATCAAGAAGACCTGAGTTCAAGTCTTAACTCTCAAATATACAAGAATGTAATGGGCAATTTGCTCAATTCCAAGGTAATCACTTAACTTCTCAATGAACCCACAACCTTCTAAAACTCAAAGTTACTGACAAGTTGCTCACCTGAACAGGAATTACTACACCAAGTGTCCCCTACATTGATGATGCTATTATCTATCTATGTATACATGTATGTATGTGTGTATATATATATATATATATACACACAACCATGCACACATGTAATATGTGCATACATGTGTTCACACACAAATTAACAACCATGAGATTGGTATTAGAGCTATTATCCTCATTTTGCAGATGAGCAATCTGAGACTCACAGAGACTGCATGACTTAATGCCCCTCCTTCAAAGTCTTCAAGCAGATACTGAATGATCACTCACTGGGTATTTTATGCTTCAGATCAATTTTGTATGTGAACTACACTGCACAGTCACTGAAACATCTTCCAAGTGTCAAATTCTATAACTCTATCAGTTGCCTGTGATCACATGGTGTAATGGTAATGGGAATTTGAAGATCTTTCCTCCACCTTAATAAGCCTAAGGGAATCTGAAGAACTTCCCCACTGCTGAATGCAATCACATGGAGCCTGTGGTGGGAGGAGTTTGCTGAAAGGTGGAGCAGAACCCACAGGAAGCTAAGAGTCAGAGTAGCTAGACTGGAGGGAGGAGTGGAGGCATCTGAGGGAGACAGGCTTGTGAGTAAATGTTGGTTTGTGGGAATGCTAAAGAATGCTTTGGCTCGCTTTGCTGTTATGGCTTATTAACTTCTTTGCTATTGTAATGGAATCTGCTTGCTGGTTTGGGGATTTGGTTTTCTAGTGTCTGAATAAATGTTTTACTTCTGTGTTCTACATGGTGAATCTGTTATATTTTTCAATCAAGCACTATGCAGGCATATTTATAGTGACTGTTGGCACTATGAATATTACATTGGCACTACACATGGCTAGTAAGAATCAGAAGGAAGATTCAAGAACAAGTACTTCCAGGTTCAAATTCAACCTTCTTCTAATCCTACCTCAGATTATCTTCTAGCTGTAGGGCTCTGGCAAGTCACTTAACCTCTCAGCCTCAGTTTCCTCATTTGTAAAATGGGAATAATAACAGTACCTATTTTATAGGGTTGATGTGGGGATAAAATGGTTGTCATATGTAGAGCACCTTATAAACTTTCAATTGTTCTATAAATGCTGGTTATTCTTATTCCTATTTCTGTTTCCCAGGGTTTAATCATATATGTCATAGACCTTTTGAGCAGTCCAGTGAAGCCTGTGGACTCCTTTGCAGAATAACATTTTTAAATACATAAAATAAAATTAAATAAATAAAATAAAACATTAAAATAAAAACAAAAAGCATTAAAAAGTATATCAATGTTATTGAAATACAGTCATCAAAATAGTTTTTAAAAGTAAGGTAATAGGGGCGGCTAGGTGGTGCAATGAGTAGAGCACTGGAGTAGAGCTGGGGGTCAGGAGGACCTGGGTTCAAGTCCAGCCTCAGACACTTAACACAAAAAGACTAGCCATGTGATCTTGTGCAAGTCACTTAACCCCAATTGTCCTCAAAAAAAAAAAAAAAGTAAGGTAATGGACCCCATGTTAGAACTCCTTAATTAATTGTTTCTCATTTTATATACCAAATGAAATATTATTTTAAAGCACTTAGCACAGTGCCTAACACATAGTGGGTTCTTAATAAATGTTTACTCCCTTTTTTGCTCCTTTATTTATTCATCCAACAGTTACTGTGTACCTACTATGTTCTGTACTGGGGACTTAAGGGTATACAAAGATAAGTAAAGCACATTCCTATACTTCCTAACTCTAATCCTAGAGTTTGAAGTCTAGCAGGGGAAAGAAGGCATGTGAGCACACAACTACTGTACAAGGCAATATAATTTACGGGCCATAGGAGAGGCACAAAGTGCTGATGTTTGGAAGGAGTAAAAATAACTCCACCATCAGTTGCACAAGTCAGAAAGGGATGTGAATTTGTGACACCATGTTCTTCCCAAAGGAAGCATTCTGCCAAGACTGTCTTCATGGACAGGGGGATGGCTTTTGTAGCTTCATTTGAGAAAGGCCAACCAGAGACATAGCTGTGAAGTCAGAACTCCCCATTGTTCTCTCCAGCTTTCCTTATGAATCTTTTCCTACCTATATTGTTTCTCCTCTCCTATCTCCTCATCCTTCCTATAGTGAGGACTCTAGGGCTCCAGGAAGGGATGAGGTCCCTTGGAGCCCTCTGCTGAAAATTTTCCTCTTTGGGGAATCTACCACATTTGCCAGAAAATTTACCTTTAGGAAGTCATGCATTCCTCTAGATTACTAAATTTATCACTAGAAATAATAATAATAATAAAACAAAAAGCAACAACAAAAATCTACAGAATATAGAACAGAAGGAAGATAAAAGATTATCTAATTTGGAGCTATATTTTAAAGATGAGACAAATAAGGCTCAGGAAGGAGACTTGATTTGCCCATCTTACACATAGGTGGTAATCAATTGATGAGTATTTAATAAGCACCAACTATGCACTAGGGACTAGTCAAGGATAGGAGACTAAAATTAAATGGTCTTTGCTTGCAAGAAGCTTACGTTCTATAAGGAGAGAAAACATGTATACACACACCCACACACCCACACACATATATACACAATGTATGTGTATATACACAGGTGTATGTGTGTGTGTGTGTACATATAGTGTGTGTGTATATATATATATATACATATATATATATATACATACATATAGTATATGTGTATGTGTGTGTGTGTAGCATGAATTATATAGAACCTGCTCAGATATTCCCTGCCCATATATTTGAGCAACCAGGGATGACAAAGTTTACTTTACTGGCCATGTAGTAACCCAGTACTATTTTGGTAGGATTTGACAAATCCTGGATGGTTCTGGGATCTTCCTCCTTCTCTATACCAGTGGCATGGAGACATGATGCTACATCATTTAAAACTTCCCTCAGTTCTCCCACCTTCCAAGTAGCATCGCAAGGCACCAAAATGTCCAGTGAGGGGGGTAGGGGATGGACTGCTCTTTCTCCACCAGGGCATTATGGCGACCACTCTCACCTGGCAGTTACAGTAGTGGAGTCCACTAAACAATCTTGCTCCTGGGCCATTCACTACCTTTTCCATATTGTGCTGCCTTTCTTATAGGTACACATCCTCAAGATGGATGTGTACAGTCATAGAGGTATCCTTGAGGATTCAAGAGGTTTGAAGACCTAAAATGACTCACTGAATTGTGGCAAGGGGCAGGATTGTTTGGAGAGACTGGACAGAACAATGTGAGTTCCAAGTGTCTCTTGTCTCATGGGAAATCAGGAACTGCCTCGGGGCCTCTTGTGGGAGATGAGGAGGTGCTGAGGGCCACAGTCCAGTTGCTGGCTCACAAGGACTTCTCTTAGGAGATAGCTTGCTTGAAGAGCTGCAGCTGACATGGCTGGTTCAGCACCCCGCCACATTGGTTCACCTTCCCCAGGCATGAGGAATTCATGCCTGAATTGTGCTCTATATAAGGAGCCAGCTTTCTTCTTTTGACACCTTCTTGTGTACCCCTCCTTCTTAGAATAAACTATAAGTTGTTTCTCTCCCTCGCCTCTGGTCTCATCAATCCCTCCTGAGAATACAACCTAAGGCTGGCCCTTAGGTTAGGAAAGGTAGCAGCCCATACAACTGACCATTGATAAGAGAATGACAAAGGTATTGGGACAGTGAAAAGCCAAAGTAAATTGCAGTTATGGCTATTCAGTGGTCCCACAAACTGCTATATGTTCTAACGAGGTTTAATTGAAAGCTTCCCAGAGAGATTATAACAGTAGGTATAAATTAAATTCCTGAACCTTGTTCTAAGCATAAAATTCCATCCCCATACCAATACATGTAATAACAGAAAACCCAGAAAGCTACAATGAATAGATAATAAGTATAAACAAGGTGTGATTAAGTTCTTAAACAATTTGAAAGCATTGGCCATCAGACAAAGACAGGTAATATCACAAAGGAAATATCTGGTAATTGACTGAAAGAATTTGACACACCTCTAGGATTATGTATGAAAATATATCAGACAGTCCAATGAAGAAGTGATTGAAGAGTTCCAGTTCAAAGGATTCTAGTTTGATAGTGAATAAATCATTCTCTGTCAATCTCATTAACCATGTCAACAAAAGACTAGTCTAGTAGTACACAGTGCATCTAGCCAGGATCACAGAGACTGGACCAGTAGGAGATGACACTTCCAGCCAAAAATGATTGTAATCTGGGAAAAAGCAGCTTCAGGGAGTGGAACCATCTTACTAGAGAGAAGTGCTATGAACTATCTATAAGTGCAACAATCCTCAAAATTCAGAAGGAAGCTACACCTAGAGGAAAATAAATGTTCTCCAAAGAGAAAAAAATGGACTTCTAGCAATTAGGAGTTGTGAATTATTCCTTTGCCACATGTGTTTTCTACAAAGGAGCTTCAATAACCTTTGTATTTTTTGTTTGTGCCCATTCTTCCTATTGACCCTGTGTATTTTTGTGAGATAGAGTGCCCAGATTTGGAGAGAAAATGCTTTTGTAGTAACTCTTCTTACTATACCATCTAAGTAAATAATTTTGCTAAAAAATGTTTATTAGTTCTATCTGATTGTTAGTGAAAATGATAACAGTTGGAGCTCATAAGTAACAGCACTAAAACCTAATTCAGAAAATAGTATGTAACCAGCTGCCTTCTAGGGACCCAGTCTGCCAATATGAGTTGGAGTTGAGGAAGTAGCTTCAGAAAACTTCCTATAGAAGCTAATTTGTCAATGTTTTCTGTGAGTTCTATGTTTTGGTATTTCTGCTTTGTGTGGGTAATAAAGAACAATCCCATACTTGATTCACATTGTACAATGAGCTCTTTTCTAGCCCTTCACCTCTTAAAGAAGGGCCTAGACACGAGACAAAATCTAAATTTGAAATAACTTGAGTGTCAGGTTGAGAGTTTGGTAGCTTAGCCTTCTCTTCTTAGAGGCTGGACTCTTACAGGACTAAGCATGGTCCTGTAGGACCAACACTTGTTCCCACAACAGAATGAAGACCCAGAGTAGATGCAGCATCCCAGCTTCCTAGAACCAACATACGTTTCTCAGTATAAGATATGTACAATAAATATAAGGTAATTTTTAGTGGGGAGAGCACTAGGAGCTGGGGGAGGGAAGAGAGGGGGATAGTTATCAGAAAAGTCTTCATCTATCTAAGTGTCAGACAAAGAATAAAACCCATATTTTCTAACTTTAAATCCAAACTTCTTTCTTCTACTCTGCATATCCCACATGCCTCTCTTGCCTGAGAGAATAAAATATTAGACTAATTATCTGCTATTAACAGTGTAGTGTGAATGCCTTTATCAGAGCAGTTTTCCATATGGAAAAAGATAGATAGGTTCAAAGCACAGGAAACTGACTAAGAAATTCAGGTTTAAGTAAGATCACTGGATATCAGGGGTACAACCAGTGAGGTAGGGTGATAGGGAGAGAGAATCTTGGAATAAGAAAAAAGCACTGAGGGGGGGAAGAGGCAAAAGGCCAGCAAAGACAAACTTAGCCAATGTTATGGTTTTGCTAAAGACCAGTCCCACATTCTTCAAATGTATATGCTTATGTTTCCTACTAATAGAAAGTGGCAGGCTCCCTACATTATATTAATTATGGGATTAGAAGAGACTCTGGTGATATGGTAATATCAATTAGCACTCACATTTCAACTATAATCTCCTCCACACATTCAGTCGGTCAGACGTCTGGCACCTCAAATGTGAAATGTAGCCTGATATGAGAACACACTGGGAGATCTGTTCTCACCTGCTTGGGTGAATCCTCAGTTAAGAAAACAGCTTCTAAATTGAGGCATCTCTTCCAAATATCTCTCCTGCATTGAGTTATCTACAAGGCTGAGGGGTGGTGAGAAGAAATGCAGAATGGTCGATGTATATTCCCTATAGTAAAAAAAAAAAAAAAAGTCCCCAACTAAGCCAAAGTGTCATGGTGACTTGATAATTCCGTTATGATAAGACCCTCTTTTTCTCTACCCCTTCATTTCCAAAACTCTAGAAGTAGTTATCTATTCACAAAATCCACTCCACTTCCCTCTCTATCCATTTACTCCTAAACTTCTGGCACACTGGATCCCTTTCCCACCACTCTATTCAAACTGCTTTCTCTAAGGTCACTAATGACCCACTTATTGCTAAATTGAATGTCATTTTTTTAGTGTTCATCTTCTTCTCTGAATCATTTGACATTATTGATCACTCTCCTTCCTGACACTTATTCTTCCCTTGGCATCTGTGAATCTGAACTCTTGCGGTAACTCTCTTGGCCCTCTCAGTGGCCCCATCTTTGTTTCCTTTACTGCCTCCTCACCTTTCTCCTGCCTTCATAATAAATGTGAATATGCTGATTTTGAGTGCTCTTACATGCTCTTTCTTAGCTCTCTCATATCCCCCTGTAAATACTCCTATGGGGATGACTCCTAGGTCTATTTCTCTAGCTCTAGTCCCTGCCCAAATCTTTAGTCCTATTTCCAACTGCCTCCTGCTCTACCTGGATAAATTCTTGCAACTTGAGTTTTAGAGAATAAAACCCTCCTGCTTTTTACCTGCCCAGACCATTGGGAACCCTTCTCCATGGGCACATGGCTATCATCCATTGTGGAAGTAGAAGCCCTGACATAGAGGTCCCTCAGCAGGAGGAGGGGGAGGGCATTAGCTATATAGCTATAGTTCTTCAGCTAGGGAAAAGGGGTCACATGACTTAGGAATACATGTATATATAGCCAAAAATGCTAATTAGGCATTTCACAAACAAAAAAGAATATTATATTAACAAAATCAAAATTAATACAAGACTAAGAGAATGAATAAAAATGAAAATTGAATACAATATGCAAGTGAAATAACTGTTATTTCCTAGTTAAATAAATTACTGATAAAGAAAATTGAACAATGAAAGGATGGCCATAGACATTGACTATGATGATTTCATTCAGAAGTTTACTATAAGTCACTGGCAATACATGGAAAGCAAAAGAACTTAAAAATAGCACCTGTCTATTTTTAAGAATAATTTAATAATATTCAATTCAAATTAATTTTAAAATTAATTAATTCTAGAGATTTAATTTGGTCTGTTTTAATAATTTTGTAATAAACATTTAATTTAATTAAAATAATTTAAAAATATTTTAGAATTTTAATTTAAAACAATTTAATTACAATAAACATTTAATAATAATCACTATCATCATTTATATAGCACTTTAAGGTTTGCAAAGCACCTTACAAACATTATTTCATTTGATCCTTAAAACAATCATCGCAGGAAGATATTATTATACCCATTTTAGAGATGAGAAAATTGAGGCAGAAAAACATTAAGTGACTTACTCATGGTCACACAGCTAGTAAGCATCTAAAGTTGGACTTGAACTCAGACCTTCCTGACTCTAGGTCCAACACTCATGGACTGACTCCTACATTCTAAGCTCTCTAGACTCAAGCATCCCATTTTCACTTGAGGGCAGTGCTGACCACCTTAGAAGAAGACATAGGGGCTGGGGCAGTGAGGGAACCTTATTATGAGTCCTGGTGTGAGATATACTTACTGGGATGTCTAACAGTCATGTTGATCATTTATTCCTAGAAAGGCTGATGTTTGTATTGTCAAATAGATAATTTAGTATTATAGATTAATAAAAGATGATGCATGCATTGATGGATTTAAGTCTGATTTAGTGTTTCTGTCCTGGGAGTCAGCATATGTAACAGCAAATTGGTTTAGCATGTACATGATATGTTATATTTGACTTATATGCTAAACAAATAGGGAAGGCAGTCAAAGCCAAGATTTCTTTTGAATATGCATTCATATGTAAAATCTTACTGAGAAGAACAATGGAAGATTATGAGCAGGATTGTATTATAAAATAGACAAAGTAGTAGAGGGTAAAAAATAATCTAAATGAGGCTTGGCAAGGAACCCACTAAGTATACATACATCCATATGTGTGTATAATTTTACACATACACACACACACACACACACACACACACACACACACTCACACCATGGAGTAGCAGGCAGAGATCTGACCTCAGTCAGGTCTGGGTTCAAGTTGTCTTGCATGTGAAACATACTGGCTGTGTGATCCTGGGCAATTCTTAACTTCTTATTGTCCCAGGCAATTCTCTAAGACTTTAAATGGCAGGTCACTTGCTGATTTATCTGGATAGTTTTCTCATGAGGGAGCTTTCTACAAACATGAAATCATGGGTCCATTTTTAAAAAAAAATCTAACTTATGTCTCTAAGAAAATATCCCAATGGATTTTTGAAACCATTTATCTGGAAGCTTCTTAGTACAGTACCTGGCAAATAGCAGGTGCTTAATAAATGCTAGCTGACTGACTTCCAAAGATGTAGCTCAGGCCCCACCCATGACTACCTATGCTGTGCAATTCTTGTCCATGTCTTCTCATGAATTCACTACACAGATTCTCCCAACATGCTGAGGGCCTTTATTGCTTTCTCTCAATGTCACAAGTACACAATACAGAACTATCCACTTGTTAGCTGTCAACTATCTTCTTTTCCTATCACACACTTGTCTGAAATGTTCCACTCTCAATTTTTAAAGTTCTTCATTGATTATGTGTTTCAGTCTTCTCATACCCACCCCATACCTCTTCACAACCTTCTTAGTAACATCCATTTTCAATTCTTTGGAAACTAGTGCTAATAGTCAAGACAGAATATTGAAATTATAAGGATGGACAAAGATCGGGGTCATTAAAGGAGTTTTACAGTATTTTAAAGTGAATCCAACCTATCTCGCTTCTGTTTAACTCTATGCTCCACTAATTGTCTATGGGAAAACAAGTTTTATAGGTGGTCCATCCAGCTGCATGTTATAATTGGGTAATAGACATGCCGATATTTATCATTTATCCACTTGGTTTTTCCTAAGTGGGTGGTCAGGTCAGATTCTTGAGTGGTTACAGATCTCTTCAAGGAGGCTCATAAAACGTGTATAAATTTCTTTTTTTTTTACTCTAAGTTGATTGATAAGTTTTCTATACATCCATGTGGTGATCTGCAAACAGTTCCTTTCCCTGTCCTCTTGATCAGTATTATTTCATTTCATTTCTTCAGAATTTCTTTCTTCATTCAAATAAGGAATTTCCCATTCCTTATGGGCTGACTTCCCTCTTAGCTATTCTTATACCAAACATTTGAAATTTAGTCGAGTGAATGTCAGAGAATGCCTGTATGAGGTCATCTCTAAGGCCCCTTCCAGCACTGAGTCTACAATCCTGAATGACTTCTTAAACTCTGATTAACTCCTTTGAATTATTTATGCTCCAATAACAAGCTTTAGTTTGTTTGATTATGCCCTAAATAAAGTAAGTTTCATTCTTCCTTCTTTGGGCTTTGTATCTTCACAATTGCAGACAGGAGGAATTTTTTTCCATCCTATGCTCAAATATTAGTTTTACATGTTTACTTATTTGTTTTGTTTTTCCCTGAGGCCCCTTAAAATAAAATTGTAAATGTCAAGAAAATCTCATCTCATCTGATGCATTTCATTTCAAAGGGTATTGCGGACAACCCAAAATCATATAACCACAGAATTTCAGAGTTGGAAGAAACCTTGCTGACCATTTAGACCAAGCTATGTGTGAACAAGAATATCCTGAATCACATACTTAAATTGGAATCTATTCTTATGGAAGACTTTGTAGACCTCTAGTGATGGACAATCCATTAACTTCGTAAGTAGTCCATTCCACTCTTGGAGGACTTTAGTTGTTAGGAAATTTGTTGCAGCTAATATCAAGTCTAACTCTCTTCTTTGAAACCTTCTCCCCTTTTTCCTACTTCTGCCCTTTGCCAAACCTAACCTTTTTTTCCATGTGATGATCCCTCATCTATAGGAAGATCCAGTATCACATCCCCTTTAAGACCAGTACTTGGTGCCCTCCTCTGGATACTCGTTAGCTTATCCACCATCCTGAAATGGATTGCTCACAATAACTCACAGTACCACAGATATGTCTGAGAGGATATAGCATGGTAAGGTCATTATCTCCTTCTTCTCAGATGTTGGGTCTCCCTTAAAGGGTTCTAGGTTCATAGTATCTTTCTTGGCTGTCCTTACCCACCTTCATACTGTGCTTGCAGGTCACTAAAATACTTAGATCTTCTCCAGATGAATTGTTTTTCTAGCCTAGCCAAGCCTACCTCATATCTGTGAAGTTGATTTTTTCCCAACACTGTTATTTAAAGCTTTACACCTTTATCTCTATTAAGCTTAATCTTATTTTGTGTGACCCTATAGTTTAAGCTATCGAGATCTTTTTGAATTCTGATTCTGACATTTGTTGTATTAAGTATTATCTCAACTTTGTGTCATCTAAAAATTAAATAAATGGGGGTGGGTGGGTGGTACAGTGAATAGAGCACTGACCCTGGAGTCAGGAGGATCTGTGTTCAAATCTGACCTCAGATACTTAACACTTACAAGCTGTGTGATCTTGGGCAAGTCACTTAGCCCCAATTGCCCTGCCCTCCTCCTCCAAAAAGCAATGAATAAAAATAAAAATAAAAATAAAAATAAAAATAAATTCAATAAATGTGGCTAAAGGTCTATCACTTTAGCCAAATCACTGGTGACTGAGTTAAATAGGACAAGACTAAGCACAGATTCATGAGGCACTCCCCTGGAGACCTCATTCTAATTTGACATTAATTGATTTTTAACCTTTCAAAAGTATTATTATATAATAACAATTATATAATAATTTTAGTCTTCTGTCTCCCTTAGTAATTGCATCTTCCTAGTCTTTCTTCTGAAAGATCCTGTTTCAAAATCACACTATAAGGGCATACAAAACAAAAGCCTGAAGACCTGGGGTTACTGAAATCTCTCTGTAATCCTTGGTGCATTGGCTTCTGTCACAAGGAAGACAAATCTGCCTTCTGAAACCCAAATGTTCTCTTAACAAAAACTTCTCCTTGGAAATCTGGGCTTAAATTTTCTTCTCTCTGTTGCTTGCTAACTATTATCCAATTAAAGCATTGACCTTTGAAGAGATAATAGATCCTAGTGGAGTGCCTTGAATATAGCAGGGCCTTAATAAATTTTCATTGAATTATTGAGCAAGCATAATGGAAAGACCACTAGATTCTGTTCCCAAATATGCCACCAATTAACTGTGTGATCTTGGCAAAGGATGAGCCAGCTTTTCCCAGCTCAGGAACCAATTGTTAAATTTTCAGTGTGGTCATTTATACCTTGGATATTGGCAAATGCTGCAAATCAGGGTTTGATTATTTTATTGTCTAGATTTAAGAAAGTGATGGATAAATCTTTAATAATAAATCACGAATAATGTTAAAGTTAAAAGTGTGTCCTGCATACATTTTCCCCCCAGAAAGTTAGTTGTAAAACATTTATGAGCACATCACTGGATCTTGGTAAAATCAATATCCCTTTCCAGGCCACACTTTTCTCATCTTCAAAATAAGGATGTTGAACTAAATGATCTCATAAGGTCTCTTCCAGTTTTACCAGTCAATGTTTTCACTGGTCAGTGGGGAAGGAGAGACACAGAAAAATTGATGTTTTGTTTTATTGACATGACTTGAAGGTCAAAAGATCTGGGTTCTAGCCTAGACTCTAACACCTTAAACAAGTCACTTTACTTTTGGATTTCAATTTCCTCATCTGTAAAATGGGATGAAAGAGCCAGTGTTATAGAATCATAGATCATCAGCTGGAAGGGACATGAGAGGCCATTTCATCCAATTCTTTCATTTTATTGATAAGGAAATTAAGGCCCAGAAAAATGAAATGATTTATGCTAGGAAGTAGCAGGATTGGAATTCCAACCTTGGTTTTGTGTTTCCAAACCTTCTACAAAATTACGTGAACACCACTATGCCCAAAGGGCTATAAATACCCTTTGACCTAGCAATACCACCACTATCTGTAATCCAAAGAAGATTTAAAAAAAGGAAAAGGACCTATATGTACAAAAATATTTATAGCAGCTCTTTTCTGTGGGTAAATAATTAGAAATTGATGGGGAAGTCCATCAATTGGGGAATGACTGAACAAGTTGTGGTATGTGATTGTGGTATAATATAATATAATATGATACGATACGGTACAATAGAATAGAATAGAATAGAATAGAATAGAATAGAATAGAATAGAAATGATGAACAGGACGCTCTCAAAAAAACACCTGGAAAGACTTGCATGGGCTAATGCAAAGTGAAATGTACTGTGGATAAAGTAATAGCAATATTGTAAAATGATCAGCTATGGATGACTTAGCTATTCTCAGTAATATAATTGATCCATGACAACTCTGAAGGACTTACAATGAACAAAAATGCTAGCCATTCCCAGAGAAAGAACTGATGGTATCTGAATATGGATTGAAGCATACTTTTTTTTTTTACTTTCAAAAAAAAAAATTAAATGAACTCCTCTCCCTGACCACCTGTTTGATTTTGGACTGTTTGGGGGGGGGTGAGTTAGGGGGAAGAGGTACTATTTAGAGAGATTTTTAATCATAAGGTGATCCCCATGCTTTTTCCCACCCAAACTTTAATATCTTTTCCAGACAGCTTGTCAGAGTGGAGTCAGCTAGAAATTCAGTTCTAATTGTTCGGGGACTGGGGGACATTTCAATTCATTTTTCATTTATTTCTCAAAATGGTGGATATAATCTCCGGTTCTTTAAAGATATGAGATTTCATCAGAGTAGCAACTATGCCACTGATAAAGATTCTTCCTTAGAGAACTGGGTGGGGGAGGAGGGGGGGCAAAAGGGGGAGGTTAGGAGGTTGGTAAGAAACCAACATGGAAGCTCTAAGGTAGGGGGATCCAGGAAATAATATCTAGTAACTAACATTTTAGAATTTGCAAAGCATCTAACATATAGTTTCATTTGATCCATTTGGTTTACAGCCCTGTGAGGGAGGTTCAATTATCTCCTAGTTACAGCTGATGAATTGAAAGTTGAAAGGTTATATAGCCCAGCTATTTAACATTGGGAAATTCCAAAGAAGTCACATCTATGTTTATTATGGCTTGTCTTTTGTTCTCAGTGAAAACCAATGACATCAGGAGGGTGATGGCTTGACTTGCAAGTGAACTGAACTCAAGTGAAGTAGAGCTGTGCAGTCATCTGCCTCACTCTCTCCTCCAGAGTCACAGGAGTCCAGCAACAAGACAAAGGTCATGGCCAACAGGTAATGGCCCCCCGAAGCAGTGGGAGACCTTGGCCTATTTAAGCTTAAGTCTTTCCCAGGTCTCAGTTTGCCTGAGGGAGCACCCGTTCAGTAATTAAAGGCTAGGTAAGAATGAAGGTAAAAGATAGCTTGCCTTCATAAAAGAATCAATTTGGGAGTGGAAAAACCTGTGTCTATATGTATATACCTGCTCTCATAGAATATGGGCTGCGCCAAAATTATGGTTTCATCCCAACATCATTTAAAACACATTTAGGTGAAATTGAAATCACTTAAAGATGTGGCACAATTCTACCTGGCAGATGAGAAACAGCTTCCACAAGAAATTTCCAGCTACCATTTAATTTTTAAAGTAAAATACCTAATGAGCTTATAGCACATAACAGTTAAAGCAAATGATCATTGAATCAGCTCCAAGCAGAGCCCGGTGATTTGTAGCTATTTCTTTCTCTAAGCCAGCTATTGTGTTTTCAAAATGGCCCCATGCTTTGATGATGTCACAGCACAGGGAAATTGAGAGACTCTTTATCTTGAATTGCCATTTTAGACACTTACTAAGATACCCTTTTTCTAAAATAGGATTTGATAGTGACATTTATCAGTAGTAGAGGCAACCTGGAACTTGTGTTCCAACATATAAATGTACTTTGGAGGCTTGAATTCAGTGATCCTTAGAAAAACTATTAAACACCGGAATTAGGTATGTACCCCAGACCGCAAAACAATTAATTATTTGACTTTTTTATCCGAACCTGTTCAAGTCTATGTATGGGAGAGTTACTTTCCATAATGTACCTCAAAAGCAGGGGTTCTTAATGCAGAGTCTGCAAAGGGGTCCATGGATCAATATCAAGGAGTTTGTGAATGTGGATGGGGGAGGGGCAGAAAATCACACCTTCATTTTTACTGACCTCTAACTGAAATTTAGCATTTCCTTCCATTTTGAATGTAGGCAACAAACATTCTGAGAAAAGATCTTTAAGTATCATCAGACTCCATGACATAAAAATATTAAGAACTCCTGACTTTAAATATAGCACATTAGAGCTATAGTCTCCAAACTTTTTTATATCATACACCCTATCAGGAAAAAAAGAGAGCATTCAGGGTGGCTAGGTGGCACAGTGAATAGAGTAGAGGCCCTGGAGTCAGGAGGACCTGAGTTAAAATCCGACCTCAGACATTTAACACTTATTAGCTGTGTGACCTTGGGCAAGTAACTTAATTCCAATTGCCCTGCCCTACCCCCTCCAAAAAGCGCAAAAAAAAGAGAGAGAGAGAGAGAGAGAGCCAGCGAGCATGTACCTCAATATGTGTCCATTTCTTTGTTTGGAAATAATAAAGATTTAGAACTATACAAGTAATGATATACCTTATAAAATTTATGCAAAAATAAAGATAAACTAACATTTGATCCTAGAGGCAACAAGAAGCTTTTGGATCTCATTGATTAAGGGAGTGACATGATCAGATGTGACTTTTAGGACAATCACTTTAGTTATGTGAAGGATGGGTTAGAGAAGAGAAAGAAACTTGAAGCAGGAAGAATATTGCACTAGTTCAGGTGGGAAGTGATATCTTCCTAAATTAGGGTTGTGGTGACATGAATAAGGAAAGACAGTAGATGAGAGAGATGTGGAAGGAAAAGCAATAAGATTTGGCAATTGATTAGATCTGAGGGGTGAGGGAGAATGAGAAGTCAATGATGACATTGAGATTGGAAGCATCTCTGTAACTGACATATGGCGCTGCCTTCTGTTGAAAGTAGAAGTTTAGAAGATAATGTTATGTGATATCTTCTGAGGAAATACAGTGTAATGATATTTGGGATACAACTAACAATCCATCCATGACCATTAATCCTGTGTGACTTACTTTCTTCCATCCCAAATTACTGATGACTGGTTTACAACCATAGTGTCCCTTCAAGATGTAGCCAGAGTTCGAAGATAATTTCGGGTGTAGGGATTGAATTCACCAAGTATCACCTGCCCAGCTTCTGTGGGTAGCTGCCTTGAGGGATTCCCATCATGTTCACAAAAGAAGAGTATGGAAACTTAGGTAGCACAAGGAGGGAGTAGAGAGAGGGAAGAGGAGGAAGTACTGAGTGATAGAGTAGGTGTGGCTGTGTGTGTCAGAGGTAAGACCCATCACCAAGTCCCTTATTTTGGAGACCATTACTCTACAACATTGAATCTATAGGGAGTGGGGGACAATCAGAATTCTCATTTTTTTTCTTTCCTTAGTAACAAGAACTATCCTTCCCCTGCATCAAAACAAATGGAGCCTATAATCCTCCAGAATCATGCAGAGTTCTAGAAGAATTACAGAGTTCTAGAAGAGCAGTGTAAGGGATACAGAGGGAAACTGTAGGGGATTAAAAGGTAAGAAGCTAGTATAGAAGTTCCAGGGTAAAGGGGTTTGGTGAAATGAGGCTATGAGTTTGGAGGCTGGGGTAAGAAATGCTTAGAGAAGGGTGGGAGAAGAGAAAAAGAGCAGAGATGGGATAAGATTTATCTTCGCATTGGCCAGTTAGCAATTTCAGTTAAGCCTAAAATCACTGGGTATGGCTTTTAGCCCCAGATGAACTAAAGATAAATTTGAGATTAGCTTGAGGAGAGTTCACACTTTCTGAGAAACTTTACTAGAATCTTTGTCCTAGTCTCTCTCCTCTTCTCCCTTACCATTGTTACTGACTTTTTGAGTTATCACAAACCCAACAAATTGTCCTGCTTGAAGCATATATGTGTATATGATACACATATTATATTATATATATATTACATATTAATTATACACATATATACAAAGGAAAATATACATATACTATATATAACAGAGTGTGTATATAAAATCAACTATTATATTAGTAGCCAACAAAATATGAGACTCAATAGTATAGCTTCTCTTAAATTCATCACATAAATGTGATCTTCTAAAAGCCCAGGTCTGACCATATTATTCCCCCATTCAATAAACTCCAGTAGCCTTCCATTACCTTTAGGATAAAATATAATCTCCTTTATTTAACAGTTAAAGCTCTTTACAACCTAGTCCTAACCTATGTTTATGGTTTTCTTACATATGATTCCCATCTTTGCACTCTGAGGTCCAACAATAATGGTCTACTTGTTCTTCCTCCCATAAGATGCTCCATTTCCCTTCTCTACCATGGCTATATATCAGCTCTCTTCTCATTTATACTTCTTGAAATTCCTAACTTCCTCTAAGACTGAGTTCAAATGCTTTCTTTTGGTGATGGTCTATCATAGGATCCTCAGCTGCTAGTTTCTTCTCCCCTCCAATGGTATTTTTTATCTGTTTATATGTGTTTTGTATATACTTATATTGTTAATGTTGTCTCTCCCTTTAATATGTAAGCCCCTTGAAGGCAAGAACTATCTTTCTTTTGTCTTTGTATTCTAGGACCTAGTAGAGTGTATGGTTGATGATAGGAATTTAATAAATGATTAATAATAGATACCTAAGGGGGTGGAGCCAAGATGGCAGAGTAGAAATAGCACTTCCACTGCGCTCCAGCCCATACCACTTAAAATTATGTAAAAGGGGACTGAACAACCTCTGGAGGTCCAGAACCCACAGAACGACACAGAAAAGCTAACCTCCCACTGAGGACAGCCCAGCAGCCCTGCAGGGAACAGCCAGCACAGCACTCTGGGAGCCAAGCGCATGACCTTGTGAGTCAGAGGTTTTAGCCCCAGGGCAGCCAGACCAGCAGCTGGCTGGAGGGACCCCAGAACACCAGCAGCTGTGGCTTTTCCAGAATTACCAACACATAGATGCCTAGGACAAAGTGAGAGGTTACTGCACCATGGACTTTGGGACCAGTATTTGAGAACGAGTCAGCTTCTTTCCCTGGGGGCAAGAAGCCACTGAGGATCTGTGGCACAGCCGCCATTTTGCAGCTTCAGCAGCTCCTGGCCTGCAGACTGTAGGGGGATCCAGCAATCAGTCTTTGGGGTAATTGCTCTTGCTTTAACCTTCTTGGATCTGGATTGTGGTTGGGGGTGGAGGTCTTGGGGTGTATGTCCAGCTTGCCAGAGTGAGTGGGGGCTTCAGGTAGGGCACCCAACTAATACCTCTGGCAGTTGAGAAGACCCCAAGGTTTGGGATGAAGCTCCCCTGTCTGGTCCAAAGTCCTACTGTGGCAACAAGCCCCAAAGTCAAGTAATTAAGTGGCAACATGCCTAGGCAAAGGAAACAAAATAAACAGAAAAATTCAATATTAGACTCCTATTTTGGGGGCAAAGAGGATAGAAGGAACAGGAGGAGGACTGTGAGGTCAGAAATCCTGCACCAAAAGCCCCAAATGAAAATACAAACGGGTTACAGGCCATAGAGGACCTTAAGAAGGATTTTAAAAACCAAATAAGAGAAGTAGAGGAAAAATTGGGAAGAGAAATGAGGATGCAGGAAAAGTATGAAATGATAGTCAACAGCCTGACTGAGGAAAATAACACCTTAAAAAATAGACTAACTCAAATGGCAAAGGAGGCTCAAAAAGGCAATGAAGAGAAAAATGCCTTAAAAAGCCAAATCTGCCAGATGGAAAAAGAATCTCAAAAGCTCACTGAGGAGATTCATTCTTTCAGAATTAGACTGGAGCAAATGGAAGCTAGTGACTTTATGAGAAATCAAGATGCTGTTAAACAAATACAAGCAATTGAAAGAATAAAAGGCAATGTGAGGGGTGGCTAGGTGGCGCAGTGAGTAGAGCGTCGGCCCTGGAGTCAGAAGGACCTGAGTTCAGATCCGACCTCAGACACTTAACGCACACACAAATAAAAACCTAGCCGTGTGACCTTGGGCAAGTTACTTAACCCCAATTGCCCTCCAAAAAAAAAAAAAGAAAAAAAATGGCAATGTGAAATATCTCATGGGAACAACCACTGACCTGGAAAATAGATCCAGGAGAGATAATTTAAAAATTAATGGGCTACCTGAAAGTCAGGATCAAAGAAAGAACCTAGAAATCATCCTTCAAGAAATTCTCAAGGAAAATTGCCCTGATGTTTTAGACCCAGAGGGCAAAATAGAGGTTGAAAGAATCCACTAATCACCTCCTGAAAAAGATCCCAAAAAGAAAACTCCTAGGAATATTATAGCCAGGTTCCAGAATTCCCAGATCAAGGAGAAAATACTATAAGCAGCCAGGAAGAAACAATTTCAATATTGTGGAAACACAATCAGAATAGTGCAGGACCTGGCAGCTTCTACACTGAGGGATTGAAGGGCATGGAATATGATATTCCAGAGAGCAAAGGAGCTGGGATTAAAACCAAGAATAACCTACCCAGCAAACTGAGTATCTTGTTTCAGGGGAAAATATGGTCATTCAGTGGAATAGAGGACTTTCAAGCATTCTTGAGGTACTTTCCTACGTGGATAAACAATAACTGTGACTGATGAAACCTTTCTCAGTATGAAAATAATTGAAGAAGGGCATATGAGCATATAAATACATATGTTAATGTGTATATATGTTTACAGATATACATGGATAGAGGGCACAGGTCGAATTTGGTGGGAAGGGATGATACTTAAGGGGTGAAGTTAAGAGGCGAGAGAGGAATGTGGCAAGAGGAGATGGGGAGAGACAGGGTAAGGTAAACTATCTCATGTAGAAGAGGCAAGGGGAAGTGGTTGCAGGGGAGGGGAAGAATGGAAAGGCAAAAAGGCAAAACCATATTCTCATTGAATTTGGCTCAGGGAGAGAATAGCATACATACTAAATGGAATATCTCACCTGCAGGAGAGTAGGGGGAAGGGGGATGAGAGGGGAGATGATGGAGGGGAGGGCATGCTGGGGGGAGAGGAGTTTGGAGGCACCCACTTTTGAAGAGGGACAGGATCAAAGTAGGGAATGGACCAGGTGGGGGGTGGGATGGGTGGGAGGGAAATATAGCCAGTCTTTTCTAATATGTCTACTATGGTAATGTTTTTCTTAGCTATACATGTACAACACATAATGAATTGCTTATCTTCCCAGGGGAGTGGGTGACAAGGGAGGAAGGGAATGGATCTGGATTTTGAAATTTTAAAATTAAATGTTTCAAATATATATAAAAAAATAATAATAGATACCTAGTCACAAATTCCAGGGAGTGTATAATTTTATTAATAAATATAAAAAAACAATAAAGGCAACCTTGTATAGTCCCTAGCAAACCGTACTGAGGATGAATGTAAGTGTTAGGTAGAACCATCATAAGACTAAGGTGATCAGAGCATTGAAAATTTGATCCCAAGGCAGCAAAAATTAGAAGACTAATTAGAACCTGTACTCATTTGGCAGGTAAAACTAAGTAAGCTTGGTAGCTAGTTAAGTCAGCCAGTCATTAAACAATTATTAAGTACTTACTATGTGCTAGACAAGTGGTTAAAATAACAAACTAGTAGGAAGACAGATATGCTAATACAGTATTGATGGATCTTATTCTACAAAACAATTTTAAATTATGAAGAAAAAGATGACCAAAATTCTGTTCCTTTAGACCCAAGAGACATCACTGCTACTAACATACCCCAAAGTGATCAAAGATAGAGAGTTCCTATATATACCAAAATATTCATGGCAACAATTTTTTGGCAGTAGAGAACTATCTTTGTTGTTTGTCCTTCGTTTTCAACCAATGACATCACAAAGCAATGCCTTAATTTGTTTATGAATAGGATTTAAGTGAGGCAGTTACACAAGGTCATAGGCCTCACTCTCCCTTCTAGAGTCATCAGAGTCTAGTGACAAGACAAAAGTCATGACCCCTGGCAATGACCCAGGATGCAGTGGTGTCTTTGATGCCTGACCACTTCCTAAGCACTCTACGGCACCTGCTTCAGCTGCCTTCATGGCCACTGGAACAAATGTTCTCATCTGCCTGTTCCACCAGGGAAAGTCTTCACATGCTTGGAGTAACATTCCCCTAACTCACCAATGGGTTTGAGGCCTGTTGGTTACCCTCAACTTGGTGTAGCCCATCTGCTGAGACAGTTTTATCAGGAGGTGGCTGCAGTGCATGTGACAGCTTCTTGAGCCACAGGTGAGAGCTTGACACCAAAGGTGCATGAGTAGCCTTGAAAAGGATTTCAGCAAGCCCCCACACCAGTGGTGCTAATCCTCCTGAACGCTCCATCCACTCTAGAACTAGGGAAGAATTAAAAATAAAGCTGGCACCATGGCCACTGATGAAGCAATAGCTCAACAAATTTTTATAAAGGAGTGAAATGGAATATCATGAGGAATTCAGAGGACCATGGAAAGATTTCTATTAACTAAGGTAGCATGAAGTAAGCAGCAGAACCAGGAAAGCAATATGCTTAATAACTTCAACCATGTAAATGGAGAGAACGATAACATGAATTATAATGTCCAAGCTTGACCCTGGAAAAGAGATAAGAAAATGTATTCTGTCTTTTTTTTTTAAGATCGAGAACTATGGCTATGGGGATGTTACATATTGTCAGACATGGTGCGTTGGCTGGTTTTGATGAATTTTTTTAAAGAAATTTTTATAAGGTACGATTTGCTGGATAAGGAAGGGGTACATTCAGAAATGTATGTGTTGCAAAGGAAAATGACATCAATAAAACTTCTTCAAAATGAAAAATAAACATTTAAAATAGCAAACTTCAAGATAGTAGTCTTCCTTCTCTCAGGAGCCACATCCCATGCAAATTTCTTTCTTTCCTTTCCCTGCTTCTCCTCATATGATAGCCTTCCCAGAAGCATTTCTAAGATGTCCTAGTGCTTCCAGGACACTCCAACATATCCTTGTCTCCCCTGAGGTCTCCCACTCCTCTACTCAATTCAATTTGCTTCAAACAGTTGATATGAGGACATCTCTTGGCTATAGTTGCACAATGGTTAAAGCACTGGGCTTGAAGTCAGGAAGACCTAAGTTCAAATCTAGCCTCAGACACTTATTAGCTGTGTGACCCTGGGCAAGTCTCTTAACCCTGTTTGCCTCAGTTTCCTTGTCTGTAAAAATGAACTAGGGAAGGAAATGGCAAACCACTCTAATGTCTTTGCCAAGAAAATTCCCTCTGGGGTTAGAAAGAGTCAGACACGACTGAACAATAATTTGGCTGCATGCTCCAGCACAATAATTACTAAGTTCAACCACTCTGATACTACCTACTAAACTGTGTGACTATAAAAAGGTCACTTCCTTTCTCCAAGTTTGTTTCCTCATTTACTAACGAAGTGGGTTGGCCTATGTAATCCTTAAGATCCTTCCCAGATTCACCATTCAACAGATTGTATTATCTCCTCAGGCTTCACATTAAAATATCTTATTTATTGAAACACAAACTTGTCTGCTTTTTATCCCCCAGAGGATCCATGTTGAATGTACAGGATAATGAGGTTAGGGAGATGTGTACTGCCAAGGTGTCATTGCCACCGCAATCTGATGTAACATCCTGGAAACAAAATAAATCCTCTAATTAAAAGGACTGCTTGCAAATAAGATTAAAACTGTCTTGCTGTTGTTAGAGAAAATGGAGATGATTTGCTTTCATAAAGAATACCTGCTGCTCCGAGACCAAAACACAAGCAGCAAGCAGAGTTTTAATCAACAAAACCATTCTCATCTTCCTCAGCTTCCGCACCTTCCCAGGACCACGTTGAAACACTGCACAAATTGGAATTGTACCTCCCTGCTGGTGCCATTCAATGCACTGCTGGCAGTTGATGGCTTTTTTCAGTTTCACATGGAAATTAGAAGAGTATCACATGCCTATAAGGATGACCTTCAGTCAGGAGAGATGGCCAGAGCTGCAGGCAGTGAAGAAAGGGGACTGAAAGCAGACTGACTCACCGTGAGTCTTGTCGAGATGAATTTGAAGATTTTCCTTACCCAGAACTAAAGAAATCAAATGGTCTGTTCTCACAAAACACAACAACAACAACAAAAAAAAAAAATAGGGCGCCTAAGTGGCACAGTGAATAGAGCACCGGCCCTGGAGTCAGGAGGACCTGAGTTCAATTACGGCCTCAGATGCTTGACACACTTACTAGCTGTGTGACTTTGGGCAAGTCACTTAACTCCAATTGCCCTCCACAAAGCAAACAACAACAACAAAAGGGTCTGTTCTCTCTAGTTAGGGCAAAATGGACAACTGAGAAATTATCTGAGTGATCCTCACTGCATTACTCAGACCCTTTGACCCAGTGATCCCACTACTAGGCATATACACCAAGGTAGCCAGAGACGGAAACAAAAATCTAGGGGGGTAAAAAATATATATATAATATATATATATATATCTCAAGGTATTCACAACAGTACTTTTTGTGGTAGAAAGAAAGGAGGAAAGAAGGAACCAGAAGAAGGAGGTAATCTATCAATTGGAGAATGTCTGAAAAAAAATATTATTGTATAATAATAAATAATGAATATGAGAGATTAAAAAGCATATAAGAAGTTCCTCTTCTCTAAAATGGGATAATAGCACCTATCTCACAGGGCTGTTGTAAGGATTAAATTAGATAGCATATTTAAAACACTTTGACAAAAATTTTTGTAGAACCTTGAAGTGTTATATAAATTCTAGCTATCATTTGTTCACAGAGAAACCTTTATGGGGTTGTTAAAAAGCCTTAACCAAGATTTTACAATGAATCAACATCAGAGCGGGATGAAAAGGCGGGGGAAGTCTGATTGTGAAGCTTGTTCACATTGCTCTCATCTATAAATACTATCTTCATCAATTCATTAGAAAACTAACAGAATTTTTTTTCCCTTAAAGTCATTTCAGTGAACACTTGAAAGTTGAACATGTATATGGTACCAGTGATTTAGGATTTGTTTCCTCCTTGTTCCTTATGATGTAGCTTAAATGAAAAAAAAAGGAGGTCCTCTGCCAAAAGCACCTTAGCCCTAAATGGGGAATAGAAGGAGCAGCTAGGTGCTGCAGTTGAAAGAGTGTTGGACCTAGAGTCAGGAAGATCTGTGTTCAAATTCAACTTCATAAACTTATTAGCTATGTCACACTGGACTCTGCTGTTGATTCATTGTACAATTTTGAGTGAGGCTTTTAATTACCCTACAAAGGTTTCTCCATGAGCAAGCTATATCTAGTATTTATTTTTTTTCCAATTTCTTTATTTTTTGTTTTCAACATTTGCTTTTCTAAGATTTTAAGTTTTAAATTCCCCTTTCCCCTGAGATGGCATGCAATTTGTACTAAACATATTTCCACATTAGTCATGTTGTAAAAGAAGAATCAGAAAAAAGAGAAAAACTATGAGAAAGAAAAAATTTTAAAACAACAAAGAGAAAATAGTATGCTTCAATCTGCTTTCAGATTCCATAATTGTTTCTCTATAGCATTTTCCATCATGAGTCTTAGCTTAGATAACTGCATTGTTCAGAAGAGCAATTAATTTGTTAACTCTAAAAAAGTCTGTGATCACATAATATTGTTGTTACTGTATACAGAGTTCTCCTGGTTCTAATCACTTCACTCAGCATCACTTATGCAAGTCTTCGCAAGCTTTTTGTTTTTTTAAGTTCTGTTCACCATTTCTTATGGAACAATAGTATTCCATTACATTCATATATCACAACTTGTTAGGCCATTCCCCCAATTAATGGACATCCCTCTATTTCGAATTCTTTGCAACCACAAAAAGATGCTATAATTACTTTTGTATATGTGGGTTCTTTTCCCTTTTTTATGATCCCCTAGGGATACAGACCTAGTAGTAGTATTGCTGGATCCATGGATAGGCACAGTTTTATGGCCCTTTGGGCATAGCTCCAAATTGTTCGTCAGAATAGTTGGATCCATTCACAACTCCACCAACAATACATTAGTGTTCAATTTTCCCACATCTTTTCCAACATTTACATTTTTCCTGTTTTGTCACATTAACCAATCTGATTGGTGTAATGTGGAACCTCAGAGTTATTTGAATTAGCATAATCAATAGTTACTTAAAGCATTTTTCATAGGACTATAGATTATAGCTAGCATTTATACAAACACTTTAATGTTTTTGTTTACCAAATTGTTTTAAATATATTATCTAATTCCATCCTTATAACAGCCTTGTAAGCTAGGTGCTACTATTATCCCATTTTAGAGAAGAGGAAGTTCTCAAATCTTAACCTCTTAGCCTTGATTTCCACATTTGTGAAGTGGGGATAAAAATAGCACTTACCTTCCTAAATTGTGAGGATGAAATGTTTGGAAAGCACTTAGCACAGTGCCTGGATATAGGAAGTACTATATAAATGTGAGCTATTATTATTATTACCCAAAGAAATAGTCTCTATTAAGTTGGCCTTACAATCAAGGATTTTATCTTTATTTTTAAAAAAAAGCCTCAATTCAAGCACAGGAGGGAGAAGACTATAATAAGTGTGAAGTAGTAACCTCACCATTTACAAACAGGTGGTTTAATGTACAAAAGTAACCAGTGGGATTTGTCTTCTGTTCATCTAGATCCTATCTAAAAATTAGATTTTATTTTCTTTAAAGACCTCTACTATTCTGTAGCAGCAAGCACCCCAATATCCCCAGGGTGACTGCCAACACAGGTTCTTAGATCTGCTTTTCAAAAGGAAAGCGACTCAAAATGGGTTAACAAGCTTACTTTAATCAAACAAACATACATTACCTAGTTCAGGGGAAAAAAGGTCAGCACTCCAAACTTCAGAGTTACAGAACTTACAAATCAAACAGACAGGCTTCCAAACTGTCCAACCATTATCAATATCAAAATCACAGTTCCAGAGAGGGAAGCATCAACATCTGGGTTTTCAAAGCTGGGGGGCACTCAACAATGGCTTCCCAGAGTCTCATCTAGTTAAATCACACAACACTTCTCAAAATGAGCCCCAAAGCAAAGCCTCAAATCAGGGATTATACAGTCTTCTCCTGGCTCAGAGAATGTAACCACCCTCTTGACCCACTGTCCAATCACACAGCATCAAGGTGTGGTCATTCCTGAAAACCAAGCCTCCTACTACAGGCTCCATGTGACCACATTCAGCCTATTAGGGGGCAGAGTATACTTTCAAATTAAAGAAGGTTCTCAGAGTCACTTAAGTCAAAGTCTCTTAAGCCAATCAAAGTCTCTTAAGCCAATCACAGGGCCTAGGGGCAGGGAAGATCTTTAAATCTGCATTTCCATTACATATTCCTATAAGACAAATCAAGATGTTATTCTTATCAGTCTTCATGTTTTGTTTTGTCTTTTTTTTAGTTACTGTATGACCTTGAACAAGTCACTTCTTTCTTTGACCCTTACCTTCCTCATCTATCAAAAGAGGGGTTTGTTGTTGATGATGATGTCTGAGGTCCCCCACACACAAACACACTGCTCTGTGATTCTATATCCAAGCACCTCTCCCTTCAACTGCCCTGTGTAGGCAAAACTCAGTGTGTCTAAGCAGCAGCAGCTTTGTATGTAAAAGGGGGAAACAATACCCAGCCTTACTTTCATCCAGTAGGTTGAAAGGAATACTAGATTGAGAGTCAAAGAATCCCAGCTCCAACTCTTCTGGGATGCTGGGCAAGTAAGAGCATCAGAAACCTTGGAAGTCATCCATTCTGACTCTAGTTTTGCATTTGAAGAAACTGAGATCCAAAAACTGAGACTACGGTAGCTAGGCGACAGAGCGAATAGAGTGCTGGGCCTCAGAATCAGGAAGATTTATCTTCCTTAGCTGAAATCTTACTTCAAACACTTCGTAACTGTGTGACCCTGGGCAAGTCACTTAACCCTGTCTGCCTCGGTTTCCTCATCTGAAAAATTAACTGGAGAAGGAAATGGCCAATCACTCCAGTATCTTTGCCAAGAGGTCATGAAGAGTCGGACATGACTAACAGAAAAATGACTGAACAAAAACAAAAGTGATCAGCCCAATATCACACAGGCATCATGAGGCAGAACTTGAACCCAGATGTTCTGACTCTGGGGCCAGAAATTTGTTTCATTGTACTCTAATGCATCTCTGCCTCTTTCCCCATTTATAAAATGTTGGTGAAAAGTAAGGTCCTCCTAGCTCCCATCCCATAAACTAGACTGGTCATGTTTGTTCTGTGCTTATCTCTTTAAGGGAAAAAAAACAAAAACAACGCTTTGGTTACTTTTAATCAGTCTAAATTTAAAATATGGACCAGCAACAAATCTGCCTCTTTAGCCCTTGTCG
This sequence comes from Gymnobelideus leadbeateri, assembly GCA_011680675.1. Taxonomy (NCBI): domain Eukaryota; kingdom Metazoa; phylum Chordata; class Mammalia; order Diprotodontia; family Petauridae; genus Gymnobelideus; species Gymnobelideus leadbeateri. The sequence goes on along the minus strand of WOXC01008807.1, from coordinate 376,631 downwards.
CATAAACATCCCCCTCAGCCAAGCCCTAACCTTTTGCTTGAGCTCTGCTTACTTATTTCAAACTCCCTACTAGGCATTTCCACTTAGACACATTACCTTAAACATACCATGTCACATCAGATTCAACTTGTCCAATGCCAAAATCATCAGCATCACCCTTCCTCCCCCCAATCAGTTCTTCTTCCTGACTTTCCTTTTTCTATTAATGGCACTACCATTCTTCCAGTCACCTAGAATTGAATCCTCTGTCATCTTTGACACCTCTATCTTACTGTCTTCTACCTTACTTACTGTCTCTGAAAGAGAAAGTGAGGCTGGTGACTTTGCACAGCCCTCCCTCACTGAAATCCAATTCATTTACTTGTCATGGCATCACCTCCCTGATGTCATGGTCCTTTTCCAGAATGAAGGACAAACAACAACAGTAACCCCAAACTCAAACGGTCACAAAGTTCTGTCAAATCTACTACCAAAACTTCTGTCTTAAAAAAAACATATATATATTTTTGTTGTTGTTTTGTGTTTCACACATATATATGTATGTATGTATATATGTGTATATATACATATATGTATTGTGTTTGTATGAATATGTATATCTGTATGCATATGTATGTGTGTATATTGGGTATACATATACATATATGTGTGTATGTGTATACATAAATATGTGTCATATGTGTATATGCATGTGTGTATACATATATATTAACTTCCACAGACAAGTGCAAGTTTTCAAATGTATAAAAATCTTAGAAAGGAAAAACAAAATGAAATAAAACAAAATGTACTGTGTGTCCATAAATTTCTATTATTTATGAATTGTTAACCTTCAAATGAAGAGGAAATACATTGATTTTAACTTCGTAGTAACTGGATCATCAATAAAACAATCAATCAAAAAGCATTTATTTGACATCTACTATTTGTCAGGCCCTTGAGTGGTTGAAATTAAAAAAAAAAAAAGACAAATAATGAAAAAAAAAATCCCTACTCTCAGCCCCTTACTCTCCTTTTTAATGTCTTTCCTCTGCATTTACCATGGATTCTCACAATATCCCCTGCAAACCTTTTCCATTCCTAGGGCCCTGCCTAAGCTTAGGCCTTTCACCTGAACCATTGGTGGGTTCTCCCTGCCTTTAGTTTCTTTTCTCTGATCCACCCTCCCCAGCACTGCCAACTGTCTTCTTGAAACTCAACTTTGATCTTGGCGCTCCTTTGACCAAAAATCTTTAGGGGTCCTCCACTAGATAGTGACCAAAATCCAAATTTTCTAACCTAGTCCTCAAAATCCTCCACAGGCTAGGCCCTGCCTACTTTTACAGTATTATTTTCCATAATTTCCCCATAGAAACTTGCCTTTCCAGCCAAACTGGTCTGTCTGCCATAATTCCTTTACTTTTCCCTCTTCTTGCTTCCTCTGATCCATTCTACATGAAATGTTCTTCCTCTCAGACCACCCTCTCAAAAGCTTCCCTCTCTTTCAAGGTTCAATTTAAATACTACCTATTCCTGGAAGCCTTTCCTGGCTACTTTTTATTTTTCCTGCCCCTCATTACCTGTGCTACCCAAGGTCACATGTCATTGACTTAGAGCTTATACAGTCCTATGACCTTATCCAACATCTATTATAGTACCTTCCCTCTTTTAATTATTTCCTACTTAACCCATACATAGTTGTCTTTGTATATTTATTTGAGCATTGTTTCCTCTATTAGATTGCAAGCTCCTCAAGGGCAGGGACTATCTTTTTGCCTCTTTTTTTATCCCCAGAACTGTATCTGGCCCACATAGATGTTTAAGTTTATTAATACAGACGAGAACCACAGAGATACAAAGACATGTCCTAGGTCACACAAGTAGTAAGAAGTAGAGGTGTGCTATCAACCCTGTATCTCTGACTTCAAATTCAGGAAAAAACAATGAAGATAGCAACTTTCCTTTATATATACTCCTTTTTTCCTGTCCTCTCCAGACTAAATATTTGAACAAGTTATTTGAACCAATCCTTTTATATCCACTCCCTCTCCAGGTTGTTTTGGTCTCAGACTATCAGCAGCAGTGTAAGAAAAAAAAAAACAGTTTTAATCAGTCTTAGCAGCAAGTCTCAGCATGCTGTAGGAGGAAGAACGTTAGCCAACACCAGAAGCTCCAGGTTGGAGCATTGGATCTAGCCCTAGATATGTTTGGTGATGAGTGAGTTGCTTAAACTCTTTAAGGCCTGGGCTTCTCCTCTGTAAAAATCAGAATGATAATATTTGCACTACTATTGAGGCCCTACCCTCAGAGATGGTCACTCCCTGTCTGAGGTCACCATTTTAGAAAGGACTCCAGCCATGCTTTATCTCACTCACATCTGAACTCGCTCTCCAGATTCTTTCTCCTCCATCTCCTTACCTGCTGCCCTACTCTCCGTGTGTGTGTGCTTGTACATATTTTTACACACTGTCTTTTCCCATTAAATCATATGTTCCTTAATGGTAGGGACCTGAGGTGGCTAGGTGGTGCAGTGAGTAGAGTGTTGGCCCTGGAGTCAGAAGGACCTGAGTTCAGATCCGACCTCAGACACAACACACACACACAAACAAAAACCTAGCTGTGTGACCTTGGGCAAGTTACTTAACCCTAATTGCCCTCCAAAAAGCAAAAAAAAAAAAAATGGTAGGGACCATCTTGTCTGCTTGTATTTGTATTCCCAAATCTTGCTTTAGTACAAAGCATATAATAAGTGCTTAATAAATGCTCAATCTACCCACCTCACAGGATCCTTCTGAGGAAAGTGCTTTGCAACCTTGAAGCACTATGGAAATGCGAATAATTACTTTTTCTTCCTGGTGTTCATGGGACCATCTTAACATTCAAATCAGTCCCAGTCATACGGATGTGGTCCAGAGCTGGGAAATTCCATTATTCTACCAATTATTTTATCTATAAAAAAAACCCTAGGATGGCTTGCTCTGATTTCCACACCATCCAAATAGATTGCCTGCTTGTTTTGACCCAGTCCAAGTTCAGTCACAGTGTGCAACCTTATAAATCAAGTAGGATTCAAAGAAAGCCTCCCACTGCCTGCTCCTCTGTCTCTACTCAGCAGTACAAGAGATCAGAGGAAGGAAGCCCAAAGGAGCTGATTGGAAAGAAGAGGGACCCCTCCAGCTTTTACTCCCAGAAGACATCACAGAAGCCAGAGATGTGTTGATTCACAGCTTTTCATGTGACACTGGAACACTTTATTTAACTTAAAGCTGATCCAATAGGGCATCTCAAAGATGGCTCTTGGAAGAGACAACACCAAGAAATTGAGGGCACACCTGCAATACTATTAAACAGTTTGGCATTCTGTATGTGTCTCTTTTGCAAAAGAATACATTGGATGTGCAATCAAATCAAGTGAAACACCAATCTAAGTGGTAGACTGTATATATTGTTGGATTTGGAGTCAGAAAGACCCAAGTTCAAATTCTGCCTCTGAAACCTCCTAGCCGCATAACCTTGAGCATATCATTTTAACCTCTCTCAGCCTCAGTTTCCTTAAGTACAGCACCTCCCCCACAGGTTTGTGGTAAACAACAAATGGGACAGTATATGTACAGCATTTTTTGATATTAAAACTGATATAAAGACTACCTCTCATTTGAATATGAAAGAAATATGCAGAACCAGGGAAAAAAAATTACACAATGACCACTATACTGTAAAGTAAGATAGCATCACAAGACATCAGAACCCTAGGTCAATGAAGTGTCCAATTATGACCAGAAGAAAAAAGTAAGTTTCTTTCCTTTTAGGAGGGAGTTGGTGGATGATGGGGGTAGAATGTCAAATGTTTCTAGCAAGTTGATTTGTTCTGCTTAATTGTATTTCTTAGCTGAAAAAGGAGATTTTTACTGGGATAAGGAAATCAATTGGGAAGTGATAATGTTTAAAAGGAGGCATTGATTCTAATTTTTAATGGTAGACAGACACACTATAAATATAGTTATAGATATATTTGTATATGTAAACATATATGTATGAACATATATATGTATATCATATCTATACATACATGTACACATATCTGTGTATGTATCTGTATATTTATAAACAGTTAGGATTTGATATATAATTGATGTAAACTGTAAGAATCACTTAGGAAGAAGTTTCCTTTTTTTGTTTTATAGCTGACTAAACCTCCATTTTTTAGGTTACATCTTAAGTCTCATCTTTCTACATTCTTGGTCTCTGGGTTAACAGTCTGGTCTAGCGAGCACTGGACAGCGAGCTGACGGAACTCATTTCTGGTCTCTCCAGAGTGGCATTAAGCAAATCACTCAACCTTAAGTACCCATCTGTGAAAGAGAGATAAAGGACCTAGCTACATTTCCAGGTAAATCATCTAGATGAAGGAGCACTGGAGCTCCCTAGAGAAAAGTATTAAAAGTAATATTACAATTCTTCATCTGTATTATACCCACTAGCTTTGGGTATACCCCAAGGCTCTGTCCTGAGCCTTCTCCTCTCTCTGTGTATTCTTATTTGGTGACCTCATCAGCTCCAATGGATACAATTATTATACTTATACATATAAGTCCCATATTGATATATCCAGCCTTAGTCTCGCTCCTGAGTTTCAATTGCTTTATTGTTGTTGTATTTACCAAGTACCTATTGGATATTTCAAACTGGATATCCTGTAAGTAGACATCTAGGTGGCATAGTGGATAGAGTGCCAAGCCAAGAATAAGGAAGACTCATATCCCCGAGTTCAAATCTGGTCTCAAACATTTCTTAACTGTGAGACCCTGGGCAAGTCGATTAACTCTGCCTCAGTTCCTCATCTATGAAATGAGCTAGAGAAGAAAATAGCAAACCACTCCAGTATCTTTACCAACAGAACCCCAAAAGGAATCAGAAGAGTTGGACACAACTAAACAACATCTTGTAAGCATCTTAAACAATATGTCAAAAACAAAACTCATTATCTTTCCCTCCAGGCTCATCTCTCTTCAAAAGTTCCCTATTCCTGTCAAGGTCTCCACTATCATTCCATCCCTCAAGATCACAACCTGAGTGTCAAACTCAACCCCTCTCACTCATCCTATATATACAACAAGTTGCTAAATTCTGCCATTTTTATCTCCACATCATCTCCTCTATTCCCCCATAGGCACCGCTCTAGTTCAGGTCTTCATCACCTCAGACTATATTAATACTCATAATTGGACTTCCATCTTTCATATAACCACCAAAGTCATTTTCTTAAAACACAAGTCTGACTATATCACTACCCTACCAATAAAATACAATTACCTCTAGGATTAAATATAAACTCCTTTCTTCAGTATTTAAAGATCTTCATGACCTGAATGCTCCTTACTATCTATCTAGTTTTTTAATGCTATATACTTCATGGTCCAATCATACTTACCTACTTGCTATTTCTTACTCAGGTCTCGCTACCTCCCATCTCCACACTTTTACAATGACTATCCATTATGCCTGAAATGTTCTACCTCCTCTCCCTGTTAGAATCTCTAGCTTCCTTACAGATTCAGAGCAAACTCTTTCATCTGCAAAGGTCTTTCCCCCAGATGCTAAGGCTACCTTGTATGTCCTCTGTCTATATCTTCTCTGCACCAATTTATATGCATGTTACCTTTAGAATATAAACTCTTTGAAGACCAGGACTGTTTTCACTTTTTCTTCCTATCTCTTCTATCTGCTACAATGGCTGGTCAATAATAAGTCCTTAAAATATACTTGTTGGTTGATTACTTGATTGATAATGAGAACAACCTGGAGTACAATCTCAATGAAAGGAGAGGAGGAAAGTCCCCTTCTGAGGATTTGACAAGTACTGGGGCTGAATGCAGTGGAATGATGAAACCTAGAATCCAGGTCAGTCAGAAATACAGATATTAGTTGGGAGGGGGTATAGAAAATGCTTCATTAGCTTTGGAAGATCAGGCAAACATCCCAAATTCAGGCTACTTTCAGTTTAACAGGGTTCAAACTTAATCATTGTAGTTAAGGGTCTACACATAATATAGCCTAGAAAAGATGCTGAAGTGGGTATAAGTAAAGCCACAGCTGAATTTACTTTATACTTTACCTTAAAATGTATTAGTTATTTCTTAATTTATTCTTTCCAAATATTTATGGAAAATTTCCATAGTGAATCCCAAGAGATCTAGACTGTCACTCAAATTTTCTGTCTACAATGTTCAGTTTTTTCTATATATACTGTTTGGATGCTCTGACTCATTTTTCCCCCATTTTCCTGATGAGTGGTAGGAAATGAGGTTCTCAGAAAGACACAGATGAAGGCAATAGCCAGAAACATGTTAATCTGAAAAGGCCTGTGGCTTCCATTAGAGGCATGAAATCCTAAATAACAGCTGACCTCATTTCTGAAATCAGCCCCTCTTCCAACCTGGAGATGATCTGGGACAGGGAATGAGCCATTTAATCTGTACTTGCCACAGTGGAAGATTCAGAATGTTGTCATAAAGAAATTGCCGCTATTTTTCTGATTCTTTAGTGTTTTTCTATGATGGTTGAAAACATGATTTTCCTAAATCATCAGATAATAACCCACGTGAACAGACATCCAATGTAATCAGTCAATCTGGGTTCCCTGGATATCCAAAACCATTGCTTGCCTCCATGGTAACCTAATTTTATAGCCTGATGAGATAAAACAGTCTAGTGCCCCTGTAAATATCCTGCACTTGAGAGATGAGTGTGAAAAAACCAGAATGGGCACATTCTTAAAGGCATTTGAAGTGTTCGCCTCCCACCAACCAACACAGTAGGTCCTCTAGACAAGGCTGCCGGAGGTATTAGATACTCAGTGGGTCTGTATCCACTTGAAACTAACCATGAGCACTCACCGATATGTTTACATTTACTACTTAGCCAAAGGACAAAGTTCAAAGCAAAGACATTAAATGAAATGTCATAGTAATAAAACTAGCAATGAAGTACTTTCCCCCATAAACTGGAGCCTATTCTCCTACAAATAGACATTCTCATTGAGAATAGTGGGCACACATAGGTAACATTCATTGAGAGGTACATATATAGAGAATATATGTAGCTAGGACATACACAGAGCGGTGCATCCATCAGAAATACATGTGACCAAAGCAACTCCCACCTTCTACATGAAACCTCTGCCAAACCCTCTTAATTTAAGTGCCTTCCATCTTTGGATTATTTCCAATTTATCCTATATATTTCTTGCTTGGACATAATTGTTTGCATGTTCTCTCCCCCATTAGACTGTGGGATCATTGAGAATGGGGGCCACCTATTTCCTTTCTTTATATCCCCAACACTTAGGACAGTGGTTGGCACATAGTAGGTGCTGAACAAATATTTATTGGCTGATTGGTATATAGGAACTATGAGGTTGCTTTATATTGACCTCATGTGGCCACTGCTTGACTTTGCTGTGCTGGCTCCACATACAATGGTAGTTGATATTAATTATATAGCTCCAGCCAGTATAGAACAGTATAAGAGTATAGAACTTTCTTTACTTCCTACTTTTAGTTCTCATCCTCAGATGAGGTGCTATCATGTCCTTAAAGAAGTGGATTTTGCATTTAATTTTTTAACTTAGAGAAGAATGATTTTTTACCGTAGCTCTCTGTTTTGTTTTGTTTTTTGCCAATGTAAAATAGATTTTATTCTCCAGGACAAGAATTGCATTTCTGCTTGTTTGCAGTACGGATGATACTAAAAGTACAATGTTGTTCACTTTACTTCCTCTGCATACAATGAAATATTCAGAGTACCTAGATTTATATAGCAGCTCAAATTTCATTTTTAAACTGCCACTGCACTCAGTCTTGGCTAAAATTTAAGTCCTTAAATTTTTTAACTAGAGCTATTTAAAAAAAAAAAAATCAATATGCCCAGTTACTTACCTGAGGAGGGAAGGAAACTTAAGGGCTTTTTATTCCCATGAGGTCTGTCTGTTTCTTCAAGCTTTGTCCAATGAATGGATGTTTCCTCTCCAGAAAGAGATTCCTTACCCCAAGCACTACAAATTTAAGAATGCAGAACAGAGATGCCTCAGCTAACTAATAACTGCAAGTCTAAATCTCTCTTTTTCACTTCAATTCACTGATTACCAAGGATAATTTCTCTATTAGAGGCCTCACTCTAACTTAGGGTTAGAAATTCCATGTGAATGCCTGCAAAATTATAGGGATATTGGGCCCTAAACCAATTTCAGTGGGCTCTGTCACAGAACCATCACAAATGTGTGTGAATCTGACCTGCCACAGTCTTTTAGGGGACTTTGTGTCTGCCATGAAAATGAATCTGAACAAATACAAAAGCTAAGCCCAAAGGGTAAGTCATTGTCTTCCCTAACTCCTGTTAATATCAATATGTGACCTTTCCAGAACTTGAGCCCACTCTAACTAAATTTCCTTTTTAGGCAGAAGTCTTAAATATGTGGGTTCTCAGCTGAAGAACTGCTAAAACTTCAACCTGGAAATCATGCCTTGTGAACATCAGTTGAAGAACTAGGGAGGTTTCATTTAAAGATAAGACTTAGGGTAGTCATGATAGCTGTCTTTGAATATTTGAAAGACTGTTATATGGAAGAGGCATAAGACTTATTCTGCTTGGCCCAGGATAATAGAACCAAGAGTAACAGGAGGCAGTGGCTGAGAGGCAGATCTCTACTGAACATGAGGGAAATCTAGGTGGGGTATTCTCTAATAACTAGTGATATCCAAAAGTGGAATCGGTAGCCTGGAGGTGAAAGAGTGATGCCTAGAACTGGAAAGGATTGTAAAAGCCATCTCTCTAGTCCAGCCTACTTTTATGGATGAGGAAGCTAAAGCTGAAGGAGGTTTAATGACTTGACCAGGAAGTAAGTAGGCTTCGATGGCAGTATTCGAACTCAGGTCTCCTGGATTTAGTGCCTGTGGTTTTTTTTCTCAGTTTCCAGATGTTAGAAATAACGCCTCAAGCCCAAATAGACACAGTAAAGCCGCTAGAATTTTAATATGTCCTGCAGGGTAGGTGAGGGGACCCAGGATGTGATCCCTTACAGCCTACAGAAGAGAGGGCAAACCTTAAACTCCTCATTCCTGCTGCACGTCCCTCCTAGCTGACTCTCATTGGTAGAAGTCAGCATAGTTCACAGACTTCTTGGAATGCCTACTATATGTTCCCCTCCTGCCTCAGGTGACACATGTTCACAAAATGGCACTAATCCCTCCATAGGGGTAAGTTAATATGCATGAACCTTATTAAGCAGGCATGATAAAGATGACTCTTAACCTTTGTCCCACTTTTGTACCCTGGAGACCCCAGACTGTTTTACAAAACCCTCTTCCCTGGAAATACCTTTCTTCTATGGACCTGTCTCCTAATATGGAAACATAGTTGTTAGCCTAACAGGGTATGTTGACTACATTTCTTGTTCAGATAACCTTTGTGGAAACAGAACTCATTTTACTAACTCTTACACAGAGTTGCAGCTAACTGAAACGAAGAGGCCTATAGCCTCAAGTGCCTACATCTAGAGATAAGAGGGATTCTCCCTAGGAGAATAAGCTTCTTTGCCCACTCCCCTCATGCCCAGGCTGCCTTGTCATACAATTGTACCCAGTCTGACATTGGGTACTATCTCCTTAGGAAAGTGAGTAGTCTGACCTTCCTTTTCATGATTACTCTGGCTCCCAACTCCTGGGGACTGTCCTCCTCATCCTACCCATCCCTCCTATCCAGCTCTCTTGAGTGTAAGGACTAGAAGGCCCTGTCTCCCAGGAGTAACTGTGCCAGTGGTTAGGCTGTCTACATCCTATGCTTTCATTTCCCCCAAACATTGTCATGGTAGGTGAAAAAATTTGTAGTCATAGCTCAGGGTGGGGAGTGGAGGGGGAGAAGGAAGTCCTCACTAGAGCTTTTGAAACAAAGAAGGAAGGAAGACCACTTGTTAATTTTATAGAGGGGTTACTTGTTCAGGTATGAGGTAGATTAGTTGGCTTCTAAAAGTGCTTCCAACACAGATTCTGTGATTCTAAATCAAAAATATTGGAAACAAAAGAAAGGACAGAAAGACCAGATAGTTTCCATCAAACAAGGCAACAATATGCCAGAGGCAAGACATATAATCCCCATGTTCCAATCACTCCCCAAATAAAAATTGCTTCCTCTTTCTCTCAAAGCTACTTAGACTTTTCTCTGAAGCACATTTAGTCTTTTGAGCTGCATACCCTACTATTTCTATCCCTCTCTTGGTATACTCCATTGAAATTCAACAGGTCACAGCCAGTTTTTCTATAAATACCCACTTGAATGATGGGCTCCGAGGAGAAGCACTTCACAGCCTGGGTGATCTGCGAAATGTATTCACAAATGAAACCTTCAAATGGCATTTGGAGGTGATGGCTCAGCAGACACTGCCTTGTAAATTGAAATTTATAAATCTCCACCAATACTAGCTAAGGAAAGGGGGAAAAATACACTTCATTGAACGTAGACTCTATTCCAAAGTACAGTCAATTCTCAATTATACAGAGACTGAACATTTAGATTTTGGGTTATCTGAGTGTCTTAGTTCCTTTTCCTCCCTCCTTCCCCAACATTGCACTGTTCTCTGTATTTCAGCAACTGTGTTTATATATATAGGCTAAGTGGGCAATGGGAAAAAAAAGGTGAAAATTGAAACAATCCATTCTGTTTCATCACAGTTATTCTGATAAATAAATACTTTAGTGGAAGTTGAAGCTATAACTATATCCAAAATTAGACTTCTGAATTGTGTTGGACTCTTGGTCCCCTATTGCTATGTACAGTTAAGAGTAGGCCATCACAGATTTTGAAATTGATTATTATTAGTAGTGATGACGAGGATATCAACTTTATATAATGCTTGTAAAGGTAATATCTTACATCCTAATCTTAATTGATTTTCATAATAGCACTGAAAGGAAGGGAATGTAAATATTACTATCCCCATTTCACAAATGAAAAGACAAGCTCAGGGAGGTTCTTAAGTACTTTGTCCAAGGTCACAAAGTGGTAAAAACAGAATTTAATCCAAGCTTTTTGTCCCTCAGTGCATCCTCTTTCCACATACACCATGCCATCTGTGTCTATAAAATTAAATTTTGCAACTCAACAAATTCTACAGTTCAAAAACTGTTGAGTTGAAAAAAATGTTTAATACACAACGACCAAGAGCAGAGCACAGTACTATATGTCAAGGATTCAAAGATCAAAATATTAAATATTTCTGCCCTGAAGCAGCTAAGATCCTCCTGGGAAAGGATAACACATACACAGGTAAGCAAATACAAAGAATGTACAAAGTAATAGTTAATTTTGGGAGGAAGCATGTACTAACCACTAATTTAGGAAGCAGAACTTCAGCTGAGCTTTGATGGGAAAAAGGGAATCCAAGAGGCAGAAGCGTGAAGGGAATATATTTAAAATATTCCTCTGGAAAGAAACAGAGAAGGAAATACAATGACATGTCCAGGGAACAGCTAATGGAATGGAGTGTGTGAAGGGAAGCAATAGCAAAAAACTGGAAAGAGAGGCAAGACAGATGATGGAGGGTTTGAAATGTCAGGTTGAAGATTTTATCTTAAATCCCTGAGACAAGCAGGGGCCACTGAAGATTTGTGAGTAGCAGAGTGGTGTGATCACATCTAAATCTGAGGCTGATCACTTGGTAGATCACTTGTAGGGTGGATTGGAGTAGGGAGAAAGTAGACAGGGAGAGGTCCTCCTTACTTAAAGATTCCCCTCAATGATACATGAACTTCTTCTTCTTCTTCTTCTTCTTCTTTTTTTTTTTTGAGGGCAGAAGGCCAGGCAACTGTGGTTAAGTGACTTACCCAAGGTCAGAGAATTAGTGTCAAGTGTCTGAGGCCAGATTTAAACTCAGGTCTTCCTGACTCCAGGCCTATTCACTGTGCCACCTAGCTGCCCCAATACATGAACTTCTAAAAAAGCATTTTGGTAATTACATTTCAACAAAATAGGTTTCCTTTGTAATCTTATGCATTTTATTTTATGCATTTTAAAACATTGTTCTGAGAAGGGAGCCATATGCCTCACCAGCCTACCAAAGGGGTCCATTATATAAAAGGGTTAAAAACCCTGTTCTTGTTAATACAAATTGATTCACTGTGTTCATTTATAGCCATTCTAGTTAGTCCTGCAGAAAATGGAAGCAGTTCCCTTCCCCAACAAAAGCAACCTTGCCAATTCTGATAGCTAGAAGATCAAGGGCACCATATTGGAGCCAGTTCTTACCTGCTTGAGAGCTCATTGTTAAATTTTCAGTATGACCATTTACACTTTAGAAATCAGATAATGCGAAGATAAACTCTGCCCCCTAATAGGTTGAACGTAGTCACATGGAGCCTGAAGGGTAGAGCAGAGCCACAGGAAGCTGGGAGTCAGAGTTAGAGAGACAGTGGGAGAGAGAGAATGCTCAGGCAAGGAGATGGAGAGAAAGACAACAGTCAAGAAGTCAGCCAAGCAAGATGGCAGAGTAGAAACAGCTCATCCAAGCCACTCTGCCCCCAGATTCCCCCCAAACTATGTAAAAGGGGACTCTGAACAACTTCTGGAGCCCCAGCACCCACAAAACGACACAGAGAAGCTAACCTCCCGCTGAGGACAGCCCAGCAGCCCTGCAGGAAGGACCAGCTCAGCAGTCTGGGAGCCGGCAGCACGCAACGCGCAGAGCACAGGAAGCGGAGCCAAGCGGAGCCCAGGTCCCCGTGAGCCAAGGTTTTAGCCCCAGGGCGGCAGGGCCAGCAGCCAGCTGGAGGAACCCCAGAACAGCAGCAGCTGTGGCAACTCCAGAATTATCAACATAGACGTGCCTAGGACAAAGTAAGAGGTTAGTGTCCTATGGACTTTGGGACCTGTATTTGGGGGAATGCGTCAGCTCCCTCCCCTGGGGGCTAGAAGCCGCTGAGGAGACACACCGTTTTGTAGTTTTCAGAGGCAGCTCCAGCTCCTGGCCTGCAATTAATTGTAGGGAGATCCAGCGATCAGTCTTGGGGGGTAATCGCTCTTGCTTTAACCTCCCTGGATCTGGATTGTGATATAGGGTGGAAGTTGTGGGTGGGTTTAAGCTTGCCAGAAACGGAAGTTGCCCCCCACACGTTCGGGACCAAAATTCCTCTATCTGGCCTTAAAGCCATAGTGTGGCAACAAGCCCAAAAGTCAAGTAATTAAGTGGCAACATGCCAAGGCAAAGGAAACAGGAAAATGCAACCCTAGACTCCTATTTTGGGGGCATAAAGCGGGAAAAGGACTGTGAGGTCAGAAGTCCTGCTCCAAAAGCCCCAGGGGAAAACATGAGCGGGTTGCAGGCCATAGAGGAACTTAAGAAGGACTTTAAAAATCAAATAAGAGAAGTGGAGGAAAATTGGAAAGAGTAATGAGAAGGATGCAGGAAAAGTATGAAATGAGGGTCAACAGCCTGACTGAGGAAAACAACACCTTAAAAAATAGACTAACTCAAATGGCAAAGGAGGCCCAAAAGGGCAATGAGGAGAAGAATGCCTTAAAAAGTCGAATTTGCCAAATGGAAAAAGAATCTCAAAAGTTCACTGAGGAGATTCATTCCTTCAGAGTTAGACTGGAGCAAATGGAAGCTAATGATTTTATGAGAAATCAAGATGCTGTTAAGCAGATCCAAACAAATGAAAGATTAGAAGGCAATGTGAAATATCTCATGGGAAAAACCACTGACCTGGAAAATAGATCCAGGAGAGACATTTTAAAAATTATTGGACTACCTGAAAGCCAGGATCAAAGAAAGAACCTAGAAATCACCCTTCAAGAAATTCTCAAGGAAAACTGCCCTGATGTTTTAGATCCAGAGGGCAAAATAGAGGTTGAAAGAATCCACAGATCACCTCCTGAAAAAGATCCCAAAAAGAAAACTCCCAGGAATATTATAGCCAGGTTCCAGAATCCCCAGATCAAGGAGAAAATACTACAAGCAGCCAGGAAGAAACAATTTCAATATTGTGGAAACACAATCAGAATAGCCCAGGACCTGGCAGCTTCTACACTGAGGGATTGAAGGGCATGGAATATGATATTCCAGAGGGCAAAAGAACTGGGAATGAACCCAAGGGTCACCTACCCAGCAAAACTGAGTATTTTGTTTCAGGGGAAAATATGGTCATTCAGTGGAATAGAGGACTTTCAAGCATTCTTGAGGAAAAAACCAGAATTGAATAGAAAATTTGACATCCAGACACAAGAAGGAAGAGATGCCTGAGAAGGTAATCAGGGAAAAGAAATCAAAAGGAACTTATCAAAGTTGAACTATTTACATTCCTATATGGAAAAGCAATAACTGTGACTGATGATATCTTTCTCACTATGAAAATAATGGAAGAAGGGGTGTGGTCATATGAATACATATGTGAATGTGTGTGTATATGGTTACAGTTATATATGGATAGAGGGCATAGGTTGAATTTGTTGGGAAGGGAGAATACTCAAGGGATGAAATTATGAGGTGAGAGAGGAAAGTGGCAAGAGGAGATGGGGAGAGACAGGGTAGGGTAAACTATCTCATGTAGAAGAAGCAAGGGGAAGTGGTTGCAAGGGAGGGGGAGAATAAGGAAGGCTAAAAAGGCAAAACCACATTCTCATTGAATTTGGTTCAGGGAGAGAATGACATACATACTAAATGGGATATCTCAACCTGCAGCAGAATAGGGGGAAGGGGGATGAGAGGAGGGATGATTGATGGGGGGGCATCCTTGGGGGGAGGGGAGGTTGGAAGTACCCACTATAGAAGAGGGACAGGATCATGTAGGGAATGGACCAGGTGTGGGGTGGGATGAGTGGGAGGGAATTATAAGCAGCCTTGTACAATATATCTACTATGATAATGTTTTGCATAGCTAGACATGTACAACATATACTGAATTACTTATCTCCCAAGAGGGAATGGGTGACAAGGGAGGAAGGAAATGGATCTGAAATTCGAGGTCTTAACATTAAATGTTTCAAATATATATAAATACTATTATTAATACTCTTTGCTTGTAATTGGGAGATAAGATGTGCAGGCATTGGGACACAAAGATTCACCTTCCTCTAATGGAAAAGTCGATGGGGGTATGGGAGAAGGTATGGGAGAGAGCAGATTGGAGGAAGCGATATCTTGTGGGACTACTATTCTGGGAGGTTGGGTAGGGGAATAACGGGGGGAAAATGATTGTAACTCAAAATCTGGCGGAAATGAATGATGTAAAACAGAAGTTAATAAAGCATTTGTTTAAAAAAAAGAAATCAGATAATGCTACAAATCAGGGCTGGATTTATTGCTTTATTGATTATCTAAATTTAAGGAAACAATGGAGAAAATCTTAATAATGCAGATTAGACTTAAAAGTGGGTTTAGCATACATTTTTTCCCAGAGAGCTAGTTGTTAAACATCTACCAGCACATTGCTGTTCCAGAGCTTCCTGAAGTAGGACTGAGATAATTGATTGTTCTCTTGACCAAAATTTTAGGCTGCCTTCAAAGTTAGCTGGTGTAATAGGATCAAAGGCATAAGCATTTTAAAACTGTTTTTTTGTCATGGACCCCTTTGGAAGGATAGTGAAACCTTATTTTTAAATAAAATTTTTCTTATTTTTAAATGCATAAAATAAATTAGATTACAAAAGAAACCAATTACAGTAAAATAAGATGGATTTTTAGAAACTGACAGACCCCATGTCAAGAAGTCCCAATTTAAAGCTAAAAGATTCATGGCCTCCTAGATTCAGAACTGAGAGGGGCCTCAAATGTTATGTACTACATTCTTTACAGATGAAGAAAATAAGGTATAGAAAGGAATGTTAGAAATTGTCTACTCCAGCCATGGCTAGGTGGCACAGTGAATAGAGCACTGGTCCTGGAGTCAGGAGGACCTG
This sequence comes from Gymnobelideus leadbeateri, assembly GCA_011680675.1. Lineage (NCBI taxonomy): Eukaryota > Metazoa > Chordata > Mammalia > Diprotodontia > Petauridae > Gymnobelideus > Gymnobelideus leadbeateri. The sequence continues at coordinate 360,707 of WOXC01008807.1, read as the reverse complement.
AGTTCATATCTGGCCTCAGACACTTAACACAAAAACTAGCCATGTGACCTCAGGCAAGTCACTTAACCCCAATTGCCCTCCAAAACTTAAAAAAAAAAAAAAAAGAAAGAAAGAAATTGTCTACTCCAGTGCCTATATTTTACAGATGGGGAAACTGAAGTCCAGACAAGTTAAATGACCTTGCCATGATCATGCAAATAATTTAGTGAAAGCAGAAACTGACTGTCTAAAGCTGAATATGAGAAAAGTATACTGGAAACTAGCTTCCAAAAAAAAAAAAGGATAGTCTTTTTATTCCATGCTGTTACTAGTTTTGCTGGACAAAACCAGAAAATTCCCGATGCCCAGTCAGTAGTTGGTTTTCAGGATCAGAATTTCACTGGAGACATTCAATGTACCATCACTCAGGAGCAATGTTAAGTATGGGGTAAAGATAGAGCTTCACAGCCAAATGCTATTGATCCCCTCAATCTTCCTTCTGATAATAACATAAAAATTCTTGACCTTAATACAGTGATTTTAACATTTGCAAAGGATGTTCCATAATTACTTCATTTGAACCTCACAACAACACAGTAAGGTAAGTACCATAGGTTTTATCTCTATTTTATAGATGAGGAAACTGAATTCAGAGTACTAAATGATTTGTCCATGAGTGTCAAAGGTCATATTTTAATCCAGCTCTTCCTGACACTCAATTCAGCATTCCATCTCCTGTAGACTAGCTTGTAGTATATTAGAAAATTTGGCAGCTGGTCCAGCCCAATCCTACATAGAATTTCTAATTATTTCAGCTTAGAGAAATGGATGGGGGCATTAGAGACTCAGGTTACTCTTTCTCTCTGCTTTGCAAATAAGGCATCTTAATGACCTACTGAGCTCTGTACCTCTATACCTACCATCTAGGTTCTTAGAGGACCAACTCACATTGATCCAAATCAAGAGACTAGAATACTAGTTTATTAATTTACAAAGGAGAAAGACCTTACCCAACAACCCAGTCTTAGTTTTGTTTAGTCTTAGTTTGGTCTTACTTTTAATTGGGGTCTTGGGATAAGAATAAAAGGGGTCAGAATTTGGGAGCTGAGCTCTAGAGATCTGCTCTCTATGATATCTACAGAATGAGGAGCCCTTCTATTCAGGTTCAATTCAACCCAATATAACAAAGACTTAATAAATATCTAGAAGTCACATCTGTCTATTAGGCAAACATATCAATGCCTCTCTCTGGGACATTCCTTTTTTACATAATAAAAATATATGAAAAACCCATCTAGTGATCTAGTTACCAGGTAAGCATGAAATCAGAGCAAAGAGCATTGGGTAGTCAAAAGGGATGTCTCATTCACAGAGGCTGTAGCAGAATCTGATGATTCATCCATGCTCTGTGGTATCGTACATTTTTCTGGTGACTGGTATGCTTGCATCTACCACATTCAATGCTCTCCCCTGGACAGTATTACTGACACACTTAACAACACATCCTTTCATTCTCCCTTCCAGTATTCTTACTGACCACCAGAACCTTTAGCCCAGCTTTATCAGCAAGTCATCATTTCCCATTTCAATGGATGCCCACATTTTTTTAATACCTAAAAGAGTATCTTAAATTTAATGGATGAATAAGTTCAATCAAAACTTTTTGTGACTTATCCTCTACTGTGACTTCTAAGGTCAATGGTCAGACCACACAGGTTAATTACTACCTAGAACAATATTTTTGGTGACATTCCTATTAGCCTCAGAAATGGTGTCAATTTACCAATCTTGCTCAAAAACTTCTTCAGAACTTCAAGGGGAAACTAGCCCTCCTCTGTCAAAGGCATAGTGGCATGATGAGAAAGTCACTGGACTAGGAGTCATGAGACCTGGGTTCTAGTTCCATCTGAGTCCCAGACAAGCTCCTGTAATCTTAAATAAGTCGCCCCCTTTGGACATCAGTTTCCATATACGTAAAATGAGAGCATTGAGCCAGTTCCAATTCAGTGCACTCCAAAAAAGTATTGAAGCATCATTTATGTTTAAGTTGCCAAGTTAGGTGCTAAGGAAGTAAAGACAAAAGGAAAAAATAAATTCCACCTTCAAGAAGTTTTATATTGTTGTGTTGTGTTAAGTTATGTTATGTTATCCTATAAAATAGGAGCTTATATTATATTCCCTCTATTATTAAGGGAATACAGCATGTAAACAGGTAAGTATTTTCTATGATAATTTAAGGAAGGAAAGAGCATAATCACCTGTGGAATCAGGAAAGGCTTCCCAGAATAAGTGGACAAGTCACTTAAATTCTTTCAAACTCAGTTTTCTCATCTGGAAAACAGGGATGATAATAATAGCACCTACAGATATTAGAGAATATATGTAGAATGACTTCAAAAGAACCATGTAAATATTAGTTATAATTACCATAATACTGAAGGAAGTTAGGGATTCTAAGCAAGAGTAAGCAATGTATTCCAGATATGAGAAATAGCCAGTGGAAAAGACAAAGAGATGGAAGATAGAATACCAAATTAGGGAAAGTACAAGTAGGCAAATTGGGTTGGGCAAAGATTATTGTAAAATAAGCTTAACCAGTTTAAGTGAGGTTTTAAAATGCCAACTTCAGAAATTTTTATTTTCTCCTAAAAGCAATGGGGAACCACTGAGGATTCTTGAACAGGGGAGTGGCAGATCATCTCTCAAGTCTTTCTAGTCATATGTTTGTATTCTATACTCATCTGGCAGAATGTCTTACCTTTGTTTCTTCAAAAGCTTCTTTTATCTTAGTATTCAAAGCTTTAAACCAGTGTACAACACAAGATGGATACCAGAATTGCAAGAACATAGCTGGACCCTATTGTTATTCTTTTTATTTATGATTAACCTACCTCCTAGGTGAATAGGAACTAAGTGGGAGACAGAGAGAGAGAGAGAGAGAGAGAGAGAGAGAGAGAGAGAGAGAGAGAGAGAGAGAGAGAGAACTCTCATCAATTTTCTTCGTATTACCAAGAAACTAAGAATGTTTCAAGGCATAGATTCAAGCTTATGTCAGGAGAACCTGAGTTCTAATCTCACCTCAGATATTTCCTAGCTGTGCGACCCTGGGCAACTCACTTAACCTCTTTGCCTCATTTCCTCATCTATAAAATGAGCTAGAAAAGGAAATAGCAAACCACTCTAGTATCTCTTCCAAGAAAACCCAAAATGGCATCACAGAGAGTCAGCCTTGACTGATATGACTCAACAACAATAACAAAAAGCATTTATTAAGTGTCTGTTACCACCTGGCACAGCTTAGTGATCCACTCACCTGAAGTCCATTCCAGCCACTTCTGGTCGGGGCCACCCTGGGCTAAAACCATGGGCTCATGTGGGTCTGGACTTGTCTCCCAGCACTCTGCAATGAACCCTTCCTCTGTACCTGCTGGGCTGCCTTCAGCAGGAGATTTGTTTCTGTCACTTTGTGGGTTCTGTAGCTCCAAAGTTTGTTTAGAGTTATATTTTATAGGTATTTGAGGTGGTTATGGGGGGAGGTCACAGTTTTCCTGCTTCTATGCTGCCATCTTCGCTCTGCCCCCAGTACTAATAACTTGGGAGAATCAAGATGGCCCTCTCATAGGGATTCTAGGAGGCAGATGTGAGGATGGAATGGGGTGCACCTTGTGCAAAAAGCAGAGAGACGAGAGATAGAATATCATGTACTAGAAAGTAGACTAATTTGCCTGGGACATAGTAGGCCCCCGTTTATTGATGTAGAGCAGGACTTGGTAAACCATGGCAGGTGGCTCCTTTCTGTAGCACCAGCTAAGAATGTTTTTTACATCTTTCAATAAAGTTTTGTTCCATTTAAAAATGTAAAAACCATTCTTTATTCATTGGAGTTTCAGGTGGAGTTCTGAATTTAGCCGTCAAGCTGTAATTTGCTGACCCCTAATGTAGGGTCTGGCCAGTTAGGTGACACAGTGGTTAGAGGACCAGTCCTCGAATAAGGAAGACGAATCTGCCTGAGTTCAAATCTGTCCTAAGATACTTTCCAGCTGTGTGACCCTGGTTAAGTCATGTAAGCCTATTTGCCTCAGTCTCTTCATCTGTCAAATGAGCTGGATAAGGAAATGGCAAATCACTTCCAGTATCTTTGCCAAGAAAACCTCACAAATGGGGTCACAAGGAGTTGGATACAACTGAATAACAACAGGGTTTGTGAGACTGAGTATTGTGCATTCAGCCTTGTACCAGAAGGTCCATGGATAAGAGCTATTCCTTTATTTTGTCATAAGTGATCGATCACCTTTGGACCAGACCACGGTTGCAGTGGATAGACAGGGTGTCAAGAAGACCATGACTTCCATGAAGACTTAGATACTCACTAGCAGTGTGATCCTGGGCAAGTCATATCTACCTCAGTTTCCTCAACTGTAAAGTGGGGATAATAATAGCACCTACCTTGAAGGGTTGATATTGAGGATCAAAATAATATCTGTAAAGTCCTTATCACATTGCCTTGAATGTAGTAAATGTTATATGAATGCTAGTTATTCCTGTTGTTGTCATTGGAGTAGTATAAATATGTTCATTATATTAAAAATAGCTAATAAGTAGGATTTCAAAGCTTGCAAAGTACTCTCTATATATTTTCTTGTTTTAGCCTGGGGACAAGAACTACCACTTACTCCTGGCTTCACTTAACTGTATGGACACTAGCCAGTCAGTTACTTTTATCTCAAGCCTCAGCTCTTTCATGAGTAAAATAAGGGTAATAATAATTAAGTTCTGGGGCGGCTAGGTGGTGCAGTGAGTAGAGCGTCGGCCCTGGAGTCAGAAGGACTTGAGTTCAGATCCGGCCTCAGACACTTAACACACACAAACAAAAACCTAGCCATGTGACCTTGGGCAAGTTACTTAACCCCATTTGCCCTCCAAAAAAGCAAAAATAAATAAATAAGTTCTGTGATTCTCTGAGAGACCCAGTCAAAATGTCCTAGAAAAAACTGGGAGGAAAATTGCCTTTATCTGGGATGGTCAGGATGGGGACACTTCAGTTGGGCCTTGAACGAAAAGATGACTGTCAACAAATGGAGATGACTTCTGGGAAGTTGGGCCTTCTGGATCTTCTAGAATCAATGTGAATCCAAATTCAGGTCAGTCTTAAACTGTCCGTCTCCCTGGGATAGGTAGGAAAGCATTTCTAGGCAACCAGGTGCCAATAGGGACTAACAGGAAATCCAATGGGTTTTAATGGTATTTATTGTGAGGTTTTAAAGTGATTATGAGCAGTGACTCAATTAATTATGCTGAAGGCAAGACCCTTAATTAGACAAGGTGTCAAATATTATTATCCCAGATGGATTAAAAGAAAAAGAACAAGCTTTATCAGGGACTTACTATGTGCTAGGTACTGTATTAAGCACTTTACAAATATCATCTTATTTGATCCTCACAATAATGGTGAGGTAGGTATTATAAATATAATTATTATAGATTATATCTATTTATGTATATTGCATTTAAAATGTAATATATTAAATAACATATATAATATATTAACATGTAATACTATATTATTATATATTATAATTACTATGATTCCCCCTTGGAGATTAGGGGGTATTCAGGAAGATTAGGCACACAGCTCCAACTTGAGGGCTTGCAGAGCCCCAGGCAGATAGGTTAAACCAGTTTAAGGGTAATTTACAGGCCTCAAACCTGCCTACGACTTAAGAGGATGTCTGCTCCAAGTATGTGAAGACTTTCTCTGGTGAAATGGGCAAATGAGAATAATTTGTTCTGCTGGCCACAAAGGCAACTAAAGCAGGCATTGTGGAGTGGTTTGAGGTTGGTCAGACATTGAAGACACCAAGGTTATCCACTGTATCCCTGGCCTTCACTGTTGAGATCAGGGAACCATAAAATGTTGAGTTTTAAGGTCTGGGGCTGCATGAGACCCCAAAATACCAACACGCCAGATCCTGCCAAATGAATTCGACTCAAGTCTCTCAGCCAAAGTAAAGCAAAGTTTATTAAAGATTGACCATAATGGACAGACTCTCCTTTTTTTTTGGGAGGGCAATTGGGGTTAAGTGACTTGCCCAAGGTCACACAGCTAATTTTTATGTTAAGTATCGGAGGCCTGATTTGAACTCAGGTCCTCCTGACTCCAGGGCCAGTACTTTATTCACTGTACCACCTAGCCACCTCTCATAACAGATAGACTCTTAAGGAGCCCAAGTATCTGTGATGCTTGTATTGGACAAGGGGCCAGAATAATCTGATACAGACTGAGTCTGTGCTTGATAATTCTTGGACCCTTCATGGAGTCAAGATAGATATGATATACAGAAAGGTTGTGGGTGGGTTCTAGGGGTGGTTTGAGGAGGAGTTTAGGGAGGGTCTTCAGGAGAAGTTAATTGAGGTCAGACTCCAGTAATGAGAGATTAAGGGTGGGAAATAGCTGGAGGCTACCTGGGGATGACAGACCTTGGAGGGCTAGACTGGTTTAAGGGTAACAGATTTGGGTATAGGTATTTTGGGAAGATCAAGGGTGGGAAGTAGCTGGACAATGGAGGGATAAGCTGGTAACAGAGGTTTGGGTCTAGTGGTAATGAAAGGCTTATGGCCTCAGGCAAATTCCTCTTCAAATAGGAAGATCCAAGGAGAGTTCAAGGGGTTTCCCAGAGCCTGAAACCCATCAATCACCAGTGTTTTTGACTTTTATCTTACCTCTGGACTTCAAAGACTCTGAAAATGAAAGTGAAGCTGACAACAATGTGAAACTGCCTCACTTAAATCCAATTCACTCACAAGTCAAGTCATCACTCTGTGATGTCATTGTTCCTCTTAGAAAATGAAGGACAAACAAAAACAATTATTATCTCCATTTTATAGTTAAAAAAAAAAAACAGAGACAGACAAGTTACATGACTCACTTAGGTATAACCATCTAGTAAATGTCTGAGGTCACATTTAGATTCAGCTTTTAGTGCTTCCATACCATTAGGTGGCTCAGTGGATAGAATGACCAGCATGGAGTCAAGAAGACTCATCTTCCTGAGTTCAAGTCCAGCCTCAGAAACTTAGCTGTGTGACCCTGGGCAAGTCACTTAACCCTGTTTGTCTCAGTTTCCTCATCTGTAAAATGAGTTGGAGAAGGAAGTGGCAAACCATTCCAGTATCTTTGCCAAGAAAACCCAAATGAAAAAAGTCTGAATAACAGCAAGCTTCCAGAGCTCTGTCTAAGGCAGCAGTTAGCAGCTGAATAATAAAACACTGTTTTAACTTGTAACTTTTTTAATTATAAGGAAATTGCATTATTTTATTACCCATAGAACGAATTACAACTCCCCCTCAGAAGCACTTCAACAAACAAAAAACTGCTTCTGTATTATTTGAATATTTCTTGATGTTGCAGTTTGTCCTTCATTCTCCAAGAGAACCATGACATTGGGAAGGTAAAGTCACTACTTGTAGGTAAGTTGGATTAAAGTGAGGGAGGACTGTGCAAAGTTACCAGCCTTGCTTTCTCCTCTAGACTCATCTGGATCCAGAGGCAACACTAACCAGGGTAACTGGAGATGGCCCTAGGAATATTTCCCAGAAGCATTAGGACACAACTGCCATCCAGCACCAGAAATCTACCTCTCTGAAGCCAGAAAACAAAAGGAAAGTCTAGAAGTCACAAAGAATAGTTTTAAATATGCTAATCACAGCCATCAGAGCCCATCAAGCTTGTATTGTAAGACCTATTCAAACATAATCTTCCCTCTGAGAAAAAGACTGAATTCAAACTGTGGCAAGCTAGCTGAGAAATCAACAGTTTCTCTTCTCTCCAGGACCACAAATTGTAATTTTTAAAAAGTTTTGTTTAGAATCTAAGGATAAGAATAAGTCCTAATTTGAGCTCTAAGCTTTAGAGATCTGCTGCCTATTATATCCTCAGAATGAAGCATATTACAATTCAGGTTTAATTTAACCCAATTCAACAAAAGAGATAAATAACTACAAAACACTGTGATAGGTACTAGGGATACAAAAGAAATTTTTAAAATCCCTCAAGGAGTTTATAATCTTACATACTTGTATTCTTTTGAAAAGAATACAACATGGACAAAAACTCAAACAATATACCAGGTGGGTCCTTGTTTCTATGATCCAACTATAAAGTAATTTCAAGAGAGAAGGCATACTAACAGGGGAAATCAGGAAAGACCTTTGTGTGCAATAACACAGTAAATGAGTTAGGAGACTGCTTAGGAAAGTAGAGAAAAGTTTATTTATTCTTTCTCATGAGAAAGGGCCCTCTGCCCCTGTCACTCAAATGGCATCTGCCAGGGAGAGAGCAATAGGTAGAAGCAAGCCAGTGGTTATATAACCTTCTAAAGCAGAAACCCAACCCCTCAACTGACCTTCACTCTCATTGGTAAGTCAGGAATCTGTCTTGGAGACAAAGGACACAGAAACTTGTGGGTGTCCAGTGCAAGGCCAGGAAGGCAGTTTTATCTTTATTTGGCATATCTTGTGCTGAGGTGGCATTGTGGAGGGTCTCCATTGCTCTAAGTCCCAGATTCCTGTAAGGATTGGTGACCTCTAAACTTAGGCCTAGTGGATACTGAAGCCACTCTAGATTTGATTTTTCAGAATGGGGAAACTTCACTACAGATTATCACTCACACCTTCCATAGGAGATTTGATTTGAAAGAAGAGAGAAACCATAAGAGCTTTAGATTAAGAAGGGAGGGCTTTGCAGACATGGAGGACAAACCTGTGCAAATGCACAGAGGTGGGAAACTAAATGAATGCTAGTTTCAGTGAAATCAAGAAAGGGATCCTGTTAATGTAGTATAATAAGAGAATTTCCGGCCCAACTTTATTATTGCCATTTACTGCAGCTAGATGGAGTGGTAGATAGAGAGCCAGGCCTGGAACCAGGAAGACATGAAGTCATATATGACCTCAGAGCTGTGTGACCCTGGGCAAGTCACTGCCTGCCTGCCTCAGTTTCCTCATCTGTAAAATGGGAATGACAATAGCACCCCCTCCCAGGATTGTTGAGAGAATCAAATGAATTTGATTTATTATTTATTATACAAATATTTGTTAAATATTTGTAAAGTGCTTAGCATAATGTACATGTGGTGCTATATAAATATTAGTTATTATTATTTTTGTTGTTTTTGTTAAGATGAGCGTGTCTAAATAGAATCTGTAAAATCAAATTAAGACATCAAGTATAGCTTAGGTGTTAACTGATTAGTTCCTCTGTCTACAAATTTATAGCTGACAGAAAATGGTTAACATAGGAGCAGAAATTGTTAATACCAAGTGTAGTTTCCTGTCACTCCCTAAATGACCCTAGTAATGTCAGAATGTCAGTAGTGTGTAGGGTACAGGGACCCCAAAAATCCCCTACCCAGAAAAATTAAAAGTCAGAGGTATCTTGAGAAAGGAACAGGAAGTTTATTCAGTATGAACCAGCAGAATGAGGCATATTACAAAAGACAGAACAAGGTTATGTGCCTCTCTCTTGCACACGCCTCATCTCAGTCCAGGGCCACCTTGCTCAGGGCTGCCTTGCTGGGACTGGCCTTCTCCGGGGCGCTGGGGTCCGCCACATAGAACACTAGGGGCCAACAATGGTGGGGGCTGTGGAGGGGACAGCAGGTGGGCACAGATCTGGATCTACCCCATCAAGTCTTTCAAGGGAGTTATTGTGGTTGAGGCCAAATGCACTGAGATGGGCCTGCTCAGAGGCAACCTGAGAGATAGATTTTGGCTGGTGATTAAGGAAGATGGTTACATGGTTACTGGAAGGCAGGAGCCTCGCCTGGTGCTGATCACCATAATGTGGGACAATGACCAAATGACCCTCAGTGCTCCAGAAATGAATGCTCTGATTGTACCTAGAAAACTATCCTCTACCAATGCTATTCAAGACTGCAGGACACTTGGTGGTGACATTCAGGGTAGAGACTGTGGAGATGACATAGCTCAGTGGATCACCAGCTTTTTAAAAACAGAAGTATATCATTGGTTCAGTTTGAGACCCACATGGCAGGAAGAAAGTCAAAAGAAATTTTCCATCCCTCTGTTCAGAATTACCAGTGGCTTATCCTGACTTGCTCTCCCATCATGATGCTCTCTGAAGCTTCCCTGTCTGATCTTAATACCAGCCTTGAGAAGAAAATAAAAATGGAACAATTTAGGCCAAATATCGTGGTGGCTGACTGCGGTGCTTTTGAGAATACCTGGGATGAAATCCTAATTGGGAGTGTGGAAATGAGCAAGGTTTTGGCTTATCCCAGACACCTTATGACAATAGGGGACCCAGACACTGGGATCATTGCCAGGAAAGAGCCCCTGGAAACACTGAGGAGTTATTGCCTCTGTGATCCAGCAGACAGGCATCTATACAAGACATCCCCACTCTTTGGGATGTATTTTTCAGTGGAAAAAATTGGAAGCCTAAAAGTCAGTGACCCCTGTGTATCTGATGACTCAGTGATGGAAGTCCTGGGGGTGACAAGTGTCACATGGTTGAAATGGTTACAATACTAGAAAGGGATTGACCAGGATCTCACAGCCACTTCTCTGCAGACCCCATAACAAAACCTTTTAGTACATTTGTCTTGGAAAAAAACAATACTTCTGACTCTCTATTGATACTTATGTTCTGTATGTTAATGTGACAAAAAGGAAAAATCTGGGGGAAGGGGTGGGAAAGTGTTGGAGTAGGAGAAGAAGGTATAATAATAATAATAATAAGCTAAACTTTCTATGGTAGCAAAGAATTGGAAACAAAGTAGATGCTCATTTATTGGTGGATAGCTAAACAAATTTTGGTATGTAGATGTAATAGAATATTAATGTGCTGTAAGAAATTGTGAATGTGATAGAAACAGAAGCATGGGAAGACCCACGTGAACTGATGCAGAATGAGATAAAGAGAGAAAAGAAAATGACACCCACAATGACTGCCATGATGCAAGTGAAATTAAACAGAATTAATGTAACCAAATTAAACAGAAAGAAGAACCATAAAATAATAAAAAATGAAAGTTGAAAATTTATAAAGAACAAGCATGGTCCAAAGGACAGAAATAAGAAGATTCCCTCACCTCGCTCCTTTGCAGAGGTGGGATGGCCACAGGTGTGGTATGTTGCACATATTTTTAGGCTTTTTTGATGTATTGATCAGTTTTGCTAATTTTTTTCTTCCTTTTTTTCAGAAGAGGGGGAACACTGGAAGAAATTCTGGTGATGTAAAAATATCAAAAGACATCAATAAAATTAATTTTTAAAAATTAGGCTAATTAAAAATGTCATTTCTTAAATCCACGAGGCCAAATTTGAACTCAGGTCCTCCTGACTCCAGGGCCTGTGCTCTATTCATTGGGCCACCTAGCTGCCCCAACAGGAATATTTCTAACAATAATGGAGGACAGGAGAATGGATTTTGATTGAAATGGAATGTTAAGGCAAGGACTGGCCTAAGGGGAATATGAATGTTTTTAGAGATATTGAAAATTAGCTTAAACTAATGGAAATTTCCTATTTTAACAACATGATTAAGAAGAAATCTCCCAGAATCAGTCTGCCAATGAGATAATCTACTTCTGTTTTTATGGTACTTCTATTGTATTAAATATAAATTGAAATTAAACATTAAAAAAAAAAGGCAGAACAGGAATTTATACCCTATCACAGTCAAACCCCTTCAGCCCACTGTCCCTTCTCCCATTGGCTTGGAGGTGGACTCTCAGTCTAACCCAATGACAAGTAACAAAGAAACCCCCCACCATCTCCTTTTGGCTGGGAGGCAGGACAGGAGCCAAGGTATTGTGCATGTCCTCATTTGCTAGAAGCTAAAGCAAGGGAAGGAAAAAGGTCACTAGCAAGGGTGTTGGTTGAAAACCCCTGAAGGGGCCTAATGCTGATAAGGGTGTGGCATACAAGGGTGGAGGTCTAAAGACCTTTGAAGGGAGCCTAATACTGATATGGCTGTAGTAAAGAGGGGGGGGGAGGGTGAAACCGAAATTCCAGCTTGCTCCCACAAAACTTATGGGCTAAGAAGTTTTTACCTTTGTCATTCAGTAGCATTCCCAGCCATAAAGTGTCAGTTAGGTTGAGATGAGTCAGACCTTAAGTCCTATCCTGAGATCTTGCCTGGTGGGGGGATCAAGCTGGATCCTGACCTTTGATGTCCTTGCCTCCTTCCATTGGAATTTATGGCAAGAAGGGCAAAACAGCCAGAATGAAGTGGTTATTTTGTTCGAATTGCCAGGGGCAGCTGGGATTTCATGACCAGGCCTTACTACCTCAGGTTAACTCCTCTGCCTACCTCCTTCCCCTTTCCTATTAAGGGTATAAATGACTATTCCATGTGCCTCTAATTTGGGAAATTCACTGGACATCCCTCAGGGTTGCAGGTTTGCTACCCTGTTGTCTCAATGAAAGATGCTTTATTCCTCAATTCATGGCTTTGATATATTTCAGGACTTGAAATAGCTAATACTGACTGAGTTCCTGTTTTACCTGATAGGCATCTTTCTCTTCTGTCATGTTCTTTGGTCTGGAAATCATTGTCTTCCCTTACTTTTTGAAATTCCATTATGTCCTTCCTGCTTAAGTAACTGAAATGTATATAAGGTTCCTGAAACTGCTGCCCAGGGCTCACTGATTTTTGCGTACAATGAGTCTATGCTCTGAACGTAATAAACCAGTTTTTATTATATCTCTGCAACACTGATTGTTAAGATTGACAGCAAAATCTATCGATGAATCTTAGAAAATTTTCATCATATCATACTAAAGTTAGATATTCTAAGATATTGTACAAGGATAGTATACCACAAGACAGAATATGGCACAAATTGGGAGTTAGCAGGGAGAAGAAAAAGCAAACCAGCTTTATTGTGGGCAAATACTTACAATAAGGACAGATAGGTGGCACTGTGGATGGAGTGTTGGACTTAGAATCAAGAATACCTATCTTCCTGAGTTCAAATGCAACCTTAGACACTAGCTGTGTGACCCTGGGGAAGTCATTTAACACTGTTTGCCTCAGTTTCTTCATCTGTAATATGAGTTGAAGAAGGAAACAGCTAAAGCTTAAATACTTTAGCCACACAATGAAAAGAGAGGAGTCATTGAAAAAGACCCTGAGATTAGAAAAGATTGTGAAGGCAAAAAGGAAAAGGTGGTATGGAGGATGAAATGATTAGATAGTATCATGGAAACAGCACTAGCTTGGACAGTCTGCAGGAGACAGTAGAGGATAGAAGGACCTGGCATGCTATGGTCCATATGAAGAGGGCAAGGGTGATAAGGGTAGGGAAGGGTAAGAGGTTCTGCCAGGGACCCACCCTGGCATCCAGTCTGGAAGGAATTCACCAGGCTCAAGCAAACTTGGAGTCGAGATTGTAAAGTTTATTGTTACGCTGTGCAAGGACAGCGGGCTAGATTCTTATGGAACCTGCAAACTTCCAGGGGTCACAGGCATAGTTTTATGGAGTCAAGACAGTAGATCAGGTGCCAATTATGCTAACTAGGTGAGTAAGGGTGGGATCAGGGAGGAGTTAAGGAGTGGTCAGTGCTTAAAGGACCATGCACTTTTAATATCAACTGCGCAGGCGTGTTGCCCATGATTCACTGGGAAATAGCCCAAGGTGGGGGGGGGCTACCTGGAGGTTGTGGTTTTAGGCCTGACACGTCACTAAAGTCAATCCTCGGTCATGGCCACTAAGGAGTGCCCAGTCTGCCACCCATCAATGTCAAGCTTGACAAGATAGATGTTGGGAACCAAGGCCATCAGAGACACAGTGTGGGTATAATTGGCTAAGGAGTTACCCTATAGATAGGGTACTGAAGAATTCATGGTGCACCTGGCCACTCTAACTAAGGGAGATAACGTTTGCCCAAGCTACAAAGGTTTATAGATAGTTTTGTGAAGGATTCATAAATAGCTTATTGTTTCAAGTAGAGATAAACAGTTCATGAGTTGTTGCTGGGCAGAGTGCTGGCAGGGGGAAGGGGCAGAGTTAATATTAGCTTTGAGACTGGGGTGGGGGGAAGTGTGATTTTACAGACTGCTTTTACAAATTGATTTTACAGACATAAATCCCAAAGCACCCCATTTACAAACTGATATTACAGATTGATATTACAAACTGATGTTACAAACATATATACATCCCAAGGACCCCATCACATAGGGTCATGAAGAGTTGGATATGATTGAATAAATGAACAAAAACAACTTGTAATGTAAAGGGGCCATCATGGAAAATGGAAAAAAGGTCGGGTCCCCTGGGTTCTCAGTGCATTATGGAAAAGCTAATCCCATCCAATTGACATGGTTACTGTATCCATATTTCCTCAATTAAAAAAAAATATAGGTCTTATAATACTTGCCCTAATAACAGCTCTCACTTTAAGGTTTTACAATGTGTTTTCCCTACAATAACCCTCTAATGTGCAGTGCAGGCATCATTAATCCTTATTTTATAGATGAAGTTCAGAGAGGTTAAGTAACAGATACAAGATCATGCAGCTGGTGTCAGATCTTCAACTCAAATCTAGATCTCTCTCCAACACTCAGTGACTGCTCTTACCACCAGGTCACATAGCATTAACTACCTCAGTAGATTATTATGAGGATTGAGTGAGAAAATTAATTTGAAACAATTTTGCAAAATACAAATACCACTGTTCACAGCTCTGATACTATTAATACTCAAATTAATTTGTTCTTTATTGGACAGATAGCTTCAGTTCACATATAAACCTAAACAATATTCCCAGACAGGAAATCTTGCTTCTATTCCTCTTATTTCTCAATTATAATTAGGATCCTAAAAGCAGCAGAAGCTGAAGCCTCCCACTAATAAGTTGGAAGATATGGGGGAAAAAACAGATTTTTTTTTTTTTAAGATGGGGCAGACTCTTATGGCAACACTGTGACATTAACAAGAAATTGAGGGAGGAAACGTGAAATGTGAAGTTTCATTTCAATGGGAGAGGACCCCAACAAGACAACCTGAAATGATAGCACATTATATGTTGGAGAAAATCCAAAGCAGCAAGCAGTACCAGCAAGGGCTGGACTCCGTGACATAGGAATCAGCCAGTTAGTTACACCTAGAGCTAAGCAGCTGCATCTCATACCACTACAGAAACAAAGCAAGCCAGCAGCACATCCCATCAGGCAGGTGATGAGGGCTCTGACCCATCCAATCAGACTGCAGGGCACCCCAGCTGTAGGTCTCTTGCTAGGTTTGTTCAGTGTACTCTTTCTGAATCTGAAAATAGCAAATAGGCCAAACCAGGCAAAGAATTAGGTGTGAAGGCCAAGAGTCAACCTCAGGAGGCTTACTGGTGATAGACAGCTTAGTCTAGGTATATGACCCAAGGCAAATCGTTTTCACCTCTTGCCCTGGTTTCCTTGCCAATAAAATGAGTGGGGTTGAATTAACTGAACTGTAAGGGCCCTTTCAGCTCTCAAATTCTGTGATTCTAATCTGATTTCCAGAAGGCTGGCTGTTCTGGTGTTCTGATTTCTATATTAGAAATGGAAATGTATGATTTAGTTCTAATCTCAAAGGAATAGAAACTTGGGAAATAGAGATATATTGATCTAAATTGGAGAGATGGAGGTGGGCAATAGATCCCAAGAGCTAAAGTTTGAGATGAAAAGGGTAGAAGAGTATAATGGTAATAGAAATTTGAATATTTTTCCCTGCCCCCTATAGGCCAAATGTAATGGCACGGAGCCTGTGGTGGGAGGAGCTTGTGGAAGGGTGGAGCAGAGCCCATAGGAAGCTGGGAGTCAGAGCAGTTAGAACTAGAAAAAGGAGAGGACACAACCAAGGAGATAGCTAGGCTTGTGAGTGTTTGTTTGTGGGAAGGCTAAAGGATAGTGTGGTTTCCTGCTCTGCCATGGTGTATTAACTTCTTTGTTTCTATGAAGGATTTGAATTTCTGGTGTTAGGATTTGGTTTTTGTGTGTCAGAATAAATCTTTTGTTTCTGCCTTCTATATGGAGAGTCTGTTAGATTTTGTGATTCAGAATTGTCCCAGCACATTCATAGTTGTTGTTGGTGCTGTGAATATTGCTTTGGCATTACAAAGAGGCAAGTGGAAGACCTTGAAAAAAAGATTCTGCCCATAGGACATGTAAAATATGCAACATGACCCAACACTGGAAGAAGCTGGCAAGGTATATAGCAAACAAACTCAATGTTTTTATTTCATAATTAAAACTCACATGGTACCCAAGCAGAAGCAGCTATACAAGCGCCAATATGTTCTGTACCCTTGGACCTATTTTAAGCCAGGCTTTGTGAATTATGTTATATGGAGATTCAAATTAATCTGGGGCATTGACAGCACCAGTCAGTCTGCTTGGAAAATCAAAATAGTGAAACTTTACAAGGTGATTTGGATTTCTCTGGCTGACCTGATGACTCAGGCCACAAGAGGGGAACAGTAAACACAGGATAATTCACTGACTGGTATTTAGTGATAAACAGATACTCTGTGAACATGGTAGAAACTGCTAAATAAAGAGACTGTTGGGCCTGTTTCCTGACAACAATGGTTAAGTAAAGCTTTAGTGTGCAAGGAAGAACATTGATGAACTGGAGAGTGTCCAAATAATTCAGGCCAATGACCTGCCCATATCAAACTACTATAAATCCAGGGCATGAATTATCTTTATATAGGCATCTATTCTCTACTTTGCTTTGTCTGAAGACACTTAGCCCAGGGTAGAAATGTGAAGCCATTCAGACTAGAAAAAAGAAAAAGAAAAGAAAGAAAGAAAAATATTAATGGAGGAAATAATAGTAGTAAGCATATATATATAGTACTTTAAGTTTTCTTGCGTGTGTATGTGTAGATTTTTTATTCATTTTACACTGAAATATAAAATGAGAGAAGAAAAAAAGAACATTTCCATATTCACCACAGAACATGAGAGGATTCAATATAAAACAATAAATTTCCATTTCAAGAAAACCTATGTAATAAATACTATGCATTGTTTTCAAAGCTACCCAGCTTTTCTTTGTTTCCTTCTAGATCCCCCCACCCCCCACATACACACTTAAAGGTTTGCAAACAACTTACATTTATCATCTTATTTGATTCTTTCAACAATCCAAAGAGGTAAGTGCTATTATTATCTCCATCAT
Source organism: Gymnobelideus leadbeateri (assembly GCA_011680675.1). Taxonomy (NCBI): domain Eukaryota; kingdom Metazoa; phylum Chordata; class Mammalia; order Diprotodontia; family Petauridae; genus Gymnobelideus; species Gymnobelideus leadbeateri. The sequence continues at coordinate 343,542 of WOXC01008807.1, read as the reverse complement.
AGAGATAAGGACAATAAGGCTGGGAGTTTAATTGGCTAATTTGCCCAGGGTCACATAGCTAATAAGTATATGTATGCAACAGGATTCCAACTCAGGTCTTCCAGACTTTAGGAGGAGCACTCTGTCCATTGTACCTAGCTGTCACCAACATGCCATCAAAATGCTAGCTACTGTATTATTGTAGTTTTTATTGCAATTTTTAAAGAACCTAATGTGGTCAGGTCAAAGGACAATGTCAGTGTGCTAAAATGATTTCTTATCTCCTATCACTCATTGCTTTCCTCCTCTCATTTTTTATCTGTTTGATTCTTCTCCATTCAGTGCTTCTGTATTGTTAACAAAGATATCTTTTTTTTTTTTTTTTTAGTTTGCTTCTGTAGCTATCCAGGGTCTCTAACAGACCAAGGAAGAAACAGAGCAGAATGTTGATTGGGTACTTAAGAAAGGCATTCATCTATTTATTGAGATGGAAAATGATAGCAAAAATACAATAATCACACAGTTGATTCTTCTAAGCCAGAAGTCAACTAAATGCTCGAATATTGCCTCTCTCCATGGTTTAGCTAGCTTTCAAAAATAGCCTGCCAGTTGAATCAGGGAGAGAAAAAAAAAAGACCTTTGTGGATAAATGGTATTCTACTATTCCGAAGACCTTTCAGTTTCTATCTCAGCTTGACTCTTTCTTTGGGGATGTGGGTAGAGTATGGCGTGCAAATGACTCTTCTATGTTATTTGTACTTTGGATTATTTATCACTATCACTTTTCAATCTCTCATCCTAAAGTGAAATATTTTTTATAACAAAGAAAAACAAGTAAGCTAAACAGAGACAGGAACTACCTTTGATATAATCTTCAGCCATTCTATAGTCAACTACCTTCCCACTGAGATGATTTGCTTCATTGTCAGTTTTCCAAAGCCAGCATTAGAACTTTTGTATAACTTGAGCATTGATCTATTTTAATGTTATCTCTTCCCATATATCTCTGATGTGCACACATTTTTCATTTCTTTACAGCACATTAATATCCCATGATATTTATATACTATAATTTCTTGAGATATTCCTTAATCAATGAAAAACCATTTTGTTTCCTTATTTATTCATTTTAGCTTGACTTTTCCAAGAGATAGAGTCTAATTCTGACCTAGGGTTCTTGGAATCATAGAGTGATAGGCAAGAATTTGGAGAGACCTTAGACATTGTGAGTGGAAGCATGGAGTGAGAGCTAAAGTGAGTGCTAAACTTGGAGTCAGAAAAACCTGGGTTCAAGAACTTCCTTAAATAGAAGCAGTGAAAGCCTAGGCAAATTAGTTAATCTCTAAGCCTCAGTTTCTTCATTTGTTGTTGCTGAATTGTTGGGGTTTTCTTGGCAAAGATATTAGAGTGGTTTATCACTTCCTTCTCCAGCTCATTTTACAGATAAGGAAACTGAGGCAAAACAGGGTGAAGCAGCTTGTCCCGGGCCCCACAAACTAGTAAGTATTTAGGACCAGATTTGAACTCAGGTCTTCCTGATTCCAAGGCCACTTCCACCTAGCTGCCCTCTTCATCCTTAAAAAGGGACTAATAATAGCACTTTCCTCACAGGCATATTATAAGGATCTGATAGTACCTTTAAAACACTTTACAAAACGTTTTTTTTAAGTGCTATAAAATGTCATCTGTAATTGTAATTATTTTTACTATTTTGTCCAAAACATCAGGAGGACAAAAATGCCTTTTATAATTGAAAAATTCAGTGTTGCTGGTAATTGTGCAGAAGTCAAACACTAGTGTAAAATATATATTAATCTTTTGATCTTCTATTTTAATTCTTTTAGATTATAAAGTAAATCATGAATAGTGCCAAGCTAATATGAGGATTCTGATCATAGGCTTTCCTCAGCAGACTGTTTAGTCACTTTATTTTGTATTACAAAGTTTTTATTAAATACTCTTGTGTGCTTGAGAATCTGGTTCTTTTTTTCTTTTTCATTCTTCCTTATTCCATAATTAAATATCTAGTTACAAATCATAGAAAGCAAAAGAAGGAAAACAAAATTCAAGTGTGAATGGCATGAGATGAGGTAGAAGATTTAAATATCTACCCTCCCAGCTCCAAGGGATTTCAAAGTGATGGTAGGAAAATATCCCAGAGTTAACCTCTGGGAACCTTACTAGTGGACCTTGAAATTAATTTTCTGTTAAGTGGTCAAAATGAGCAAAAAGTTCTCAAAAGAAGAATTATCAGCTATTAAAAACATATAAAAGATTGGCCCAAATTATTAATAATAAGATGAATTGAAACAACTCTGGGTTTTCAACTTAAAAGTTGATAAAGCTTTCAAAAGCTGAGAACAGTCAATGTTGGAGGGGCTGTGGAAAGATAGCCACATTTATTGCACTGATTGGTATTCTAAAAGCAACAACAACAACAACAAAAAGAATGAAAATCAAATTAAACATTATGCAATGATAATATCCAAGCATAGCCATGAAGATGAGGAAAAATATTCCCCTCCTCTCTTCACAGATAGGGAGAACACTAAATATGAAATAAGCATAATACTCTCAGATCAGATTGATGTGTTGGTTAGTTTTGCTGAATTGCTTTTTCTTGGTCTCTTTTTGCTATGTACCTATAGCTTTTCTCTATTTTTTGTTGTTCTTTCCTACTATACTTTCATAATTATTGTGTATATTGTTTTCTTAGGTCTACTTATTTCATTTTGTGTAAGTTTATAAGTTTTTCTATGTTTTTCTGTATTCTTCAGATTTATTGCTTCTTACAGCTCAGTAATACGACATTACATCCGTCAATCACATTTTGTTTATCCATTCCCCAATCATTAAGCTTCTAGTTTATCTTCAATTCTTTTCTACCATGTAAAGAGCTACTCTAAATATTTTGAGGCTTATGGGACCTTTATGTGTTTGTTGCTTCTCCTATTAGGATGTAAGCTCCTTGCGAGTAAGGACTGTTTCATTCTTGTACTTGTATCCTGTGAGCCTAGCACAGTACTTGGCACATAATTGGTGCTTAATAAATGTTTCTCTATTGATTGGCCATTTTATTTAAGTGTATTTTTTCAGGTATAGTTAATAAATTAATTTTCTAAACTTATTTGAATATAAGTCAGGGTTGACCATTAAAATGTGACCAATAGAGATAACTGAAAATTCTAGAGTACATTGTTAAAAGGACTTTTTCTGAGCAATTAAAAAAATGGAAGCAACGATCATTAAGAGGCAGTAAGGGCCCATTATGAATAAATAATGGAAGACTCATTTCCATTTTTTGGAAAAGATGAATATGTAATGTGGGGCATGTTCAGACCCCTGAGATGGAGTCTTTTTACATAATGGACTCTAGGGAATTGCTTCTGAGAGAATAACAGTGTAAGAATAACCTTGGATAAACAGAGTATAAAGTACGTGTAGGCATTCTGTAACTCATTTCAGTTGACTAAACTTATATTGAAGAGGAGGTTCTGTGATTGGCTAGGGAGACATTCAGAAGGTATTGTCCGTTTTAGTTAGTCTCTTGGTCTCATATCTCTTAGGGGAGCCCAATGACCAGTGAAGGGAGTAGAACCTACAGCCTTGTGAGTTTGAAAGATCCAGAGAGCTCCTTGGTGTGCTTTCATTCTAGAGTCCAGAGTTTAAATTTCATAGCCATTGATGCTGCATTTCAGTGCTGCATTGATGCCCTATGAAGTAAAAAGCAATTTGGGGAAGAACTTTTCAGAAACCTAGCCCAGGGGTAGCTGAGGTAAAGGTTTATCCAGTCATGCTGAATCTAAACATGAACTTGAAGAGACTAATGCTAGGTAAGAACTCAATAGGTTTTTGAGTCTAATCTCCTCCTCCCTTCCTTCCCTTAGAAACTTGAGGTAATATAAGAGGGATTATGTCCATGAGGTGTTTGGAAAAATATTTTTACATATTTCTTCTTACTCTGTCTTTGAAATAAATATCCTTAAAAAAAAAAAAAAACCTAGGGGCGGCTAGGTGGCGCAGTGAATAGAGCGTCGGCCCTGGAGTCAGAAGGACCTGAGTGCGGAGCCGGCCTCAGACACTTAATCCACACAAACAAAAACCTAGCCGTTTAACCTTGGGCAAGTTACTTAACCCCAATTGCCCTAAAGGGGCGGCTAGGTGGCGCAGTGAGTAAGCGCGCCGGCCTCGGAGTTGGGATGACCCGAGATCAAATCTGGCCTCAGAAAAATGCGCACCCACACACAAATAATGACTAGCCGTGTAACCTTGAGCAAGTTACTTAACCCCAATGGCTTTAAAAAAAAAAAAAAAACAACTAATCTAGTGTTAAGAGGTTGTAAGGAACTGAGAGTACTCTTCATAGTCCTTTAACAAAGGGGGCATCACAGGGAATGGGGGATTATAGGCTCTGTTTTTATCCCTGCTCCACTGAGTATTTTATCAATGACTTGGATGGAGAATACTTGTCAAACTTTTAGATTCCAAGGAACTAGAAAAGATAGTTAATACAAGGTACAGGAGTCTAGTGATCCCATGACATCTTTTCTTAGGCAGGAATTGGAGACTAAAACTAACAGAAAGGCATTGACCATGGATAAATGTAGAGTTATGCATTTAGATTTTTACAATAAGCTACATAAGTATAGAATTGTGCATTGTGATTAGAAAGTGATTTCTAGTTCTATTTGGCATAAAAATGACTCAATAATATGATTGTGAGTCTATGAAGATAATATAATCTTATACTTCATTACTAAAATTATAATGTCCAAGGTGAAGGTGATGATAATTCTGCTATTCCATGCTCTAGTCAAACCATATCTATCTGTAGTATTGTGACCACTTTGTGGTACCATATTTTAGAAGGGAAAAAGAAAGAGAATTACTTTCAAAGGCTGTAACCAAATATTTAGGGGTATATGTATGTATATGGATGAATGAATTTATACATATGTGTGTATGTATGAAAAAGAGAAGAGATGTGGAAAGGAATAAGCATTTATATAGCACCTACTATGTGCCAGGCACCATACTAAACTCTTCTTTTATAAATATCTCATTTGAGATCTCACATATTATTTGGTATGTGTGTATAAATTTATAGGTATATATGGACATGCATTTATATATTCATATTACACATATGCTACATAGGTATATACACATACATATATGTATGTGTAAATATATACACACATGTGCACACATGTGTTTGTTTATAAGTCACTAGATTTCAGAACACTGAGAGAACTCAAAACCAGACAAAGATGATTTCAAGGAATATTAAGGTCCCATTCAGCTCTAAATTTATATTCTGTGACTCTATAAACCAGGGTTGTTTAACTTGGAGAAGACCTAGGAAGGACATGGCAATTATCTTTAAATATGGGGCAATTTTTCAAATAAAACAAATCAATTGGACTTGTTCTCCTTGGCCTAAGAGGGCAAATAGTGTAAGTTGCAAAATCAAGTCAGCATGAAGAAAAGTAGAATGGGTTTCCCTAAAAGGGGTGAGCAGGATTAGTGAGTTCTCCATTGCTTGAGATCTTAAAATAGTTTGGGCAGTGGGGAGGGGAGGGAAGGGTGGTACTTCATGACTTCAGATGTTCTATCTAGCTTTACATCTATGAGTTTAAGATGCTGATACCTAGGCTGGCCCTGTGTAAATGGTGAAATTGGTAATGTTTGTCTTTGCAAACCTGCCTTCCCTTTATGTATATGTATATACATACATATAACCCTAAATATTTCCCTTCTTCTTTCCTTCCTACTCTATTCCTATATTGCCCTCATGGTGCTCTGTCCTTCCTATCACCAAAGGAAAGAAATGTGATAAAGTTTTAGGGACCTACTAACTTGCTCCTGGGATAGGATGATATAATATTTGCATTTTAATAGGCATATGGAGTGGGTAACAATACAAAGAAATAAATTGCTGTGCATTTAATCAGGCATTGGTAGAGGTAAACATGTTGGTAAGGAGTCTTCCAGGACTCCCTAAAATCATCATACTGTGTAACTGATCACCTACTCTACTTATGCCTAGTCCATCCCAATCCCAAGACCCCATCTTCAACTTGTAAATTGGAGATGCCCATTAACCCACCTTCGTCTATGGGAATATCACCAAAAAGCCATGTAGTGAGCTTTCCATTATGAGAAGATTAAGTAAGATTTTCTTAAGATTAAGAAAAAGTCAATCAACTGGAAAAGGATATCCAAAATCTTAAGGAAGAAAGCGAATACTTTAAAATTAGAATTGGGCAAGGGGAAGCCAATGAAGTTATAAAAGACTAAGAAATAATAAAATAAAATATGAAGAATGAAAATTACAAGAGAATGTGAAACATCTCATAAGAAAAACAACTGATCTGGAGGACAGATCAAGAATAAAAAACATAAGAATAATCAGACTACCCAAAACCTATGATTAAAAAAAATATCGATACAATAATAGAAGGAATAATTTTTTTAAATTGTCCTGAAGCATTAGAACAAGAGGGGAAAATAGAAACAGAAAAAAAATCTACTGATCACCACCTGAAAGAGGTCCTATGAGGAAAATCTATAAGAATATCATAGTTAAATTCTGAGACTTCTAGCTCAAGGAGAAAATATTATGAGCAACAAGAAAATAATCATTTAAATATGGCAAAGCCACAATTAGAATCACATAACACCTAACAGTAGCTATATTAAAAGACCACTTCAAACACTACATATCAAAGAGCAAAAGAACTGAGGTTACAACCAAAAATATTATACCCAACAAGGTTAAGCATAATCCTGAATGAAAAAAAATGGACATTCAATGAACTGCTAGACTCTCAGGGTGTTATTGCGAAAAGACCTAAACTCAATAGAAAATTTGACATACAAAATCCAAGAGAAATATAAGGTAAACATCAAAGACTAATTACAAGGGACTCAATAAAGACAGACTTTACTTTTTCTACAAAGCAGTGTATTACATGTCTAAGATTGCAATTAATAATTGGGTAGTTTGAAAGAAGATTGGGGTAGAACTGAGTATGATGTGATTCTAAAAAGTAATACCATTGGGGGGGCTGCTAGGTGTCGCAGTGAGTAGAGCGTCGGCCCTGGAGTCAGAAGGACCTGAGTTCGGATCCGGCCTCAGACACTTAACGCATACACAAACAAAAACCTAGCCGTGTGACCTTGGGCAAATTACTTAACCCCAAGTGCCCTCCAAAAAGCAAAAAAAAAAAAAAAAAGTAATACCATCTAGGAAAAGGTAAAAAAAATTAATTATCATATACAAATGAGGTATGAAAGGAAAAACTGTCACAAAGGAATTAGATGGGGGAGGAAGACTGGTAGGGTTGGAACTCTACTCACTTTGGGAATGGGTTAAAGAGGGAACAATACATAAATATCTAGAAGGGAATAAAAGTCTTCTAAATTCAGAAAGAAATCAAAGGCTAAGGGCATAGGGATGGGGGAGAAGATAAGGGAGGGATTTTTAGGGGGAGCCCTACTCACATCAGACTTGGGTTAAAGAGAGAACAATATATACATTTAGAAGGGAATAAAAATTCTCTAAATTTATAAAGAAATAAGAGGGTGAGGGAATAGGATAGGGGATATAGATGGGTATTTAGATTAATGGGAATGGGATAAAGGGGGAAGTGTGTGTGTGTGTCTGTGTCTGTGTGTGTGTGTGTGTGTGTGTGTGTGTGTGTGTGTGTGTGTGTGTGTGTGTGTGTATGAAAAGCTATAAACATCTTCTGAATTCAGATAGAAACAAGAGGACAGGGCAAAAGGGTGGGAAGAGAGGATAAGGGAAGGATCTTTGGAGGGAGAATTTAGGTTGAGTAATAGAAGGGCAAGAAATGGATAGAAGTAAAAGGGTCAGAAGGAATAGGAAATAAGAGATACACACAAACAAAATAAAGATCAGGAGTAGAATTTATTAGGAGAAAAAAACAGGGTTGGTAATCATGATCTCAGACAAAATTAAAGCTAAAATAGATTTAATCAAAAGAGAAAAATAGGGAAACTGAACTATATGTCAACCATATTATCAATATTATTTTAAACTATTTAAAATGACTAGACAGTATAGGGTTGGAATATTTGGTGTACAAAATGGTGAGTTGGTGAACTTAGAAAAATTATGAAAAGACTTGGACTTATGAAGGAAGGTATTATCCACTCTCAGAGAAACAGGAGACAAACAAGAATAGTACAATCTTACGTAGACACATATGAATGTATGTGTCTATATATGAGTATGAGTATAGATATCTAAGTATATGTATGTATATGTAAGTGTATGTATATATGTATGTATATGTATGTGTGTATGTTTATACATGTATGTGTGTGTATCTGTGCTTAATTGTAGCCTTCTTAGGGAAGGGGGGGGTAGAAGAAGTGAGGAGGGCAAAGAATAAAGTAAAAAGCGCATAGCGGAGAACAAAAGCAAATTCATAAGGAAGTAAAGAAAAGATGAACAGCTCTGAATAATGTGTAATATTTATTATATAGACTTTCTTGACATGGAAATTTATTGCTGTATGTTTTGAATCCTCTCTTATGTTCTGCTGTGCACATGGTAATGCTTTTTTTTATTTTCTTTTTGTGTATTTAAGCTCAAAATAAATCTTTAAAAGATAAGGGAAGAGGAGAGGGAAAGGAGGAAAAAAGGGGGAGAGGGAGGGAGGAAGAGAGTAGTAGAAAGGGAGAGGGGGAGGGAGAATGAGAGAGAGAGAGAGAGAGAGAGAGAGAGAGAGAGAGAGGGAGGGAGAGAGAGTCAGAGAGAGACAGAGAGAGACAGAGACAGAGAGTTTTAAATGTGAAATTAAACAACCAGAGTAAAAGTTAATGGAGTTTTAGGTCATTCCTGATTATCTGTCCTAAAGGGAAATTAGAAGTGAGAAGATTCTAAAGAAATGTGCCATAGCCACATACAATGCCTTTCAGCTAGACATGGAACTAATAGGAGACTATCACTTGGATATGTTTTTTCTTATGATATCATAGTGCTGGGATAAAAACTGAGAATTTAGTCCAAAATTATATAAGGAATTCCCACAAAATAAGAGTTAACTCCATTGATGACTGAAGTAATTCACAAAGACATCTGGGAACAATGAGGGATAAGAGATCCCAAGAAAACCAAATTCCTTTAGATACCCCTAAAAAGCTGGAACAGAAGTGCTGATTTAAAATAGCAAAAATCCCCAAAAGTACACCCTTTTTTTTAAAAAAAAGAACATTCAATAATATGAAAAACACAAAATGTTTCTATGAAATTAAAAATGCTATGAAATATGAGATAACAGAAGCAGAAATGCTAAAAAGCAAAACACAGTTAAACCATCACCACTGGGAACACCAGGACTACAACTAAAACCTCCTCAAGTTATAATGCCCAGAAGGAAGAAATTAATTTAACTTCAATCAATTTATCAAAACTACTTAATAGGCACCTACTATGTTTCAGGCACTATCAATACAAAGGCAAAATATCATGCATTTTTTCCCCTCAAAGAGCTTATATGGGGAAGACAATGAGAACACTACATATAATCAAATGCTACACGTATACACACATACATATGTAACATTTGTATCCATATAGGTAATTTGCTTATGTTGTATATCTATACATATATTCTATATAAACATATAAAGTAAATAAAAGCTAAATTTGGAGAAAGGAGAGGCTCTGGTAGCCAAAGGACAGAGTAAGAAATGTTTATAAGTAGGAGGTAGTACAAAATCAAGCTTTCAAGAACCAAAGTGGTGGGGCAACTACGTGACACAGTGAATCTAGCACCCACCCTGGAGTAAGAAGGACCTGAGTTCAAATTCAGCCTCAGATACTTAACACTTACTAGCTGTGTGACCTTGGGTAAATCACTTAACCCCAATTGTTCCCCCTCCAAAAAGCAAAAAAAAGGCAAAACTGGTGCTAAGAAGTTGAGGTAAGGAGTGAGTGCATTCTAACCACGGCGCACAGTCTGTGCAAAGATATGGAGACAGGAGATGGCATGTCATGTTTAAAGAACAGCAAGCAGGCTAGTTTATCTGGAATATAGAGTGTGTGAAGAAAGGCAATGTGTAATAAGTCTAGAAAGGTATGTCAGATCTATACTGTGAAAGTGCTTAAGAGCCAAACAGAGGCATTTGTACTTTATCTTGGAAATAAGGATAAGTCACTGAAGCTTTCTTGAGAAGAGGAAATGACATGGTCAGACTTTTCCTTTAGCAATATGGCATCTCTGTGGAAAGAAGGGAGAGACTTGGGGCATGTAGGTCAATTAGGAGTTACTCCAAAGGAAAGAAGTAGTGAGGGCTTGAACTAGGGTGGTAACTGTGTAGGTAGAGATAAGGAAGGTATGAGTGATAGAGTAATATCTCTAGCTATAACTCTCTATCTATCTACATATCTATATCTATCTATATTGTTATATCTATCTCTGCATCTATCTATATCTCTTTTTTAATTTCTTTTTTGGTCTTTATTAATTTATTTACTATTAGTTTACAAGATTCAGTTCCACAATTCCTTGAGTTTCAAATTTTCTCTCCCTTCCTTCCCTGCCCCATATCTATATCTCTTTATAGCTATCTATATATCTATACATACATCTATCTATATATCTATAGCCATCCATTTCGATATCTATTTTATACATATCTCTATATCTTTATCACTATCTCTATCTGCCTATTTATCTATATCTATATCTACATCTATATCTATCTATCCAGACCCCTGAGATGGAATCTTTTTAAAATAAAGGACTCTAGGAAACTCCCTGTGAGAGAATCACAATGGTATGTAAAGAAATAGAGACAGATGGATAGAGAGACTAGAGAGAAGACATAAACATAGAGAGAGGTAGAATCAACAGAAATTGGCAACTGATTACATATGGCAAGATGAGGGAGAATGATGAGTGGAGAATGACTCTGAGGTTGCAAATCTGAGGAGAGGTGAGTTTTGTAGGAAAGATAATGAGTTGTGTTTTGGATACACTAAGTCTGAGGTTCTTATAGGCTAACCAGTTGGAAATGTCCAACAGCATTTGGTTATACGCTAGAGTTCAGGAGAGACTAGGTCTGGCTGTAGAAAACTTAAGAATTATTTAGTACCCTTGTTTTATACCCTTTAATGCAGCTAAGTGGCACATAGGATAGAGTGCCATATGTGAAGTTAGAAAGACTTGAATTCAAATCCAGCCTCAGACACTTACTAGCTATGTGATCCTGGGCAAGTCAACCTCTGTCTGCTTAGTTTTCTCATCTGTAAAATAGGGATAATAATAGCACTGATCTCCCAGGGTTATTGTAAGGATAAAATGAGATAATATTTGTGAAGTGCTTTGTAAACCTCAAAGCACTATGTAGACACTTATTATTATTATTTTTATTTAAATTCAGTTTTTTATGATATTATCACTGAAACTCCAGGCTTTCTGGAGTCAGCTAAGGCACTGCTAACTTTAGTCCTTCCTCTCCTTAATTGTATATGTATCTGCATTAGTAGTTCCCCTGCATTGTGTTCCCTATAGGCAAAATATTATTGGGTCTACTTTTAATCCATTAAATAATGCTTTTTCTTTTTTTTAATTTTTTGGTTTTGGGGATTGGGATTGGGATTAAGTGACTTGCCCAAGGTCACATGGCTAGTAAGTATTAAGTGTCTAAGGCCTCATTTGAACTCAGGTCCTCCTGACCCCAGGGCCAGTGTTCTATTCACTGTGCCACCTAGCCACCCAGTAATGCTTTTTCTTTCCATTGAAAAGAGAAGAAAGGAATATCAAATGACCCAAATCAAAAGTGGAAAAGGGAAAATCACAATGAAGAAGAAATAAAACTATCAATGACTGTCACATGTAGCTATATATTCATAAAATTGTAATGATAATTACATTATTATTGCAAAAAGATGAAATACTAAAGTTGATCTAAGAAAACAGCAACCTTGGGGCGTCTAGGTGGCTCAGCGAGTAGAGCGTTGGCCCTGGAGTCAGAAGGACCTGAGTTCGGATCCGACCTCAGACACTTAACACACACAAACAAAAACCTAGCCGTGTGACCTTGGGCAAGTTACTTAACCCCAATTGCCCTCCAAAAAGCAAAAAAAAAAAAAAAAGAATAAGAAACGAAAAATCTAAAAATAAAGAGTTTAAAAAAAAAAGAAAGAAAACAGCAACCTGTCACTACCAGACATGGTAGTCCACGTGATCACATTAAGATGACCACTAGTATGGAAAGCCTTGGGGATTTAGCCCAGGATGTCTAAGAAGGGTTAAATTGACCCAAGTTGGAAGAAGAGTCAGTCAGTTTCAATGCTGGTCAGCACTACGATTAGCCCATGAGTAGCTGCTGCATTTCCAGCCTAGGTGAGATTGGTAGACTTGGTTTCAAAAATAGACAAAACGATCATGATTTAAGTAAATTTAGGAGAAATTTTAGAGGAGAAAATAGAGTGAAAATTAGTGGAAGAGGCCCTCTAGAAGGATTTAGGGGCAATCAGAAGTAAAACAGAATTAACGTTGCCTAAGGAAGATCCAAGGCAACAAACCTGATATCTTCCCCCTTTTCAGTAGTTCCCAGAGTTCCTTGGATCCATGGCTTTGCAGACCCCTTCATAAATTCTGATAACACCAAAAGTTCAGTTTGAGAACTCTTCAAATACAGAGATATCCCATTTAACATTACCTTCTGAGGACATTGTTCAGTGTCATAAAGACCTTGTAACCAGTCTCTGCTAACACATCCTCACCATATCTATAACATTAAGCCCATTGTCAGAGCATGCTCCACTTTAAGCCTTTCTCTGACTCCTCTTCTGGACCAGCCTGGTCTCTATTTGGGTCAATCTACCTTCCTTTCATATGGGTTAGCACCTGAGCAATGTCAGCATTCACTATGCTCCAGCTCAACTAGGCAGGTCCTTTCAGTTCTGTGCCTAGGCAACTGGCCCTAGTAATGTTGTTTTGCCTAATGTATTTATGGAGCCAATGAACAATGGTAGGTGAAATATGCCTGTATTGATTTCGGTTCATTTTCCTTGATTACCCCCCAAGTCTGTATTTTAAAAAAGAAGTTGCATGCTACAATGAAATTCAGCCTAGCTGCGTAAAGTGCTATCACAAGTTAATTGTCCCAGCTACATCATGATCTTTCTGAGTATAGCTCAAAGTCATAGAAAAGCAAAGCACGAGAGCCTTTTGAGGGCCATCAACTCCAAAACCAATTTTTCCAGGGTATAGTTATATTCCCACATAAGAGGAATATGAACTGAATAATTTTATTTCCAAATTTGAAAGATCACTTAAACTGAAGAGTTCAAAATTAAAAGCAGCTTCTTAAAACACATACACCATCATTTAGAGTTAGAAAGTATTTTTGCCACTCAAATTGTTTACAAATCTATTCATATTCTCTCATCCTTGACTCCAACTGTCCTACTGGGTTGTTTAAATACATACAATTGAAAATGTAATAAGCTAGAGAAGTCACAAGAAACACGGAAGTACAAAGATTTTATTGCACACCCACTGTCTCTACCCTAATTCAGGTCCCCATTACTTCTTCTTGCCAAGATGACAATAACTCCTAACTGATCTTCCTGCCTCCAATCTCTCCCTTTACTACATCTATCTAAGTGCTTTGATGTACATATCACCCCCTCTCCCTCAGAAACCTTCATTAGCTCCTCAGTGGATAGATGGATACATATGAGAGAGGAGAGAGAAAGCAGGAGAGAGAGGGAGAGAGAGAGAGAGAGAGAGAGAGAGAGAGAGAGGAGGGAAGGAAGAAAAAGAAAGGAAGGAGAAAGGGAGAAAAGAAGGGAAGGAAGGAAAGAAAGAAAGGAAGAAAGAATGAAGGAAAGAAAAAGAAGATAGATGGAAGGGGGAACAAGTATTACACCTATTACATGGCTGACACTGTTAATCACTTTCATTTTTTTTATGAGTATTATCTCATTCAGTCTTCACAACAACCCTGATGATTAGATGCTATTATTATCCTCATTTTACAGGTCAGGAAACTTAGGCAAACAGAAGTTATGTGACTTATCTATGGTCATACGGCTAGTATGTGTCTGAGACCAAATTTTAATTCAGGTCTTCCTGGCTCCTAACCTAGAATTCTACCTATTATAACATGATAGACAGACAGATAGATAGATAGATAGATAGATAGATAGATAGATAGATAGATAGATAGAACATTTATTAAACACTACATGTCAAACATTGTGTTAAGCTAGGGATTAAAATAAATCCAAAGCTAATAGCAATCTTTATTTAAGTCACCAGTACAGAAAAGGAGACAGTTTGGCAAGTTAGTGTCTTCTGTTATTGTTATTGTTCAGTCCTTTTTTAGTCATGTCTGACTCCTCATGACCCCATTTGGAGTTTTCTTGACAAAGGCACTGGAGTCATTTCCTTCTCCAGCTCATTTTTACAGATGAGGAAACTGAGGCAAGCAGGTTTAAATGACTTTCCCAGAGTCACACAGAAAGTAAGTGTCTGAGGCTGGGTTTGAAATCATGAAGAGGAGGCTTCCAGATTCCAGACCCAGTACTCTATCCACTGTGCCACTTAGCTGCCCTAACGCCTTTTATATGAACTCAAAGATTGGGCTCAGTATTTAACCCAAGAGCCTTTTCTTTGGCACACAAGAACAGTGAACAATCATCTGCACATGCTCTTCATGGAGCACCCTCTGTTGAGAGTCATTATAGATCTCTAGAACCACATTCACCAAACTGCCATGTTCACACATACTTCTAGTACTGGGCCCTCATTGCCTATCTAGTCCTCTGGTTCAGTTATTGTAGAAACTGTAGAACACAACTCTTGAGTCTGTAAAGATTCATTATCTTCCAATTATCTAGTGCCTAGAACTATAGAATCAAAAGTTCATTCTCTTCCATCAACAACAAATTCCCATACTCCAAATCTAGACCTCAATAAATCCTCAAGAATTCAACTGGTAAGCTTGATTTACCATTCTGTACACATACCAGTACACATACCAGAACAGAACCATTATAACTAACTGGACTATTGACCCCAAATTACCCAGATATAACAACAATCCGTGAAAATTTAAGAGCAATATTTTAATAGGTATTACCATCCCAAATACACATAATCTCCAACCTGCATGGGACAATGAATTACCCGTATGTGGTAGAGTACCCTATGCCTTAGCAGAGGAGATCAAAATCATGAGGGAATAGGATGAGTTATAGATAATCTCTGATGTCCTATCTGCTACTGTAACTACACTGAAGATGTTTTCAACTGAGTCTTATATCCTATGTTTATTTGACTGTACCCCAAATTATTTTGGGGGAATGTTGAACATTAAAGACAAAGGAAAAATAGCAAAAAAGTAGCATTTCTCAGGATTTTTTCTACCTAAACTCCATTTAAAATGACAAGAGTAAGATAATCATAATAACTGACATTTCTGTAGCACTGTAAGGTTTATAGAGCAATGTATATATGTACATATACATATATACACACATATATTATCTCATTTGACCTCAAAGTAATTACCTCCTGCAAAAGTATATCTTTTTAGCACCAACACATTTAAGCAAGGTTGTAGGTCATGACTATATATAACTGTAGGTCATAAATACCATGATCTTAGAAGAATCACAATTTTAAGTGAACCAAAGGACATTGGAAAGATCGATAGTAGGTATAAGTAGGCTATAGTAAATTACCAATGAAGAGAGAATATGAGAAGCATCACAAAAACATTATTTAAATAGTACATGATTAGAAAGGGAAGTAGAATGATCATGTAGTGAGAGGGAGGTGTAGAAGATAGATAGTTCAAGAGTTAATTGGTATCTTTAGGAAGGCTTCCAACACCTTTGGTGAATTCTTTATGAATCATTTACCTGTATAAGAATTGCCTGTGGTAAATAGGTATAGAGAGATGGGTCATAGTCTGCAATAGTGTAGGAAGTCACCATTTTGAAGAAGAGTGAAAAGCAAGTCAGATATTTGGAGTTATTGTTATTGTTCAGTCATCTCAGTCAAGTCCAACTCTTCATGACCCCATTTGGGGTTTTCTTGATAAAGATACTGGAGTGGTTTGTCATTTCCTTCCCCAGCCCATTTCAAAGATGAAGAAACTGAGACAAACAGGACAAAGTGATATTCCCAGGGTCACACAGCTAGTAAGTATCTGAGGCCAGATTTGAACTCAGGCTTTCCTCACTCCAGGCCTGGAACTTTATCCACTAAACCACCTAATTGCCCTGTATTTATTGAGCAGGAGCTACTCCAGAGCCTGGAATGGTACTCTTTAGTTACGCAGAATATAGAAAAGTGCACATTGCATAATTTACACACTGCTCACACAAGTATATTTTGCATTTTCTACCTTAATTAGGCAAATGCCTGAAGTCCTCAGACCTTCCAGGATTTTTTTTACAGTTGTTATTTTTCTCTTTCTGGTAAGTAAAGAAAATCACTAAGTACACTTTATTTTTTATTTTATTTTATTTTTTTACTGATCACCTTTTACAAGACCCAACATCCCGGTATGGGATTAATTAGATAATTTGTGACTAATTTTATTCCTATGTTTCAGAGGGTGCATTCTGTGGGGTTTTTTTAAAGTCATTTAAAAAGACGGTGAAGATAAAAACCTACTGGGACTTCAGCAAGAGATCAAAGTTTCCTCAAAGGAAATACCTAGGGGCTATATTATGCTGTCTGGCCACATCAGGGAGGAATCTAATTTTATGTGCAGTAAAGGACTGAGAACCCCTTCTTGGTGAATTAAAAACACAGCTTTGGGGAATAATACAGACAGAAACCATAAGTTAAAAAGTAATGTGCAAAGACTTCACTGGTAAAGCTCTTCAGCTACAATTCCCATCTCCAATATGACCTGCACTAGAGAGAAGGTCTTTTGGTTGGATTGGGCTGGAATTTCATTTGCCAGGGTCTATCAACACTTAATCTTTCCTACCTCTTGGCTTCCCAGATTAATTTTTATTCTTTTGTATCTCAATAACCTCAGCTTTACTGGGATCATAGGAAATTGAATTGTCATACTTGGAGAGGAGAAATGACTATATATCTCTGGTTTAAAATCTCATTATTTTCTATTGAAATGCATTTTTAAAATCCACCAAGGGAAAGAGTTTGGGTTCTTTAAGTGCGAAGCATCACTGTCAAAAGTCTCTGAAAGAGTCAAGGTTATAAAACTGCTAAGAACTGGAAAAGTTTAATAAATAAATCCATTTTGTTCAGGGGTATTACAAAATAGTAGAGGGAAAGGGGGGTGGGGTTCAATGAGGCAGAGCTGGTTATCATGGAAGATTCTGGTTAGTGAGGCCTGCTCGTGTGCACCTATTAGAGCTGGAAGCTCTCTTTCCTGCAGTTAGCTCCCCAGTGCCAGGGGTGAGTCAAAATAAACAAACAAGAAAAGAAACAAAACATTTTCTCTTCTATGCAAAGAAAAAGCAAAAGAAAGTGGCCAACTGAGTGGAGAGCAGCACTCTTAAACAAGGAGAATGTTAAATGTGACAGTTTGATGCCTTCTCTCTGGTAAGTTGTAAACAGCTAGCCAAAGACTTATTTTTAATTTTTTTAATTTTAGGATTCATTTTTATATGCAATATTTTATTTTTCCCTAATTACATCCTAAAACATTTACATTCTTTCTTAAAATTTTAGTTCCAAGCTCTATCCCTCCCTCCTTTCTCACCTCCCCCTCTCCCTGAGACAATAAGCAATCCAATATAGGTTGTTCATGTGCAATCACGTAAAACATTTCCATATTAGTCATTTTGTATAAGAAGATTTGAATTTTTAAAACTGGAAGAAAGTGAAAAATAGCATGCCTCAGTCTGTATTCAGACAGTATCAGTTCTTTCTCCAGAGGCAGAGAGCATGTTTCATCATGAGTCCTTTGGGATTGTCTTGGATCATGGCATTGTTTAGCATTTATTTTTTAAAATTCCTAGTTCCAAATTCTCTCCTTCTACCCCACCCCTCCCTCACCCACTGAGAAGGCAAGGAATATGATATAAATTATACATGTGAAATCATGCAAAACATATTTCCATATTAACCATGCAAAAACTTGTTTTGAAAAGCTAAAGTGACCTCTAAGGGGAGAAACAAGTTTAGTTCACTTAAGAAGAGGAGACAAAGGTCATCAACTCCACTCTATTCCAAACAGTCTAGTAAGTAAAGTTCCCAAAGTGATTTGCAAAATAAATAAAAGGTAAGTAAGGAGAGTTCTAGGACTTGAGGAATTCAAAAAAGACCTTTTGTAGAAAATGCTTGAATCTTGAAGGAAGTGAAGGATTTTGTGAGGAAGAGGTGAAAAAGGATGTGCATTGGGGGTATCTCAGTGGCGCAGTGAAGAGAACACCAGCCCTGGAGTCAGGAGGACCTGAGTTCAAATGTGACCTTAGACACTTAACACTTACTAGCCGTGTGACCTTGGGCAAGTCACTTAACCCCAACTGCCCTTCCAAAAAGGAGGGGGGAAGAAAGTATGTGCATTCTAGACCTGAGGAAGAGCCAGAGTAAAGGCATGGAGACAGAACAAGAATGTTATATGTGGGCAATGTAAACATAAGGCCAATTTGGCCATACCCTAGGGTATAGGAAAGGGAATAATGAATAGTGAGGCTGGAAAAAAATATAGGACAAATTGTGAATGCCTTTCAAAATCAAAATTAGTTAAAATACAAAAAAGCTTTTAACTCTGACTTGCTCAACCTGGGAGGGAGAACTAGGGTTAGATTAAGCAGTGATCAATAATTGAAGGTATATGAAGAGCCACCCAGCTACATACCTCATTATTTGTATTTCTTTGAATCTGCTTCTAAATTGTGTATCAAGCTTTGTTGACCATTAGCAGCTTTAATTATTTTAATTTGGAGATACTTTTCCTAGAAAAGCCTTATTGATTGAGTCAGTGTCCACATTTAGCCATTGGAATAGAATAATTGGCGGGCAGGGGCCCTAGGTTTTGCATCAGGCTTGGCAGTTGGAGGAGAGGGGATTATACAGTGCCTGGAACATAGTGCTTAATAAATGCGTGATATAATCTCTGATCTAGTGATGAAATCACATATAGATATTTAGATAGAGTTATCACATTAGAAAGACAAATAGACACCAGGTACAATAAGGTAAAAAACAAAAATAGCACCCAGGAATGGTATTTTCTATCACAGTGAAGAAGACAGGATTTAAGAAAGCCTATGCCCAAAGTTGACAGATGTCTGCATAATAATAAAGGAAAACACAGTACAAGATGTAGGTTTGAGAGGTCTTCAATGTTTAAGTAATAACAATAAGGGGTGGACCTTCAGGGAAAAAGTATAATAATAGTTCCACTAGGGGCAGGTCCTTCTAATCCCCTCCCCTTTGCCACTAATTGAGAATGGACTTCCTAGAACAGCACCAGATTATTGACTGATGCTGACCAGTGGAAGATGGGCCCACTTATTTCTTGGGAAGCAAGAGCAAGTACATCACTTTTTAAGATGGGCTGAGTACTCAGCAAATCAGCATAGAGTCATAGATGCAGGAAGAGTTCTTAAGATAGAAGTATTCTTAAGCTAAAATCAAACTCAACCTTGTGGGTGAGCTGGTATAACTCCCTAGGTTTGTCTTCTATAAATTCTAAAGGTGGTTGGCTTACATACATCTGTGTTTGGGGGAAACTGTCCCCTGGGCAGGGTCTTGTTTTGTCTTATCTGTAGGTTATGAAAAGAAGCCTCTCTTCAAGTTATGAGAGTAACTTTCCTGTAACAGAATTTATCTACCATCTCTCCTAAACATTAGGTTCATGTCAATTTGAAGCTTTTCCTCTCATTTTCACAAAGGGCTATTTTAAGTCAGAAAGACAGTCTATGGCACTTGCCCTATTTTCTCTCTTTTTATCTCTCAATCATCCATTCCTCATTTATGGGAAGCCTAGACATTTGGACTAAGGAGACTTGATGGAAAACTACTAAAATGTCGAGGATAATTCCTAGGAGGGTATAAACAATCTCTGAAGGGCCATCTTTGCAATTCAAACCAAAAGAGTGAACCTGAATATTTACATTGGGTCAGTTCTATAGCTCATCTAGTCCTACATTCTGTCTCTGACAAAAGCACCAAAGGACATATTTGGAGAAAGAACATGTTTTTCCTTCTTGATATCAACTTAAAAGGTTAAGGATGTATCACCAAAATGCTCTAGCTTCTCTTAATAGCCCCTTAGGGAGTTATCTCTCAGGAAATTGTACAAAACCTTCTTGACCTTACAATTTTGCTATTACTTCAGAGGATTAGATTTAGATGACAACCTATTCAAAGACTAATTACTAATGGAATACTATTAGTTGTGTAAGGAAGGGAGTTCCACTCCCCACCCCAATTAATATTGTCACAAGAAGTCTAAAATATAATTACAAAGTATTAAGGAGTTTTCCTACAACCCCACAGCAATGTGTGAATAAGTTCCTTAAGCTGGTTAATTGACACCACCCAGGAAATAACTTGTGACTTGGTAAAGCACTAAGTCATGCCCCTTTTGTAAAAAGGTCTATTTATAAAATAAGCAAGCCATTTAGCAATTGAGGAGTTTGAATTTGTTTATGAGTTCCAGAATTAGAGGTAGCTATGAAAGGAGATCCCTTTGATTGTGCCAGAAGACATCAAGGGGAGAAGAAAATATACTTTCCTCCTCTCTCCCTATGTCATCAATTTTGCTTCTGGAACTACTGGACCATAGGAAGCATATCATTAATTTAAGAGTCATGACACACACCAGAGACACATGAATGTAGAGAAAGTCACCATATAAAGGAAGAAGTTCAAGGAATGTGAGCCCCCATAGTAAGAAAGAAGTTAAGGACTAAAGAAAGGAGCCTGGAATCTCAAATGAGTAGCACACCTAAAAGAGATGGAGCACTTAATGGTAGTTCCATGAAATATTTCCTCAAAGAGATTTCTAGGCCTTACAACACCAGGAGTTGTGAGTTTACTTTGTCACCTATGTGTCCTGCACATGGGACTCCTTTCCATTATACTTTAAATTTGAACCCATTCTTCCCATGGGTGCTATATGTATTTGTGGGAGAGTAGGCATTGGGTTCATGAGGGAGACTTTTTTAAATGAACTTTTTTTTTTACTACACCAGCCTAGTAAATATCTTTGCTAAGAGATAATTAGGTCTAATGGTTGATTAATGGAAAACACACTGGTAGGGGCTCATGAGTTATAATAGTAAGAATAACCACTCATATGGTTATCCTTAAACTGGGAGTAGTTTCTCTTCTGAGAGCCAACACATGAAGTTGGGGGAGTGACATTATAGGCGCTATGTCTACAATTCAAGTAACTATCAGTCCAACAACTACGGTAAGTAGCTTATGGCTACAAGTTCCAATGAACTTTGTTTCTCAAGTCAAAGTTTTAAAAAGAGAAAATAAAATGGATGATCAAGCAAATAGGGGAGGAATCTAAAACATCCATATTGATCTATTTTATTTTGATACAGCCATTTCCCAATTAAAAAAAAACAGAACCTCTCCATTGTCACTCTTCCTTAAAAAATTTCACTGAATGAACTCCATATCATACAGTAACTACAACTTACAGCATATGTTACTTTTCTCTCTTCTAGTTACTATTTTTTAACAAATGGAGGGAAGTTTATTTAATATCAGACATATGGAACTAACAATGATCATTGAATCTGATTTTCATTGTCTTTCAGTTCTGTTCTCATTTACATCATTGTAGTAATTTTATTTATTGTTCTTTGTACCCTTTGTACAAATCCTTTGTTCTTTATTTTGTATCATTTCATACAACTCTTCACTTGTTTTCTTAATTTTTCATATTTATCCTTTCTAATTGTGAAATACTATTCCATTACACTCATATACCACATTTTTTTTCAGTCACTTCCCAAAAGATGTGCACACAATTTGTTTCTAGTTTAAAAACTGAGTTCTGGGGCGGCTAGGTGGCACAGTGAGTAGAGGGCCAGCCCTGGAGTCAGAGGGACCTAAGTTTGGATCCGGCCTCAAACACTTAACGCACACACAAACAAAAACCTAGCCGTGTGACCTTGGGCAAGTTACTTAACCCCAATTGCCCTCCAAAAGGCAAACAAACAAACAAACAAAAAACCTGTGTTCTGAAGTCAAAGAACCTGGAGTCATCTTCTATCTTTGACACTTAAGGGAGACCATGGGCAAGTCACAAAAACACTAGATCTCAGTTTCTTCAACTATAAAATATGGTGAGAGAGGTTGGATGACACAACCTTTGAAGTACCTTCTAGCTCTAAATCTTTAATTCTAATCTCATGTTCAAAATAAAGATTCTTTGGATATTTAGGGATATCTAATATCTCACTTTCTAATAACAGATTCACACAATTCCTCAAAATTTATAACATTCATATATCATCCCATTTGAGTTTCATAATACTTCAAGATGATGGTACTAGAGTTATTACCCCTTCTTACAAATAAGGAAACTGAGGCTCATAGAGTTTAGGTATATTATTCTTGATCATACAGCTAGCAAATATCAGAGATATAATTTGAACTGAGGTCTTCTTGATTTCAAAGTGAGCAATTGACTTATTAAACCATGCTGCTTCCTTGCAACTAAACATAGTAATGGCATCACTGAATAAAGGAATATGAATAATTTAATGTATTTTCTTATTTAAATTTAAATTATTTTCCAAACTGACTAAACTAATTTACAATTCAACCAATAATATTTTAGTGTGCCTATATTCCCATAGCTTTGTGAATATTAACTATTTCCATATTTTAACATCTCTACCAGTTCAATGGGTATGAAGTAAGGCATCACTGTTGCTTTAATTCACATTCATCTGATGTCAATAGTTAATGTTGGAGGGGTTGTGGAAAGACAGGCACTCTAATACTTTGTTGATGGAGCTATAAATTGGTATAATAATTTTGGAAAACAATTTGTAATTATGCAAATGAAGTGACTAAATGACCATATGCTTTGACTCAGAGATACCATTCCTGGGCTTAAATCCCAAGAAAACCATCTATAAGAAATATCTCATATACAATAAAATATTTATAGAAACATTTTATGTGAAAGGAAAGAATCAGAAACAAAGTAGATGCCCATCAAACGGAGAATGTCTAAACAAATTGTTCTGAATGTAATGGAATATTATTGTGCTATAAAAAAAATGACTATAATCAATACAGAGAAATATGCAAATATTCACATGAGCTGATGCACAGTGAAATAAGCAAAGACAACAATAAACACAATGACTACAATCATATAAATGGATAGAACAACCACATGCAAAAAATCAAAAGTCAATGTTGCAAAATTGTAAAAGTATGGTTATAAAGCAAAGATATAAAAGGATACCCCAACCCACCTCTTAGCAGAGGTGAGAGGTTCACAGGTATTGCCCATTTCACCTGTTTTCAGATTTATTTTAACTGTTTCAAAAGGTTTTGATGATTTTGTCCTTTTCTTCTTCTTTTTTTAATCTTTAAAAAATAATAATTGTTATCTGGGGTGGCTTTTGGTGGGGGGGGGTAGAGGGAGAGAGAGAGATACTAGGGAAAACTATGGCAATATGAAAAACTAAAGCTATCAATAAAAACTTATTTTTAAAAAAAGTTTAAAATTGCATTTATCTTATTTGTGATTTAGTATGTTTTTCATTTGATAAGATTTCTTTTGAAAACTTTATATCACATTAAAGTACCCATATGTATTGGGAAATAATTTATGATCATATTATAGATTAATATAATTTCCCTATAGCTATTAGGTGTTAGACTTCTGCCAGAGATGTTTAGTAATTTTTGCTTAACCCATATCTTTTTTTCTTTGTATTCTGGATATCCTGATTCTGTTTTTGCAAAACCTTTCACATTTTATAAAATCAAAAATATATATGTTGTCTCTGATAAGCTCTTCTTTCTTATATCTTTTTATATAGTATTCTCCTATCTGTAGTTGTGAAAGATATAATTCTCTTTTCTCAATTTTTTATAGTATGACTTTTAATATTTAGATTGTTTATCCATTTGGAATTTATTATGGCATCTGATATAAAATGATGTTCTAAACTGATTTTTCTCAAGACTGCTTTCCAGTTTTCCTAGAAGCTACTATAAATCAAAGAATCTTTCCTCTAACAGTTTGCTTTTTGGTTTTATCAAGTATTAAGGCCTCTTATATATGTTTGTGTCTAGGTCTAACTGATTTAGTTTATTTCACTGATCTACTTTTCTATTTTCCAAGTAGTTTTTGACAATAAGAGGCAGCAGGGGTAGTGGATAGAGGGACAGCCTGGTATTAAGTAAGATCTGGCTTCAGGGATGACCTTTGACCCACACTAGCTATGTGACCATGGGCAAGTCTCAACTTCTCATTATCCCAGGCAACTCAGAAAGTCTTAAAACTATAGACAAGTCACTGATCAGCATTAGTGGAGAGAGTTCTCACACCAGCCATGCCCTATTCCTATGAAACCATAGGTCTAGATTCTCCCCACACCCCCATCAATAAAAGAATAAAAAAAGATAACTATACAAACTGCTTTATCTTCTGCTGTCTCACTATTATCATTCTCCTTAGTATAACTCAATGCTTTTATGAATGTCTTTGACCAACTCACTCACCAAATAGCAAATTGTTACTTAGTCTCCACTAGGGTCTATATCTTTTATTCAAATTATCTTTATTAATTGATGTTTTTATCATGCTATAATCTATAAAGGATATGTTGATTATTAGTGCCTTTCTACCTTTAATTATGCATTCATTGTGCTTTTAATGAATGATAAATTGGTGTAAAGATATGGTATAGTGCTAGAAAAACAAGTGAACTGTATAATGGTCCCATTAAATAATCACAATCAATCTATTAGATCCAATTTTTCTGAGACTACATTCAAATCTAGAATTTCTTTCTTGTTTGTTTTACCATGGGTTTGTCAAATTCCGAAAGAGAAATATTAAAGTTATATGTAGTTTTTGTCTCACTATGAAGGCTTTAAAAATTAAAAGAACAAATTAAAAAGCATCTTTTCAAGTTTATTTGCATACTGTGCTGGGGATATAAATGGAGAAGTAAGATAGTTTCTTCCCACAGGGAGTTTACGTTAATAGGGGAAGATGAAATACGTATGGGAGTAGTGACCAGGAAGGGGTGTTTTGGTCAGAGAAGTCACAGAGATAAGTAGAGTCATATTGAGAGAGTTAATTTGATTACTGTTCCCAGAAGTAAAGGTAGAAAGTTGGGGTGGGGAGGAGGGGTGGAGGAATGACTATGGAGCATGACAGGAAGATGTTCAGAGAACATGGAGTGGGGGGGTGGGCTAGAAATTTTGGAGTCTTATGAATGAGAAGCTGAGGGACCCAAGACAGTTCTGAGGAATGCTGGCATAAAAGTAGAGTTTTGGGGATTTAAGCTAGCTTTCTCTTTAAGAGTCCAGATGTTATGCTATTTAATTCATATATCTCTAATACTGACTTTTTCATTATTTATAGTACCTTTAAGCATAATATAGTTTCCTTATTTGTCTTCTTGGCAGTATCTATTTTTTCTGTTACCTTACTCAAAATTATAATTAAAACACTTCCATTTGTAGAGTCTGGTGAAACAGAAGACATTTTAGTCCAACAGATCATTTTCATTCTAGACATGTCTTTATGTTTTAAGTGTGTTTCTTATATATAGCCAATTATCAGGCTCTGTTTTCTAATTCACTGTACCATTTTCTTCTATGTTATGCTTAGACAATTTGCAGTCAAGTACATACTAACAACAATAATAGAATTTATATATTATCTTAAGGTTTACAAATATTTCATTTGATACTCACAATAGTACTGTAAGGTAGGTAATATTATCCCCATCTTACAAATAGTGAAACTGAGCCTGACAGTGGTTAAGTGACTTCTTAGAAGTGACACAAATAAGTTTCTAAAGCACTACTTGTACTTGGGTCGCCCTTACTCCAAGTCTGATGCTCTAGCTAGCCACTATGCTCACTGTTTTTCCCCTCAATTAAATCAAATACATGTATACTATACATATGTATGTGTATATGCATGTATCTCTATATATAAAACCAGCATTAGATTCCTGAGGTTTGTTTTGCTTGAAACAATCTTACACTAGTCTTCTCCCATAGAAACTTCCATCTTCTGCTGCCCAAAACAAGACTATATTCCTGGAAGTAACTTTATTATTGTTTTACCTAACCTAGATGAATATAGGATTAGAGATATCCTCACTGCTCCAATTTTTTTGTTTGAATTACCTTTATCTATGAAACTATATTCCAAGAAATATCCATTGAGTTGTTGTTTTTTCCCTGCTCATGATTTCCTTCCTCTAGGATACTCTGGGAACTATTGAAACTCTTTTCACAGGTTATAATAGTAATGGAATTTTAAGATTTCCCCTTGTATTGGCAAACTAACAGGTACTTAGCACTTAGTTTCAAGTTAAGTATTAAAACCCAGAACTTGGGGCGGCTAGGTGGTGCAGTGAATAGAGCGCCGGCCCTGGAGTTAGAAGGACCTGAGTTCGGAGCCGGCCTCTGACACTTAATCCACACAAACAAAAACCTAGCCGTGTAACCTTGGACAAGTTACTTAACCCCAATTGCCCTAAAGGGGCGGCTAGGTGGCTCAGTGAGTAAGAGCGCCGGCCTCGGAGTTGGGATGACCCGAGATCAGATCCGGCCTCAGAAAATGAGCACCCACGCATAAAATAATGACTAGCCATGTAACCTTGAGCAAGTTACTTAACCCCAATTGATTTAAAAAAAAAAAACAAAAAACCCAGAACTTATGAATCCCACAGTGGGATGGACTTATTGATGTAACAGGAAGGGGCTGGACAGGGAGGAGTTAATACCATATATAAGGAAAAGCCCAAGCTGAGAGAGGTCAGAACTTCTTGAAGCAAACAGCATGGAGGCTGAGGAGGAGAGGCCTAGGCTGGAGAAAGTGATTTTGATTTTGAGAATGAAGCTTATGGCGGTAGAGCTTCTTCTGAGAGCCAGTCAGAACTTCTGCTGAGACTTTTCTTCTGGGAACTTCTGCTGAGAGCTTCCAAGAACCAGACTGAGGAGTTACTATGAGTGAGAGAGGAGGATCCCTGCTTGAGGGAACCTGTTCTGTTGTGAAGGCTTGGGAATGTGGGTATTCATTGCATTAACCATGTGTACCAACTTTGTGGTTGACCATAATGTCTTTGACTTTCTGGTTCTGGGAATTTGGTTTCCTGGTATCTGAATAAGGACTTGAGGTGGATTAGACACTTTGAGCTTCAATATGGAACAGGAACTGCATAAAGAGCAGCAGAAGGAACTGGGAGCTGTCTGCTTTTGAACTCAGGTGGTAGTTGGTTAGATTCGGGCAGGAGCTGGGACCATGGAAGAGGAACCATGGAAGCTAAGAGCCTGCCTCGAGTCAAGATAAAAAGACCTCTCCTTGGGTATTTAATGCTGACAGATGAGATTATAACTTATTTGTGACATAGGGATGGATGGCCTTTGGACCTTCCACTACCCCTTAGGAGGGTATTTAGTAGTGACTGATGATACTGTAACTTAATTGTGACATAGGGTGGATGGCCTTTGTACTTTCCACTACCCCTTAAGAAGGTACTTAGTAGTTACTGATGATATTGTAACTTAATTGTACCCCGTGGGGGGAGGACTTTGACCTTTGTACTTTGTGTCAATTAAGGAGGCCTCCTTAATTTGGTGAAAACTTTGTGGAAATTTTAGTGATAAATTGTGAAGTTAAAATATTCTGAATGCTGTACTTTGTTTTCTGTGAATATTTTGTTTTACTTTGTTATTGAATAAATAGAGAGAACCTTGAAAGCTGTTTACAACAGCAGTCCTCCAGAAAGCTTCTCATGCCTGGCTTTACATAGGTTGTGCCCAAAAATGTTTTCTTCCCTTTCAGGACAAAAAGGAGAAGAGAAATATTGACTGTTCTATGAACCTGAGAGAAAACTGATTCTTAGATTAATATAGTTAGAAGACCCATTGGAATGGAGGGTACTGACTGAGGAGGGGAAGATGACTGCAGTGTATGATTGTACATTGACTAGTGTACATAACTGTTTTCAGAATTTTGAAGGGTATAGCTAGTAAACTACAAATAAAATAACTTTGTAAAATATAGGGTTCTTTATATAATCAGGAGTCATACATGAAAAAAGGAAGGTGGATTTTTCTGAGTGTTACGTCATTAGCTAGAGATAAGGCAGTGCTTATAAAGAGACCCTTATCAGAGGCATTAGAAGACAATGAGAAGAGCAGAAGATAGAAGTCATAGCAGAAAGTGAGTGCAAGAGAATTCAGAGACAGAAGACAGTAGGTGATGAAGGAAACCACTTATAGAAAACAGAATACAGAAGTTGACAGAAGCTAAACCAATAGGCAAACCATGAAGCTGTTTTTCTGGGTGCTGTGCTTATTGGAAGGGGCATTGCTTCACTGAAAGTCACTTGGCTGAAGAAATGTTGCATTATCTTCTACTGCTATGTACAACCTGAGAGATGGGAAACCTCTAAACAGTTTGTCTGTGGTGTCTCTATTGTTTGAGAGGGAGAAACCAATGGAGGAAGGCAGAGTTTCATCAGTTTTGTTGTGAGCTATGCATATCGAAAAGGTAGTGTGGCTTTTCTGAGAGTTGATTGGAGAAAATATAATCTCCTGGTACTTGTAGAGCTGTCTGAGAAAATGCTTCATAGGCCTATCACTATCTATGACTTGATCATGCTTCAGCAGCTTGACAATGGCAGAGATGCAGCTTTGTCAATTGCCAGAAATGAAACAGATACCAGAAAAGCTTTTTTCTTCTCATTTAATGTTTCATGTTTAAGGATCAATGGTGCTTTTGTGAATAATTCTGTATAAATTGGAGGGACAACAGTTAGAGCTCCAAAGTTATAGTGGCAGATAAGATTGTATTTCTCATATCAGTATTATCCCCCTAAGATCCTGAGATTGTGTGAGTTGTAGAGGTCTGGCATACTCCTTGTTCCCATGGGGTTAAGGAGACAGTGAAAACACCAGGAATGACCTGAGCAAAGGAATATAGGTGGAAGATAGAATGTTGCATATAGGATATAACTACCAGGATGGCTTGAATCAAAAAGAGTGAGTGAAAACGAGATATGAAAGAAGACTGGAAAGACAGGTGGGAGCCACATAATAGAGAGTTTTAAATGTATTTTATGCTAGACAGAATATGGAACCATTTGAGCTTTTTGAGTAGGCAAACTAAGATGGTCAAATCTCTCATTAAGCTATCTTGCTCCTCCATCTTCTATTTTCTTGTTACCTGCTATAAAATGACAAAGGCTATACATACCCCTCATTCTTATATTTCTGAACTTGGTGAAAATGATAACATTTTAAAGGATAAACATATTCTTGATCCTTAGAACCATAGATTTAGAATTAGAAAGGACTTTAGAAGTAATCTAGTCCAACCTCATCATTTAACAGTTGGGGAAACTGAGGTACAGAATAGATAAATGCCTTGTCCAAGTTCTACACAAAGTAACCAAATCAGGATTTTACATTAGGTCTTCTGATTCCAAATCAACCACTTCCCAATATTCTTTCTACCACAACATGTGGGGATAGTGGATAGGGAGGGAGGACATGTAGTATCAAAGACACAGGTGCAATGGTTAGCTTTGGAGAAAAAAATGAAATAATTTTCAATTTGTTTATCAAAATCCTAGGTTATTTCCCAGGACTTCTGATGAGATTTCTCAATGACTTACAATAATGTAGCTGGAGGTGCCCCAGGACTAGCAAGTACCAAGAACTACACAGCAGTAAAGAGGTTAAAAAGATAAGTGGCCTGGAGGATTAAGAAAAAATACTTACACCTATGTGTAATATACATATATGGGTTGTATATGTGTGTTTGTTATTGTTTAGTCATTTTTCAAGTGTGTCTGACTCTCTGTGACCCCATTTGGGATTTTCTTAGCAAAGATACTGGAGTGGTCTTCTCCAATTTGTTTTGCAAATGAGGAAACTGAATTAAAGTTAAGTGACTTACCCAGGATCACACAGCTAGTAAGTGGCTGAGGCCAGATTTGAACTCAGGAAAATGAGTCTTCCTAACTCTAGGCCTTGTACTCTATTCTCTGAGCTACCTAGCTGCCCATGTATATGCATATACACACACACAGAAATGTGCGTGAGCACACACACACACACACACAAATATACATTTACACGAACAGAACAAAATGAAAGTTAGCTTTGTGTCCTCCTGTGTGAGGACGAGGGCTTCAACAGTCAGAGTGCTTTACCACTTCTAGAATGCATCAATCATCTCTGATATATAAGGTGACTCCCTTAAACTTCAGCATCTTGAGGGTTATAAAGGCTAATCAGCATAATGGTAACTAGATGCAAATGAAGGCTTAAATAACATCTTTTTTTACCATACCTCAGTGTGGGGCTAACTACCTTTCAAGAGAATGATGAATTTTTCCAGGGCTTCTCTTCATATGTTTCATCTGTTCCCTTCAAGGAAAGAAGAGGGTGGAGGGAGAGCGTGTTTAAGGACAGATGTTTCCAGAGAATGTTTTACTGGTGGATTAGGGTTTCATTCAAAAGCCTCCTGCTGTAGTAGATTAATGGGTGACATGACATAAACAGACAGGTTAAATCACTGTTAATGAAGAGCCAAATAGAGAATCAATAGTAATATCCATGATTCCCAATATTTAGACAAAGTATCATCACTTTACAGTTTACAAAGTAGCTTCAAATTCATCATCTCATTTGGTCTTTGTCATAATGCCTCAAAACTAGATAAGGCAATTTTATTCTCTTCACTAATAAGGAAACTGAGGCCCATGAGAGGTAATGAGAGATGTAGTATGGTACAATGGATATTATACTGCACTTAGAATCCATCCACGGCACCACCTCACTGCCCCAACACTGACTCCATCTTGTGACTCAATTCTGGAGCTAGCTTAGTTCCTCTTCTATCTATTTGTATGTCTAGTGCAATTTCTGTCTTATGAGAAAACTTTATTCAGTTATAGGAACTGTGAAAAGACTTTATTGCATTGTTTGAAGCTAGCCCTGCATTTCTAGCAAGCTGGATCATTTCTACCTACTGCTTAGACACCCTTCACTATGGGCCCGGATTACACTGACCAGAAACCCCTGTCAGATTTAAAGACTGATGCAAGGAGTTTTCTCACAGTGATACACCTCAAATAATTCATATGTCTTAACTGAAAACTGGACCCATACTGGTCAATCAGCTATTGTTGCCATGTTCCTTCGACTATTTACAGATACTTGAGAGGAGGGGGACACCTCTTTTTCTGATTATAGGGAATTGTACCTGTTCACTCCCAATTTGGAAAGTTCCTAATCTTTCCTCCGATTAGAAATCAGATTTTTAATGTTGTATCCTAGTTAATTATTTTCTTTTACTTAATTGGTCTTGATTGTTTTTAATGCATAAAAATCTGGTACTCAGAGTACAATGCCAAAGTTGAAGAGGTCTGGTCCCGATTTGTTTTGCAATTGGCATGCATTGCTTCATAAACTGATATTCTCAGAAGCTCAAATCTTTGTTTCCGCAGTCATTTCATCTTTTACCTGCCATGCTTTTAAGCTCTTCCCTCTCCAATATGTCTTCCACATTGCTGACAAAATAGTCCTCCTAAAGGCACAGATCTGGTGGTGATGTTTTAGTGATGAAAAGCAATTCAGGATAGTGGTAAAGAGAGAGCTTGGCACCATGGCAGTGTTTATTGGTCGTCTATTAATAATAAAATAATAGCTAACATTTATATAGCACTTTCTATGGGCCAGACACTGTGCTAAGTACTTTACAATAATCATATCATTTAATCCTCACAACAACCTTGAGAGATAGGTATTGTTATTATCCCCATTCTGTTTTACAGACAAGAAAAATGACACAGACAGAGGTGAAGTGACTCACCCAGAGTCACTCAACTAGTAACTATGTAGGGTGGATTTGCACTCGGGTCTTACTGACTTTAGGCTGGGCACTTTGTCCACTATGCCACCTCATTGCCCTTTCAACTTTAAAGTAGAGGGAGGCTGGTCTGGCAGTTAAAAAACAAAAGGTCCAATTCATACCTGTGCAAGAATACCTTCTACAACATCCCTGAAAGCTGTCCCTTCTTAAAGATGCTATGCTGTCTTCTAGATTATTGTTTGGATTTTGATAACTCAGAGTGAGTATACATAGCAATTGTTTCTGTTCTGACTAGATGCTCTGAGGGTCTTCCCCTCCCAGACTGATTCTTTTACAAAGGCAAATTAGGCCATCTTTTGTCTCATTTCTTCTTCTTCTTCTTCTTTTTTTTTTTTGGAGGGCAATTGGGGTTAAATAACATGCCCAAGGTCACATGGCTAGGTTTTTGTTTGTGTGTGCATTAAGTGTCTGAGGCTGGATATAAACTCAGGTCCTTCTGACTCCAGAGCCGGTGCCCTACTCACTGTGCCACCTAGCCACCCCTGTCTCATTTCTTACCTAGCCTTTAATTTTTATTTATTTATTCATTCATTCATTTATCTGCTTATCTATCTATCTATTTATTTATTTATTTTGCTTTTTGGAGGGGGAAAGGCAGGGAAATTGGGGTTAAGTGACTTGCCCAAGGTGTTAAGTGTCTGAGGCTGGATTTGAACTCAGGTCCTCCTGACTCCAGGGCTGGTGCTCTATTCACTGTGCCACCTAGCCCCCCCCCCTCCAACCTTTAATTATTAAATGAGAATTGGCTCAGACAAACTGGGATCTGGAAAAGACTTAGTTTAAAAAGGCCAAGGTCTTCCACTGAATTTGGAACCATCTCCAGTCCTCCTGACCAATGTCTTGCCATTGAAGGCCAATGACTCTGGAGGAAAGAGTGAGGCTGGTGACTCTGCACAGCCCTGCCTCACTTAAATCCAATTCACTTGTGAAACAAAACATCACCCTCCTGATGTCATTGATCCTCTTTGAGAACAAATGATAAATAACAAGAACACTGTCTTCTATATGATATTTTTCTTGGTTCCTCCAACTGCTGGAACCCTCCCTCCCAACCTACCTTGTATTGATTTACTTTGTGTGTGTTTGTGTATACACATACACATATTATACATTTATGTGTATATATACTCAACTACTTTATATTAACTTTATATCTGTGCTACAAATATCTTTTCATATATTTGGTATTATCCCCAATTGAATCTAAGCTTATTGGGAGTAGAGATTATTTCATTCTTTGTACTTACATATCTATTTTTTATAAAGTGCTAGAAAGAGCTTTATAAACAATTATTAATTGGTTAATAGGCCTCTCCTGAGGGGGAATGGCCACTTTGGGACAACTCTATTCATTCAGAAATTTTTCCTTACACTGACCTTGAATCCCCTTCTCTACAACTTCCACCAATGGCTCCCAGTTCTGTCATCTGGATCCAAGCAGCCCTTCAAATACTTGAAGACATCCATGTTGCTCCCCCCTCCTCCATAGTCTTCTCTTTTACAGGCTCAACATCCTAAAATCAAAGTAATTAAACCTATGTGCTTGGGGTAACTCACAACTCAGGCAAATTCAAGAATCCCAGGAATAGCCGTGCTTCCCAAATCACTGGTCCTATAGTCGGGCTGGCCTTCAACAATAATCATTCAGGGGAGTGATCTTTGTGTAGATTTGACCTGGTAAATACCTTTGTGTATGCTGCATTCACAGTTTCTGATGACTTAGACTTGCTTCCAAAGACCTTGACAGTCATAGCATTCAATATCCAAAAGGAACATGGTTTTATCTATGGCAATTGATCAAGAAGATCCATTACTATCTACATTGCTCCCACCCTCTAAGGATCATAGGGCCTTTCCCTCTGCCTTGCCCCTGAAAGTACCCACTTAAATGTTTTTTTTACGCCCTCTACATTATAATATGACCTCCTTTTTAGCATGAACTGTTTTGCTTTTCTCTTTATATCCCCAGTGCTTAATAGATTCCCTTTGATTCATTTATTTATTTGTGGAGTCACAGATTTAGAGCTGCAATGAATTTTAAAGGTCATCTAATCTAGCCCTTCATTTTACAAATGAGAAAATTGGGGTCAAGAGAGATGAAGTGACTTGTCCAAGGTCATAGAGGCAAAAAATAAAAGAACTGGGATTCAAATATAGTCTTCTGATTCTTAATTCAATATTTTTACTCTTACACGAGGCTATTTTCCCACTTTCAACTTATCCTAGAAAAAACAATCTATGTTCATTGTTTTCACCTCTTCAGTTCTGACTCACTTTTCAACCTCTTGAAATCTGGTCTCAGATTCTAATATTTGATTGAAATTCCTCTCCAAGGTTTCCAATGATCTCTGGCTTGAGAGGGAAAGGTACAAAGGGGAAAGACAGATTTTGCAGCTGATTTGCTGTGTAGAAAGAGATCTAACTGGATGACTCAGGAACCTGGTGACTAAACTGCTATTTGGGCTGGCCTTGAGTACCCAGATAGTCATTCTGACAAGCTCTGCATTTCTTAGTTAAAAGGAACTGCTAGGAAATTCAATAATCTAGCACTTTTTCAATGTCCTTTTTAAGGGTGATTTGATGAAGGATCTTGTAAATGCTATGCTTCTTAGAAAACAGAAGAGAAGAAGATTTGTCCAGCTAGAAAGTAATGAGGACCAACAGACATACAGTTACCTGATAATCAGCTTCCTGTAGTACAGATGTTCTTGAATGTACCAATGACATCAGTCAGAGTCATCAGTTACATCATGTATATAGGTATTTTTCCTGTGTGTTCTTTTCTGCAAGATTTCTTCCTGTCCCAACAGATCTTGAGCAAATTGTTTCTGGTTTCTCAGTTTCTGGTACAGAATGTAGTACATTTATTATTCTTGCATTTGTTTTACTATATGAATACTTGCAATATTATTATTATTATTGCCTTATTGGGAATTAAATCTTATTTAAAACCTAAATGTGTTACTATAAATGATGGATTTGTATAAATGAGAGTGCACCAGTGGGGGCTCAAGAGCTAAAGCAGTGAAGGGGTGTATTCCCCTAACAATAAGGTTATCTCTAGAACTTTGAGAGTATTTGAATGTAGCCAAGGGATAGTGGTCTTTCTTCGGGAACCTGGACCTGCTAGTGTAAGGGAAGGATGTAGTGAGTGAGGCAACCCATAGGGAGAGATGTGAGACACTATCATGGGTTTAGATACTTCATACAAGTGTTACACCAGAAAAAAAGCAACATATTCTCATTGCTTCCACTTTTTCACTTTCTACTTATGTCTCAAATCTTCCCAATACAGCTTTTGAACACACTACCTTGCTGAAACTATTCTCTTCAAGGTTTGCTGTTGTTGTTGTTTCAATTGTGTCTGACTCTTTGTGAGCCTATTTGGAGATTTCTGGGGAAAGATAGTGGAGTGCTTTGCCATGTCCTTCTCCAGTTCATTTTAAAGGTAAAGAAACTGAGGCAAACAAGATTAAGTGACTTGCCCAGAATCATACAGCAACTAAGTGTCTGAGACCAGATTTGAACTCCAAGCTCAACACTCTATCCACCTTATTACCTAGCTGCCCCAAAGTTACCAGTGCTCTATGTTAATGCCTTATTAGAAACTTGACACTGAACAATAATACAAACAACTAAGCTTATTTAACTATTTACATTTCAATTGCGTAATGTCAATGCATAGAGTATCATAATTTTTCAGTCTCTTCTCATAAATCAGAATTCTTTGTTCATTCCTAGTTGCTTTTCTTCAAATAAAGTAGTTAACATGTGCTCTACTGTCCTGCTTCTTCCTTTTTCATTTTGCATTATTTCATAAAAATCTTTCCAGATCTCTTGGTATTCTTCATATTGTTGACTATAATTGTATTGTAGTGTTTATTACGTTAATATAATGCAATTTATTTTTCCATTCCTTATAGTTGGACATTTATGTTGCTTCAAATTTTACAATTACATGTAATGCTGTTATGAAAATATTTGAATAGATGGCCCTTTTATAGTTTGTTTTCAATAACATAGGGCATGTTCCCAGAAATGAGCAAATGAATCATTCTGGATTCTTTCATACTCTTTATATCTAACCAGTTGAGAAGTTTTATCATTGCCCTTCTACACCATCTTTCATATCCATAAACTCTCTATTCATAAAGCTACCACTATAATTTAAGTCCTCAACACCTCTTTTTCAGGTGATTTAATAGCCTCTCAATTGGTCTTACTTGGATTCTTTCCCCTTTCCATCCATCTTTCACACAAGTGCCAAAATAATCTTCCTAAGGCACAGGTCAGACCATGTCATGCCCATACTAAGAAAAACAAAAGGGGGTGGCTAGGTGGTGCAGTGAATAGAGTGCCAGCCCTGGAGTCAGGAGGACCTGAGTTCAAATATGGCCTCAGACACTTAACACAAAAAAAACCTAGCATGTGACCTTGGGCAAGTTGCTTAACCTCAATTGCCCCCCAAAAAGCAAAAAAAGTCAAAAACAAAGACTCTTCAATGGCTCTCTTTTGCTTCTAGGATACAATAAAAATTCCTTAATTTGGCATTTTAAAGCCCTTTACAGTCTGGCTGCGGCTTATCTTTGTAGACTTCTTTCATATAACTTCTTTATATACTTTTAGACAACTTGGCCTACTTGGCCAAGAATTCAATCTCCCACTGCAGTGACTTTGAACAGGCTTCCTTATGCAACTTAGGAACATACTCCCTTTTCACCATCATTTCTTAAAATTCTTATCTTCCTTTGAGGATTAACTGGATCATCATCTTCTAGAGATGAGGGAAAGAAATAAACACTTATGTTTTATGTATTTTGAGGGGGGAAGGCAGAGCAATTGGGGTTCTGTGACTTGCCAAAGGTCACATAGTTAGAAAGTGTTAAGTGTCTGAGACTGTATTTAAATTCAGGTCCTCCTGACTCCAGGGTTGGTGCTCTGTTCATGATACCACCTAGCTGCCCTGAAATAAACACTTATTAATCACCTAATGTGTGCCAGGGATGGAGCTAAGCATTTTACAAATATATTTCTGAAAAAACTGTCCAAATCCTTCCTGTATTATACTTTCTCAAATTATCTGACACAATTATCTATGTAAATATTGTATTCTTCTAAAAGAATTTAAGATCCTTGAGGGCAGGGGGTGCTTTTCATTCTCCCTGATGCCTAGCATAGTACTTTGTACATAATAGCTACTGAATAAATGCTTGTTGAATGAATACATCCTCATATGGCATGATTTCAAGGACCTTCACTTCAGCAGTTTATCTCCAAAACGTTTGGTGCTAGGAATTCTGGGATTACTGCAACACTCAAGACAAAGCTACACAAACATTTATTAAACACCTGTTGCATACCAGACACTGTGGTAGACACTAAGGGAAAGCAGGCACTAAGGGAAAGCAGGCACTAAGGGAAGGCAGGAAGGAAGGAAGGAAAATATGGAGGAAAGAAGGAGACCCGAAGATATAAGAGCTTAATATAGAATCAGAATTTGTGAAGTAAGGAAGTTATAATGGCAAATGAACATGAGTGAGAGGGAGCATCAGAAAGTAAAGGGAAACAAGATATTGCACAGCTAAGTGAGAATGCTTCTGGTAAACAACCAAGAATCTTGTTTTAAAAGAGCAAAATGAAAAAAAAAAGCAAACATTTTTAAAAATTAAAAAGAGCAAAATGTTGCTTGAGAATTAGTAGTGGAGTATGCAAAATGAGAACACAGTTTTAAAGTAAGAGGCTAAAATAAAGGACAAGAAAAAAATATATGAAAGCTGAATTATACATATATGTTGGAAACTACTTGGAAATTAACTTGTAAAGCATACTTGAGACAGGTTTAAGTACAGATGCCTTTAGTGCCTAAGGCAGAACTAGTTTCTCAGGATTAGTGGATTTTGCAAAAGGAAAGAGGATGTCCTCTTATAATATGTCCAATCTGGATTAGTGGATTTTGCAGTAGGAAAGGGGATATATTCTTATGATATGTCCAATCTGTTTTACAAATGCTAGAAGACTGGTGTGAGTTTCAGGAGGTTCGTTGAAATTATCAATTCAATGTTTTGATTGAGTAAGTGTAAGGACCTGCCTTACTGGACTGACACCAAACTTACCTCTCCAGCTGCCTCTACGGCTCTCCAATTGCCTTCCACGATTCTGGTCGCCCAGGTTGCCTCCACAAACCCCTCTTCAGCCACCTCTTTCACCTCGCCTTCCTCCTTTTATCTCCTTTCTCCCCTATTCTGTTCCCCCATGTGCCTCAGCAGCAGCAGGCTTCTCATGGGAGGGGAGTGTTCCTCTGTTAGCAGTGCATGCTCAATACCCTGAAATCAAGGGGCAGGACATACGCTCTAACCCAGGTGTCTCTAACCCAGCCTGAGTTGCTCTGTCATTTGCCTGAGCTTTCCATGAGTTCTCAGAGTTCAGGTAAAATCTTAAAGGGCCCCAACAAGTAAGTATTGATTAAGTGCCTAGAATGTACAAGACACTATATCAAGGTGCAAAGAGAGATGAGAGACAAATAAGGACAAGTTCCTGCCCTCTTAGAGTTTATAGTCTAGTAGAGAAAATATAATAGGTAAACTCATAATACAAGTTAGAATACAAGTTCAAATAAGCAGGATGCTATTAGAATTGAGACAGAGACAGAGATACTGAAATACAGAGGAAAACAAACTGAGAGAGTTTGAGAAAAAGAGACCACTTCTGAAATGGGATTGGGTGGGTATGGAAGGGTACTCAAACCAAGCTCATTGAACAATGACACCAAATAACATTTTAAATTTATCGTATTTTTAATTTATGGAATAAAACAAGTATTTCCATAACATAGTATAATAAAAAAGATGATTGTACATGGAACTGCAAATTCACTATCTATAACTCACTATTCTCTTTAAATATACAAAGTTATTGTGTAAATTTTTTTCTTTTTTTTCTTCCCTCCTCCAAATTAATTAAAAAGAATGTATGAAGAAAGACACTATGTGCATGCAGAGAAAGAACTGATAAATAGAAATACATATAGAATAATTTTACAAATAACTTTAAATATATATATAGCAATGTCTGCTTTTTAACTAAAATCTCCCCAAAGCAATTGGTATAATCTTTAGCCCTATGTGTTTCACGTACACACACACACACACACACACACACACACACACACACACACACACACACACACACACACACACACACACCTGGTTTCAAGGAGAAATCTGTGTGATTTATTGGTTCCAATTTTCTAAGATTTTGTAAGGTCAAAAGAACTCCCATATAAATTGGATGACATTCAAGCAACTCAGGGTCCTTAACCACATGTCAGTTTGTGTATATGATTGGAATTATGAGTCTCTGTGTGTTTACTTGTGCTTTTAAAGTAAATTTCACTTGGGGAATCATCTCTCTGTATAGAAAAATGGGGTTGTTTTCTCAATGCAAGTTTCTTGTCAATGTTTACTTCTTTAATTACTTCTTTTTTCTTGGGAGTTCATCTATGGCTTGCTTGCATTTTCTTGCTGAGATAAGCTTGTTTAGATAGTCTGTTCCCAGTGTTGTTAATCTGGATACTTATCCTTATATTTAAGTTTTCAGTTTTGTTGGCACAGAATTGTATATAATTGCTGATCATTTATTTTTATTTTCTCTCCATTCATCATCCCTCTGATTTTTTTTTAAATTTCGACAACTTGATTTTTCTTTCTTTTTTTGCAAAGGATATCAAATTAGCTATGGTTTATCAATTTTATTGTCCTTTAAAAGACAGTTCTTTATCTTATTTACCATCTCAATAGTTGGTTTGGTTTTCAATCTCTTTTTTGATTTTTGATTTTCAATTTTTTTAAGGGGGGAAGGCAAGGCAGTTGGGGTTAAATGACTTGCCCAAAGTCACACAGCTGGTAAGTGTGTCAAGTGTCAGAGGCTGGATTTGAACTCAAGTCCTCCTGACTCCAGGGCTGGTGCTTTATTCACCAGACCACCTAGCTGCCCCTCAATTTTAAAATTTTAAATCAGATTTGATTATTCAGGGATTATTACTTTGTTGGTATTTTATTTTCTTAAATTTTTTACTCAATTCCTTCATTCCTTTCTCTTTTGTTAATCTAATTTTAAGGGTTTTTTTGTTATTCTAAACTTGACAAACACCAACAAATGTGAAGACAGAAAAAAATGGATGTGAAATCAAACATCACCATTATATAAATCAAAAATCTCAATTATGCTTGTTTTTTAGAGGAATACAAGACATTCAGCTTATTAGTTTAACTCTTTCCTGCTTGTGTTTCCCTCTTAAACATCTTCCATTCTGTTCTATGCACTTTTAAAAATGCTTAATTGATGCTCTTATAGTTTTAACCTATCATTGCCCTCCTTTCCCTTCTAATTCTCTCTCTCACTCCAAAATTGAGTAAACAACACCTCCTTTTAATAAAATGAACAAAATCAAGCAAAGCAACTCCACATATTAACCACATCTGAAAATGCATTTATCCTTTATTCTCTATCTCTTGTCTATCACCTTTCTGGAGTCCTGGCTGGATGTTGCATTAAACAGAGTGCTTAAATCTTTCATAGTTATTTTTCTTTGCAAATGTTAATATTAATATCCAGAAATAGACATTTTCCTCTAAGTACTGTTTTAGTTGCATGTCACAAATTTGGATATGTGTTCTCATTTCTATAATTTTCTTTATAATTGTTTATTATTTCTGTGAATTGTTCTTTGATCCATTTAATATTTTGCATAGTATTTTGTCTCCATTTTTCTATTTTGTCAAAATTTTTCTTATTGCATTACAAACTTGAAAGGATAAATTTACTATTTCTACATCATTCATGAATAATTTAGTCCCAGCATCTGGTCAGTTTTTATAAAGGTACTGTTCCATGCTGAAAATTATAAGTTCCCAATCAATAATTAGCAATTGCCTATCATACTCAATTTATCTAACATTATATTCATATCTTTAATTTGTTTTTTTTTCATCTTTCTGTTACATTAGTCTAAGTTTGAAAAAAAGCCTAGTGATGTACCCTAGAGTTATTATCTTACTGCCTAGGTCATGTTCTTTTCAACTATACTTTTCTCCAAGTATTTAGGTGCCACACCATTTGGTCCATAAGCATTATATTATCTCATTATATTTGGTGTCTAGTCTTCTTATTTCTCCTTCTTTACTCTATTTATTTTTACTCTTGCCTTTCAGAGATAATAATTACCACTCCTGCTTTTCTTTTTATTCAGCTACGTTAAAATAGTTTGTTTTTAGGGGGCAGCTAGGTGGCTCAGTGACTAGAGCACCAGCCGTGGAGTCAGGAGGACCTGGGCTCAAATCCAGCCTCAGACACTTAACAAAAAACTAGCCATGTGACCTTGGGCAAGTCACTTAACCCCAATTGTCCTACTCTCCCCTCTCCAAAAAAAGCAAACAACAAAATAGTTTGTTTTTCTTAAGGCAATCCCCTCTTTGATTGTACCCACCTGCTCAGACACCTGTCTACCCTCTTTCTATCTAAGCCTGCTCCTATTACAGATCTGCAAAAAAATGTCTTAACTTCCCTTCATGGCCTAAGTAAGAGCATTATTCACAAGTCCCATCTCCTTCCCATTTCTACTTGCACTTTTATATTCAAATGGCCTTCACCTATGATACTCTAATACTAAATCCCTTTCTCCTTCCTTTCTAACATACCCTTTTAATTACACCAAAACACAAAACTTGTTTCAATTTATTTCTTCAATGACCATCAGTCAAGATGGGTGAGAAAATATGAAAAAATAATCTTCTGGGGACAGCTAGGTTGTGTAGTGGACAGAGCACCAGTTTTAGATAGTCAGGAGGACCAGAGTTCAAATCTGGCCTCAGACACTAGACATTTATGAGTTATGTGACCCTGGGCTAGTCACTTAACCTCAATTGCCCTCCAAAAAGCAAAACAACAACAAAAAAGAAGTAATCAATTCTATTTGAAATATCTCCCCCTGCCCCTAGTGCTCCTTGGTGTAGCGGCAAGCACCCCAATATCCCCAGGGTGACTGCCAACACAGGTTCTTAGATCTGCTTTTCAAAAGGAAAGCAACTCAAAATGGGTTAACAAGCTTACTTTAATCAAACAAACACACATTACCTAGTTCAGGGGAAAAAGGTCAGCACCCCAAACTTCAGAGTTACAGAACTTCAGAGTTACAGACAGGCTTCCAAACTGTCCCAACATTACATACATCAATACCAAATCACAGTTACCAGAGAGGGAAGCATCAACATCTGGGTTTTCAAAGCCGGGGGCTCTCAACAACGGCTTCCCAGAGTCTCATCTGGTCAAATCACACAACACTTCTCAAAGTGAGCCCCAAAGCAAAGCCTCTCCTCAGGGCTTATATAGCCTTCTCTTGGCTCAGAGAATGTAACAACCTCCTTGACCCACTGCCCAATCACAAAGTATCAAGGTGTGGGCTTTCCTGAAAAACAAGCCTCCCACCACAGGCTCCAGGTGCGCTTAAGCTAGGGGCAGGGAAGATCTTTAAATCTGCATTTCCATTACACTTGGGTTCTCAGTTCTGCAGCATATGATATTTAAGTGCAAATAAATCATTTTCCTTACTTTTTAGTAAATCTTATGACTGCAATTTTTGATACATTAACTTTCCCTTTGAAGCTATTTGCAGTATTTCCCCTTTGTGTGGGATCTTTGGATCTTGCTAACCAAATTTCTTGGTGGATTAAACTGAGATTTTCTTTCTGTTAGATGTTATGGATCCTAATGTTCTTTACCCTTTGTTTCCAATAATTGCACACAATTTTCTTTTTATGACATCCTGAAATAAAATATTCAATCACTTTGCATCATTTCTTTTGAAAATTCAATGACTATTGGACTTTGTCTTTGAGCCATGTCTTCCAAATCAACTGTTTTTAAATGAGGAAACCACTTCCAATTCTGCTGTCTTTGACTATGATTTTTGTTTTGTCATGTCATTTTTTTTTCTTCTCCATTATTTGTTCAGGATATCTGCCACTTTATTAAAATTTTCCAACTTAAAATTTTCCAAGCTGATACTCTATTTGTTTTCTATTAAGACCTCCATTTCCATGCCTTATCTCTCTCTTCATTTCTTTTATTACACTTTCCAAACACTCTCAAGGTTCTTTAGTCAATCTGTTCTCTTTTGGTGGTTTCTGCATTTTCAATTCTACATTTCAGGTTTGTTTTCTTCTTCTGGAGATTTTTCCTGGCATTTTGTCATTCCATAATATTTTTCCCTATATTGTAAAATTCTTTTCTTGATCATTTCTTTAGTTCCTCTGATGTTTTTTCATAAAGATTCCCTTCCTGTTTCCTGTGTTGTGTTCTTTTTACTTCACTTGGCATACCTTCTAGTTATTTTGAGGTGAGGAAGGGGGAGTTTGTTTATATACTACCTCTCACTCAGCATTCTCAATACAAGTCCCCTCTAATTGTTTCTTTTTTTTTTTTTTTTGCTTTTTGGAGGGCAATTGGGGTTAAGTGACTTGCCCAAGGTCACATGGCTAGTTTTTGTGTTAAGTGTCTAAGGTCAGATTTGAACTCAGGTCCTCCTGACTCCAGGGCCAGTGTAATTGCTTCTTTTTTTTTTAATGGTAACTTTATTATACATTTAAAAGGAATTGCAAATTGTATATAATAAGGTTGCACTTTCACACTATAAGTTTTTTTAGTTTTCAAAATTCATTTTTATAAGATTTTGTGTTCCAAATTTTTCTTCTTCCCTTCTTTCTCTCCCCCTTCCCCAAGACAGTAAGCAATCTAATATAGGTTATACACGTATAGTCATGTTAAACATATTTTCACATTAGTCATGTTGTGAAAGAAGAATTAGACCAAAAGGGAAAAACCATCAGAAAGGGGAAAAAAGTGAAAATAGTATGCTTAAATCTGCATGCAGACTCCATCTTTCTTTCTCTGGATGTGGATAGCATTTTCCATCATGAGTCTTTTGGAACTGCCTTGGATCATTGTATTGCTGAGAAGAGCTAAGTCA
The DNA here is from genome assembly GCA_011680675.1 of Gymnobelideus leadbeateri. Lineage (NCBI taxonomy): Eukaryota > Metazoa > Chordata > Mammalia > Diprotodontia > Petauridae > Gymnobelideus > Gymnobelideus leadbeateri. The sequence goes on along the minus strand of WOXC01008807.1, from coordinate 299,432 downwards.
ATCATAGTTGATCATTATACTATGTTGCTGTTACTGAGTACAATGTTCTCCTGGTTCTGCTCTCTTCACTCAGTATCAGTTCATGTAAGTTTTTCCAAGTTTTTCTGAAATCTGCTTGCTCATCATTTCTTATAACTATACTATCCCATTACATTCATATATAAAGAAACACAGTTTGTTCAGTCATTCTCCAACTGATACTCCTCAATTTCCAATTCTTTGATACCACAGAAAGAACTGCTATGAATATTTTTGAGCATGTGGGTCCTTTTCCCTTTTTTATGATCTCTTTGGGATATAGAGCTAGTAGTGGAATTGCTAGATCAAAGGGCATGCACAATTTTATAGCCCTTTGGGCATAGTTCCAAATTGCTCTCCAGAATGGTTGGATCAGTTCACAGCTCCACTAACAGTGCATTAATGTCCCAATTTTCCCACATCTTCTCTAACATTTATCATTTTACATTTCTGTCTTATTAGCCAATCTGATAAATGTGATATGGTACATCAGACTTCTTTTAATTTGCACCTCTTTAATCTAATTCTCTAAATTTGCATTTCTCTAATACAGATTTTTTTTTCATATGACGATATCTTTAATTTCCTCCTCTAAAAACTGCCTGTTCACATTCTTTGATCATTTATCAATTGGGGAATGCCTTGTATTCTTATAAATTTGGCTTAGATTTGAGAAATGAGGCCTTTATCAGAGACAGAGATGGTGTCCAGCTTTCTGCTTTCCTTCTAATCATGGTTGCATTGGTTTTGTTTGCACAAAAGATTTTTAATTTAATGCAATCAAAATTATCTATTTTGCATTTCATAATGTTCTCTATCTCTAGTTTGGCCATAAATTCTTCCATTCTCCATAGATTTGACAGGCTAAATATTCCTTGCTCTCCTAATTTGCTTGTGGTCTCATGTATGTGTCTAAATCATGTATCCATTTTGACCTTATCATGGCATATGGTGTGAGATGCTGGTCTATGCCTCATTTCTGCCATACTGTTCTCAATTTTCCCAGCAGTTTTTTTTTCAAATACTGAGTTTTCATCCCAGAAGCAGGAGTCTTTAGGTTTATCAAATAGTAGAATACTATAGTCATCTATTTCTGTGTTTTGTGTATTTAACTGTAACAGCAAGTAACCTAACACACCCAGAATGGCTGCTAGCACAAGTTCTTTGATCTGTTTTTCTAAAGGAAAGCAACTCAAAAAGGGGTTAACAATCTTACTTTAATCAAACATAGATGTCATATACCTAGTTCGGGGGGAAAAGTCAGCACCCTGAACTTCAGAAAATACAAACAAGTTATAAGCAGACAAAAAAAAAGATAGAGAAAATAACACAATTCAGCAAACCAACAGACAGGACTTCTAGCTGTCTGACCATTAAATACATACATAGTTAGCCACCAGAGATAGAAGCACTAATATCTGGGTTTGCAAAGCCAGGGGGCTCAATAGCTGCTCAGAGTCTCATCTGGCCAAATCACACAATTCTTTCCAAAATGAATCCCAAAGCAAAACCTTGCCTCAGAGGTATACATAACCTACTCCTGGGTCAGAGAACATCACAACCCTTGTGACCCACTTGACTGAAAAATAATAAAAGTTGTGCCATCCTGAAAAACAAATTTCCCACCACAGGCTCCATGTGACCACGTGCAGCCTATTAGGGGGCAGAGTTTAATTTTCAAATCAGAAAAGGTCTTCAAATTCACTTAAGCCTATCAAGGGGCAGGGAAGATCTTCAAATTACCATTACATTTTAGTTTTCAAAATTCATTTTAATAAGATTTTGAGTTCCAAATTTTTCTTCCTCCCTCCTTTCTCTCCCCCTTCCCCAAGACAGTAAGCAATCTGATACAGGTTATATATATATATAGTCATGTTAAACATATTTCCACATTAGTCATGTTGTGAAAGAAGAATCAGACCAAAAAGGAAAAACCATCAGAAAGGGAAAAAATGAAAATAGTATAATATAATATAATATAATATGATATGATATGATATGATATGATATGATATGATATGATATAATAGTAACCTATTATACTAACTCATCATTCTATTTCTTTTTTTTTTTTTTTAAAGCAATTGGGGTTAAGTAACTTGCTCAAGGTTACACGGCTAGTCATTTGATTTATGTGTGGGTGATCATTTTCTGAGGCCGGATCTGATCTCGGGTCATCCAAACTCCGAGGCCAGCGCTCTTACTCACTGCGCCACCTAGCCACCCCTTTAGGGCAATTGGGGTTAAGTAACTTGCAAGGTTACACGGCTAGGTTTTTGTTTGTGTGGATTAGGTGTCGGAGGCCGGCTCCGAACTCAGGTCCTTCTGATTCCAGGGCCGGCGCTCTATTCACTGCGCCACCTAGCCGCCCCCATCATTCTATTTCTTAATCAGTACCAGATTGTTTTAATGATTGCCACTTTATAATATAGTTTTAGATCTGGGAATGGCTAGGCTACCTTCCTTTGTATTTTTTTTTTTTGCATTAATTCCCTACATATTCTTGACCTTTTGTTCTTCCAGATGAATTTTGTTATTTTTTCTAGTTCTATAAAATATTTTTGGTAGTTTGATTGGTATGGAAGTAAATATATTAATTTGGGTAGAATTGTCATTTTTATTTATTTTTTATTTTATTTTATTACATTAGCTTGGTTTACCCATGAGCAATTGATATATTTCTAATTATTTAAATCTGAAGTTATTTGTATGAAAAGTGTTTTGTAATCATGTTTATATGAGTTTGTCTTAACAGGTGACTCCCAAATATTTTATATTGTCTACAGTTACTTTAAATGGAATCTCTTTACCTCTTGCTCCTGGGTTTTCTTGGTAATATACAGAAATGCTGTGATTTGTGTGGGTTTATTTTATATCCTGTAACTTTGCTAAAGTTGTGCATTGTTTCAAGTGTTTTGTTTTAGTTGATTCTCTAGAATTCTCTAAGTATACCATAACATTATCTGCAAAGAGTGATTGTTTTGTTTCCTCATTGCCTATTCTAATCCCTTCCATTTATTTTTCTTCTATAGCTGCTAAAGCTAGCATTTCTAGTACAATATTTAATAATAGTAGTGGTAATGGTCATACTTGCCTCACACCTGATGTTACTGTGAAACTTTCTATCTTATCCCTACTACATATTTTTTGTTTGCTGATAGTTTTAGATAAATGTTACTTATCATTTTAAGAAAAACTCCAGTTATTCCTAAGCTCTCTAGCATTTTTAATGGGAATGGTTGCTACATTTTGGCAAAAGCTCATTTACTGAGATAATCACATGGTTTCTGTTAGTATATTTTTATTGATATGGTCAATTATGCTGATATTCCTAATACTCAAATATTCCTAATATTGAACCAGCCCTACATTCCTGGTATAAATTCCACCTCTTCATAGTGTATTATCCTCATGATAAATTGTTGGAATGTCTTTTCTAATATTTTATTTAAAATTTTGATATCAATATTCATTAGGGAAATTGGCCTATAATTTTTTTTCTGTTTCTGTTCTTCCTGATTTAGGTATCAGCACCATGTTTGTGTCATAAAAGGCATTTGACAGGTCTTCTTCTTTGCTAGTTTTTCCAGAAAGGTTCTATAATATTGGAATTAATTATTCTTTAAACATTTGGTAGAATTTACTTGTAAATCCATCTGGCCCTGAAGATTTTTTTCTTAGGGAATTCATTGATGGCTTGTTCAATTTTTTTCTAAAATTGAATTATTTTATTTCCTCTTCTGTTAATATGGACAATTTATATTTTTATAAATATTCATCCATTTCACTTAGATTGTCAGATTTAGTGGCATACAATTAAAGTAAAATAGTTCCTAACTATTGCTTTAATTTCTTTTTTTTTCCTGCACCTTAATTTTTTTTTTTCAAATGCTTTATTAACTTCTGGTTTATATCATACATTTCCATCAGATTTTGAGTTACAATTTTTTCCCCATTTTTCCTCTACCCACCACCCCAGAAGAGCAGTCCCACAGGATATCCCCTTATCCAATCTGCTCTCTCCCATCTCTTCTCCCATACCCACTTTGACTTTTCTAGTAGGGCAAGGTGAATCCCCCTGCCCCAATGCCTGCACATCTTATCTCCCAATTATATGTAAAATAGTATTAATAATAATATTTATATATATTTAAAACATTTGATTTTAAAACTTTGAATTCCAGATTCATTCCCTTCCTCCCTTGTCACCCACTCTTACTGGGAAGATAAGCAACTTAATATATATTGTACATGTGTAGCTATGCAAAACATTACCATAGTAGATATATTGTAAAAGACTGGCTATATTTCCCTCCCTCCTATAACACCTTCCACCTGATCCACTCCCCACCTTTATCCTGTCCCTTTTGAAAAGTGGATGCTTCCAACTTCCCTCCCTGCCAGGCTGCCCTCACTTCCATCATCTCCCTCCCCTCCCACTCCCCCCACTCTTTTATAGGGTGAGATATCCCTTTTAGTATATATGTCATTCTCTCCCTGAGCCAGATTTAATGAGAATAAAGTTTTGCCTTTTTGCTTTCCTGTTCTTCCCCTCCCCTGCAAACACTTTCCCTTGCCTATTCTACATGAGATAGTTTACCCCATTCTGTCTCTCCCCATCTCCTCTCATTATGTTCCTCTCTTACCTCTCAATTTCACCCCTTAAGTATCATCCCTTCCTATTAAATTTGATATGTGCCCTTTATCTATGTATACCTGTAAACATATATACACACATTCACATATGTATTCATATGCCCATACACCCTTCTTCAGCTATTTTCATACTGAGAAAGGTTTCATCAGTTACAGTTATCATTTTTCCATGTAGGAATATAAATAGTTCAACTTTGATAAGTTGCTTATGATTTATTTTCCCTGTTTACTTTCTCAAGCATCTCTTGCTTCTTGTGTCTGAATGTCAAATTTTCTATTCAACTCTGTTTTTTTTTCCTCAAGAATGCTTGAAAGTTCTCTATTCCGCTGAATGGCCATATTTTCCCCTGAAACATGATACTCAGTTTTGCTGAGTAGGTGATTCTTGGTTTTAATCCCAGCTCCTTCGCCCTCCAGAATATTATATTCCATGCCCTTTGATCCCTCAGTGTAGAAGCTTCCAGATCCTGTGCTATCCTGATTGTGTTTCCACAATATTGAAATTGTTTCTTCCTGGCTGCTTGTAATATTCTCTCCTTGATCTGGGAGTTCTGGAACCTGGCTACAATATTCCTAGGAGTTTTCTTTTTGGGATCTTTTTCAGGAGGTGATGGGTGAATTCTTTCAACCTTTATTTTGCCCTCTGGTTCTAAAACATTAGGGCAATTTTCCTTGAGGATTTCTGGAAGGATGATTTCTAGATTCTTCCTTTGATCATGGTTTTCAGGTAGTCCAATAATTTTTAGATTGTCTCTCTCCTGGATCTATTTTCCAGTTCAGTGGTTTTTCCCATGAGATATTTCACATTGCTTTCTATTCTTTCATTTGTCTGGATCTGCTTAATAGCATCTTGATTTCTCATAAAGTCACTCACTTCCATTTGCTCCAGTCTAATTCTGAAGGAATGATTCTCCTCAATGAGCTTTTGAGATTCTTTTTCCATTTGACAAATTCAGCTTTTTAAGGCATTCTTCTCCTCATTGCCTTTTTGAGCCTTTTTTGCCATTTGAGTTAGTCTATTTTTAAGGTGTTATTTTCCTCAGTCAGGCTGTTGACTCTCATTTCATACTTTTCTTGCATGTTTCTCATTTCTCTTCCCATTTTCCCCCACTTCTCTTGTCTGCTTCTTAAGGTCCTCTATGGCCTGTAGCCAGCTCATATTTTCATTTGGGGCTTTTGGTGCAGGAGTTCTGACCTCACAGTCCTCCTCCTGTTCCTTGCTTTGATCCTCTTTGCCCCCAAAATAGGAGTCTAATGTTGAATTTTTCTGTTTATTTTGTTTCCTTTGCCTATGCATGTTGCCACTCAATTACTTGACTTTTGGGCTTGTTGCCCCAGTAGGACTCTGCCACCAGGCAGGGGAACTTCTGTCCCAAACATTGGGGTTTTCTCAACTGCCAGAGTTATTATTTGGGTGGCCTCTCTGAAGCCTCTACACACTCTGGCAAGCTGGTCACACACCCCAAGACCTCCACCCCAGACTGCAATCCAGATCCAAGAAGGGTAAAGCAAGAGCGATTACCCCCCAGACTGATCGCTGGATCCCCCTACAGTTTGTAGGCCAGGAGCTGAAGCTGCAATGTGGCAATGTGGCACAAGCTGCACTGGCTCCTCAGCTGCTTCTTGCTCCCAGGGGAGAAGCTGACACATTCTCCCAACAAGTCCCAAAGTCCACAGGGCACTGACTTCTCACTTTGTCATATGCATCTATGTGTTGATAATTCTGTAAACAGCTGCTGCTGTTCTGGGGTCCCTCCAGCTGGCTGCTGGTCAAGCCACCAACTCATTTGGACATCGGCTTGGCTCCCAGAGAGCTGTGCTGGCTGTTCCCTGCCAGGCTGCCGGGTTGCCAGGCTATCCTCACTAGAAGGTTAGCTTCTCTGTGTCATTTTTTGGGTTCTGGTGCTCCAGAGGTTGTTCAGAGGTCCTCTTTTACATAATTGTGAAGTGGTGTGGGCTGGAGCTCCTCGCAAGTGCTGTTTCTACTCTGCCATCTTGACTCCTCTGTCTATTGCTTTAATTTCTTCTTCATTGGTGGTGAACTCACCCCTTTCATTTTTGATACTGGTAGTTTTGGTTTTCTTCTTTCTTTTTTTTTAAATCAAATTAACCAAAGGTTTACCTATTTTATTGGGTGGTTTTTTTTTCATAAAACTAGTTCTTAGTTTTATTTATTAGTTCACTAGCTTTCTTACTTTCCTTTTTGCTTTTTTTTTTTTTTTTGGAGGGGAGAAGGCAGGGCAATTGGGATTAAGTGACGTACTCGAGGTTATATAGCAAGTAAGTATTAAGTATCTGAGGTCACATTTGAACTCTGGTCCTCCTGAATTATTAAACTTTCCTTTGATTTTCAGAATTTCTAGCTGGGTATTTAATTGGGGGGGTTTAATTTGCTCTTTTTCTAGCTTTTTTAGTTGCATGCCCAATTCATTGATCTCCTCTTTCTCTCTTTTTATTAATATAAGCATTTAGAAATATAAAATTTCCCTTATGAAATGCTTTGGCTGCATCCCATAAGTTTTGGTATGTTGTCTAATTATTGTCGTTTTCTTTGATGAAATTATTGTTTCTATTATTTGTTGTTCGACCCATACATTCTTTAGGATTCAATTATTTATTTTCCAATTAATTTTTAGTCTATCTTTCCATGGCAATTTGCTACACATAGCTTTTATTGCATCATGATCTGAAAAGCATGCATTTATTATTTCTTCCTTTTTGCATTGGATTGTGAGGTTTTTATGCTCGATACATAGTCAGATTTTGTGTGGGTGCCATGTACCACTGAGAAAAACATATATTTCTTTCTATCCTTATTCAATTTTCTCCAGAGGTCTACCATACCTAACTTTTCTAAAATTCTATTCACCTCCTTAATTTCTTTCTTATTTTATTTTTTGGTTAGATTCATCTAATTCTGAGAGGGGGAAGTTGAGCCCTCACCCCCACACACTCCTATAGTTTTATTGTCTCTTTCTGTAAGTCACTTAATTTCTCTAAAAATTTGGATGCTATACCCCTTGGAACATATATATTTAGTATTGATATTACTTCATTGTCTATGGTACCTTTTAGAAAGATGTAGTTTCCTTCTTTATCTCTTTAAATCAGATCAATTTTCGATTTTTCTTTGTCTGAGATCATTATTACTACCCTTGCTTTTTTTTTTTACCTCAGCTGAAGCATAATATATTCTGCTCCATCCTTTCCCCTTTATTCTCTGTGTATCTCTGCTTCAAATATGTTTCTTGTAAACAACATATTGTAGGATTTTGGTTTTTAATCCACTGGCTGGTCACTGGCTTTCTGCACTGGGGCATCAGGTACTGGCAGCTTGCTGACTTCACTGGGATGCCTATGCCTAATCATGCCTGTTGTGCCTGGGGTTTCCAGTGTTGGCAGTTTTGCCTATGCCTAATCATGCCTGTTGTGCCTGGGGTTTCCAGTGTTGGCAGTTTGTTTTTTGTGCTAGGGCTGTTGGCCTCACAGCTGGCCTGTTGTGTCACTAGCCTGCTAAGCCAGGACCAAGGGGCCTTGGTTGCTGATCTGTGCTGTGGCTAAGAGCCTCCTGCTAGTTTGTCTGAACACCTTTTTTACCCAAGTGAGACAGACCTTTCCTGAAGTCCTTCTCAGTCATCTTAAACTGGAAAATTGTTTCACTCTGTCTTTTTGTAGGTTCTGTCACTTTAGAATCCATTCAAAGGCTTGATTTAATTTCAGAGGGGTTCTGGGGAGAGCTCAGACAACTTCCTGGCTTTTATTCACCATCTTGGCTTTACCTCCCCTCTAATTGCTTCTTAGTAGACAGAATGAAACTATCCCTTCTAATTTAAAACACTTGTCAACATTTTTTTAAGTCTTCCAGTGCCTTTTGGACATTAATAGTGACCGTAGAGGGTACAAGAATTCCTTAAAAATTTGTTATTAAGTACAGGACAGGTACTTGGTAAGTGCTCCTAGACTGTTCTCTGTTTGCCTCCTATATTACTGAAGTTCTTATGTAATTTGAAAAGTCTTTATCCTGAATATTTTTAGATAAGTGAGGCTTTGGGAAACTCTGGGATCATTCAGTTCAATATAGGACCAAAAAGCACCTTAAGTTAGTTCACTCCACTTGGCATTAACCCTAAGGTTCTGGTGTATCTTTTAGAGATGGGTTAGTTCTGAAACTCTATGGGGTTTCTAATACAAGAGTGGGTTCCTTTCTAGGGGTGGCTGAGATGTTTCTGAAAGAGGGCTTCTTTAGAGAAAAATCAGAATCCCCCCAAATAAGTACCACCAACTTTAGCTCAATGCAATTACCTAAAGCTGCCTGGCATCCTATCCAACTACATAACATTAACGTAAGAAGATTGGGGGAGAAGAGCCCCAGAAGCTCTCAAGCAATTCTAAAATTTAGAGTTTGGGCTTAAGGCCTTCCCTGTGGTAGCATAATTTTAAGTGATAAACTGCAGGAACATAATTTTCCCAGCAAATTTTAAAAAGTGATAATGACTCCCCCTGGTGGATAAATATATTAGAGCTTCGCCCTGACAATTGTATGCTATAGAGAAAATAAACAAGAGATAAATTTGATCAAGAAAAAAAATTTATAGTTAATAATCTATAACATTTGCTTTTTCTAAAATTAATTTGCTTCCTAGCCTATGAATTCTTTTCTTCCAAATGTCTTTCCTGTTTTATTCCCTTTCTAGTGCCAATACCTACAACTAGGCTACCAGCACTTGGAGACAGGAGAGATACAGAGGATAGAAATTACTGAATATAAACCAAATTCCTGGCTTTCAGTATTTCCATAATCTGGTTCCATCCTACCTTTCATGTCTTGTCCATAACTTTTATCCTAAAATATAGATAGCAAAGTATATAATGTGATTCCAGAGTTAAAATTAATCTGTCCAGTTTCTATAAACTTCTGCCACATTTCCTTACCTTAACTTCAAAGCTTAGGTGCAAGGGGGCGGAGCCAAGATGGCGGAGTAGAAACAGCGCTTCCAAGCCTCTCTGCCCCCAGATTCCCCACAAACTATGTAAAAAAGGACTCTGAACAACTTCTGGAGCCCCAGCACCCACAGAACAACACAGAGAAGCTAACCTCCCGCTGAGGACAGCCCAGCAGCCCTGCAGGAAGGACCAGCGCAGCGGTCTGGGAGCCGGCAACGCGCAGAGCACAGAGCGCAGGAGCCCAGCCGAGCCGAGCCCAGGTCCCCGTGAGCCGAGGTTTTAGCCCCAGAGCGGCAGGGCCAGCAGCCAGCTGGAGGAACCCCAGAACATCAGGAGCTGTGGCTACTCCAGAATTATCAACATAGACATGCCTAGGACAAAGTAAGAGGTTAGTGTCCTATGGACTTTGGGACTAGTATTCGGGGAATGCATCAGCTCCCTCCCCTGGGGGCTAGAAGCCTCTGAGGAGACACACCATTTTGTAGTTTTCAGAGGCAGCTCGGGCTCCCAGCCTACAAATCGTGGGGAGATCCAGCGATCAGTCTTGGGGGGTAATCGCTCTTGCTTTAACCTCCTTGGATCTGGATTGTGATCTAGGGTGGAAGCTGTGGGTGGGTTTACAGCTTGCCAGAAACGGAAGTTGCCCCCCACACGTTCGGGACGAAAATTTCTCTAGCTGGCCTTAAAGCCATAGTGTGGCAACAAGCCCAAAAGTCAAGCAATCAAGTGGCAACATGCCAAGGCAAAGGAAACAGAAAAATGCAACCCTAGGCTCCTATTTTGGGGGCATAGAGCGGGAAAAGGACTGTGAGGTCAGAAGTCCTGCTCCAAAAGTCCCAGGGGAAAACATGAGCAGGTTGCAGGCCATAGAGGACCTTAAGAAGGACTTTAAAAATCAAATAAGAGAAGTGGAGGAAAAATTAGAAAGAGAAATGAGAAGGATGCAGGAAAAGTATGAAATGAGGGTCAGCAGCCTGACTGAGGAAAACAACACCTTAAAAAATAGACTAACTCAAATGGCAAAGGAGGCCCAAAAGGCAATGAGGAGAAGAATGCCTTAAAAAGTCAAATTTGCCAGATGGAAAAAGAATCTCAAAAGTTCACTGAGGAGATTCATTCCTTCAGAGTTAGCCTGGAGCAAATGGAAGCTAGTGACTTTATGAGAAATCAAGATGCTGTTAAGCAGATCCAAACAAACGAAAGATTAGAAGGCAATGTGAAATATCTCATGGGAAAAAGCTTAGGTTCAAGACTAGAACTTTTCCATAAAACTTTCCTTATTGAGAGAGAGAATGATGATTTGGTGACTATGTAACAGTTAGCATGTCTGTATGAGGTATAGAGTTGGTTTAAGAGTTTGAGAAGAGAGTCTTGCTTCCTGCTTTGAGATGGGATTCATGTGGATCTAGACCTTCTTTGAGGAGAAAACAAGAGATACCCAGAGACAAAGATGGAGACAGAGAGACAGGGACAGACAGAGAGACATGGACAGAGATAACAGAGGACAGAGACAGAAAGAAAGAGAAAGAAGACAATACTTTGGGGGGAAGATGAATAGTGTAAAGCTGACAATTCATGTTCCTGATTTAATCGGGGATTTTTAAATTGCTCTTTTTCTGGCTTTTTCAGCTGCATGCCCAATTCATTGATCTCCTCTTTCTCTATTTTATTCATGCAAGCATTCAGAGATATAAAACTTTCCCTAAGAAATTATTTCACTGCATCCTGTAAGTTTTGGTTTATTTCATTATTGTCATTCTCTTGAATGAAGCTATTGATTTGTTGTTTGACCCATTCATTCTTTGGAATTAGATGATTTAGTTTCCAATTAGATTTTTAGTTTATCATTCCATGGCCCTCTAATACATGTAATTTTTATTGCATCATGATCTGAAGATTATGCATTTAATATTTTTGCCTTTCTGCATTGGATTGTGAGGTTTTTATGCCCTAGCACATGGTCAATTTTTGTGTATGTGCCATGTACCACTTAGAAAAAGGTATATCCCTTTCTATTCCCATTCAATTTTCTCTCGAGGTCTACCATATCTACCTTTTCTAAAATTCAATTTCTAAAATTCAATCTCCTTAACTTCTTGTTTATTTTGCAGTTAGATTTATCAAATACAGAGAATGGGAGGTTGAGGTCCCCCACTAATATAGTTTTACTATTTCTTCCTGTAACTCCTTTAACTTTTCCTCTAAGAATCTGGATGCTATACCACTTAGTGCATATATATTTAGTAATCATATTGCATCCTTGTCTATGGTGCCTTTGAGCAGGATATAGTTTCCTTCCTTATCTCTTTTGATTAGATCTATTTTTGCTTTGTCTAAGATTAGGATTGCTACCCCTGCTTTTTTACTTTAGCTGAAACACAATATATTCTACTCTGATCTTTTACCTTTACCATGTGTGTATCCCCGTTTCAAATGTGTTTCTTGTAAACAACATTTTGTAGGATTATGATTTTAATACATTCTGCTATCCACTTCTGGTTTTTGGGAGAGTTCATCCCATTCACATTCACAGTTATGATTACTATTTGTGTCTTTCTCTCCATCCTATCCCTCCCCCCTCCCCGGCCTTTACACTTTTATTTCTCCCTTCTCCTTTACCTCCTCAAAAGAGTTTTGCTTTTGACCACCGCCTCCCTCAATCACCCCTCCCTTCTGACCACCCCCTCCCTTTTCTTTCTCCTTTCTCCTCCTACTAGGGCAAGTTAGATTTCTATACTTAACTGAGTATGTTATTCCCTCCTTGAACAAAATCAAATGAGAGTAAAGTTCAAAAAATGCTGATCTCCCCCCCTTTTTTTCCTCTACTATAATAATATAATATAATAAATTTTTGTGCCTCTTCCTGTGATGTAATTTACCCGTTTCTGTCTCCTCCTTTCCTCTTCTTCCATTACAATCCCTTTGTATCCCTTAATTAGGTTTTTTATCATCATTTCAGTTAATTTATACCCACACCCTCTGTCTATGTATATCCCTTTTAAATGTCATAATAAATATCCAATTCTCAAGATTTACAAGTATCAGCCTCTGATATAGGGATATAAACAGCTTGACCTTATTGAAAAACATGTTTTTTGCCATTTTTTTCTTGTTTATGTTTTTTTGCCTCTCTCAAATCTTATATTTGAAGATCAAATTTCCATTGAGCTCTGATCTTTTTTATCAGGAGAGTCTGGAAGGTTCCTATTTCATTGAATGTCCATCTCCTCCCTGAAAGTTTCTCTGGGTAGCTGATCCTTGGTTGTAATCCAAGCCTTACAGATTTGCCTTACAGAATATTTTATTCCAAGTCCTCCAGTCTTTCAATGTAGAACATGTTCCTGATTCCCACCTTGCCTCACCAGATTCTTGAGGAAATTTCTCTTTGGGTGAAATCAGAGACTCTTTCTTGGTTGAAATGAGATATGTCACTCTCAGGGACAACTCATTGACTCATTCAATTTATGTCATATATTGTCTGGTATATTCTTATCTGTATAATTTCTTTAATTTGGGTTGTTATTGCCTGAGATAGATGGGTTTACTTATTATTTGAGGGAGTTTTGTGTAGCTCACTTTTACTGGGAAGAGGTTAAGCTTTCAGATGTAGATGTAGAGTGCCACTTCCTCTTTAAGGAATAGTGACCAGAAAAGCAATTTGGACCAAAGAAAAAAGATTTCCCCTAAACTAACATTGTTGGGAGAGATGAGACAGTGCACTCGATCTAATTCTGGCAAATTACCTTCTCTATAAGGAGAACAGAGCAGGTAGTCTTGTAGCTCTTTTTCCTGTTTCCTTGTAAACAGAAAGTCTCCTTTGGAGAGAATTGGGGAAAATTCAAGAGATATCTATTCATGCCTTCCTATAGCCCACAGTTAACCCATATGGGCATACAAATAACCTATATGGCCTTGTACACAAACCTTGTACATGAAATTAATTAGCTTGAACTATCTCTTGTGATTTGGAAAAAAGAAAAAAGAATAATTATTTCATCACAGAATCATAGAATTCCAAAATCTTAAAGTTAGAAGGTACATTAAAGGCCATTTACTCCAACCATCTATTCAATATTCCTGACAAGGTGTCCCAGCCTTTGTTTGAAGACCATTAGTGAGGGATAACCTAGTATTTCTTGATACAAACCATTTCACTTATGAATAGTCAAGTAAACAAGCCTACTATTATTAAATGCCTAATGTATACCAGGCACTGTGCTAAGCCCTGGTTTAAATTGTTGGGACAGTGGGATATTAGTATAGTGTTTAGAGAGCCAGACTCAGAATCGTGATGCTTTGGATAAAGTTCTGATTCTGACAATTAGCTACTAGATCTGTGACCCTACATAAGTCACTTAACCTCTCTGCCCCCAGCCAACTCTCTAAACTTTAAATTGAAGAACAGGTATTAATTTGCATTAGGAGAGGGAGTTTCCTCACTGGAAAATTCTAAATACCAATGAAATCGCAGGTCTGGTCTCCAAAATATACATAATTGTTAGAAAGTATTTCTTTAAATAAAGCCAAGGTTTACCTTTCCATGACTCCCATCTACTGCTCCTAATGATGCTCTCTGAATTCAAGAACTATTCTAATCCCTCCTTCAAACAAATGTTCAAATACTTAGACACAGCTATCATGTCCCCACTAAATCTGCTCTTCTCAAGGATAAGTACCCTCAGTTTCCTTATCTATACAATAAGGATAATAATAGCATCTACTTGTTAGAGTTGTGGGGATCAAACAAGATATTCTATGCAAAGCCTTTTGCAAACTCTAAAATCTTATATAAATGATTATAAACTATAAAGTCTTAATTAAAATCCCATCTTTAACTAGAAGACTTCCCCAATCCTTCTTAATTCCAGTGCCTTCCCTCTGTTAAATATTGCCTAGTTATCCTGTATGTAGCTTGTTTGTATGTTTACTAATGGATTCTTCTATTAGACTGTAATGCTCTTTGAGGACAAAGACTGTCTCAAAGCTTAAGTCAGTGTCTGGTACAAAGAGGGGGTTTAAGAGATATTGATTGATTGATTATTATCGATAATATCTTCAAGTCTCAGATTTCTCATTTATAAAATGGAAAGAAAACCTCTGTTACCTATTGTGCAGGGTTCTACTGAGAATGTGAATGAGAAAATATTTGCAAGGCACTAAGTAAATGTCAGCTACAGTTATTCAAAGAAAGGCAATTGAACTAATAGACTGACCAGGTTTGTGTAGAAAGGAAAACAAGAAGGGGGATACTAAGGTGATACATAAGAAGAACGAAGGTCCTCTGTGTGTTACATCATTTTTGCCTCCCATGCTTTATCTTCTTGCTTTGATCTTTTCCCATCAACATTCCCCTTGTTTTTGCTTGCTGATGCTCACTATGACCCAGCCAGAAGGCAGGGATATATAGCTCTGGGCTCTGTGTATGTCCAAACTCTCAGCCGTGCTCCTGCTATTATTTCATGCAATTCTCTACATTCCCTCTCTACAAGTTTTGTGCAGCCTCTACCTACAATGTATACCTTCTCTGTCATTGTTTAGCCCAACTTCCTAAGCAGCTTGCTTAAATTTGCTGCAGACTTCCTACAGTCTTTCACTTTCCTCCTCTTTACCAGTAACGACCATGCTTTGTCTTTCACTCCCACAGAAGAAATACTCAACGCTCTCTCATGATCTCTTCTGCTAAATGATATAATGTCTCTTACAATTAAGAAATTCCTCTCCTATGTTTCAGTGGCAGCCATAGCTTCAAAAAAGAAGTCACAAAATTCCTACTTGTCCACTGCAGTGTCAATTGGCTTTTTGCTACAATTTCAAGTTATTTCCTCCTCTTCAGTTCTTTATTAAGATGGCGCATCAAGTTCTAATAATAATTCTTCACAGATTTATAGATGGTTATTTAGTTTTACTATTTCCAGTAAAAACAAAAAAGCTGCTGCAGTTTCTTCCCTGGGAAACCTTGGTTCCTAGGGAACCACACATATGAAAGGTGTTTGTTTGTTTTCTAATATTTCACATTACACTTACAAGGCTGCCAGATACCTCAGGCATTGGGAAGGAAGGAAGTGCAGTGAATGAGCACATCTGATAGGCTTCTATTGTCATTCCATGGAGGCTTGTATTCCATCACTCGGGATAACATCTGGTTCTGACACTTTTCAGATGTCAAAAGCAGAGTCATATTATTGTAAGACACATTCTGAGCTCTCAAGAAATGCAATAGGATCTGACAGTGATTAATGATGTGAAAAATATTTGCATGGCTACAGTTACTTAACCTTGTAACATCTGAGCAATGAGAGGGACAGTCATACATCTTGTTTCCTCCAGATATCTCTGGCGGTTTCATTAACAGCACATGGCATACTCACAGTAGGGGGTAAAAAAATCCACTGGGCCAGGCTACATAACAGCATCAGTGGACCAGATTTCTCCTCCCAACTAGATATCTACTTATTACTGCCATAGCCAAATAGATGAATTTGAGAAACTGAGAATCACAAGATAATAGGAAATAGCTACCTTTTATTTCAGCTTTACAATTGACTACTAGAAAATGAGGGGGTGAGACTAGATGGTCTCTGAGATCCTTTCAGCTCTATGATGTTGCAATTGGGACTGAATAGTTAAAATGAACACTTTGTCTGATTTGCTACATAGCCATTTAGACTTCCTAATGGGAAGGATATCTGCTCTAAAATGTATGTGGGCTGGTATATGCTTTATAATTGTCATTTACTCTTCAGATATGTGTATATTGAGCCCAGATTATGTACATGGACGACTTTTCAGACCGTTGGTATGAAACCTAGAGGGTCTTATTTCCCAGGTCTTTTTGTCAAACTTTCTATGTTCATTTTTTATACTTGATTTTACAGAAAGATATCATGAAACAGGGATGCCTAGCATCAATATAGGTTGTCAAAGAGACATTACTCATGGTCTCCTGAGATCTATTAATGAGTTTCTCAGAATTTTAGTCTTAATTAATGAACCCTTCTGAAGATAATGCCCATTGTTTTATTTACAAAGTTAATGCCACCATATCTCTCCCTCCTCACCTCAAAATTAGTTCAGCCAAACCTTAGAACAAGGCTGACTTTTCTCACAAAACATTTTCTTCAATTATCATCTTGTAAAATAAAAAGGCAGAATGGGGGTAGTGGATAGTGAATGAATGAATGAAGATACGAATGAAGAAGATACAAATTCTATTCAGCCTCTGATCTATACTCACTAACTGGTTATGGGTAAGTCACATAACCTCTCAACAGAGTCCTAGTAGCCAAGGTAAATGCAACTGAGTGGGGCAGGAGAAGGACAATCTGTCCTCATTTAGTCATGTTTGGCCAGGACAATCTGAGAGAGGGTAAAGGAGGTATGATAGTCATGCAATGTACCAGTAGCAATGTTGGAGGACTATGAAGCGTAGGGATGACAAGCCTAGGATTGTTAGATGGAAGAAGTGTATCCCCTGGATATTAAATCTGGCATCTTGAGGCAGAGCCCTGATTATTCTGTCTTAGTTATGGCTTTGCCTCTCAGTACCCCTCAGACAACTCTCTAAGACTATAATTTTTATAGAAGCTGCTTATTTGTATCAGTAAAGTAACTTTTTCACAGAATCCCCTACATGGATGAAATCACAAGTCCAAACAAAAATCAACATAGAAATTGCTATTCTATAATAGATCCTTCTAGTCTGCCACCTTGTGAATAGCAATATCTTTTCCAGATGTTGGAGATCAAGAATACTTCAAATTAGCAAATCTTCTAAACAAAAGATATCAGCCATCTGGATTTTAGGCATTCTTAGACAGATGCTCTGAATCTGAGGTCAAGGATGCTTATGGAACAAATTTGACTTTGGGCAGGTACAGGAGGCTACATCTGATTTTAATGAGACATGGATGTGTTTTACCCCACAGAGACAACATTGGATCTTTGTTTAGTATATGTCCATGCCATTGCAGATGCAATTGCTACTATTGTTAATTATTCAGCTGCTTTTGAAATTGACCAGGAGCCTTCCCTTCTCCTGTCATCCTACCCACCCCATCAGAGTCTAATCCCAAAGATTTTTCATCATGTTTTTCATTTCTTTGGGCTTTGTCATTTCCCACATTTGCCATATTTGTTCTGAAATTTGAGTAGGGAGGGAGGAGGAGGGGAGAGAGGGAGACAGAGAGAGAGAGAGAGAGAGAGAGAGAGAGAGAGAGAGAGTAGAGAGAGAGAGAGTAGAGAGAGAGAGAGGGAGGGGGAGAGAGAGAGAGAAGGAAGGAGAGAGAGAGAGAGAGTAGAGAGAGAGAGAGTAAAGAGAGAGAGAGGGAGGGGGAGAGAAAGAGAGAGGGAAGGAGAGAGAGAGAGAGAGAGAGAGAGAGAGAGAGAGAGAGAGAGAGGGAGACAGATGAGAGAGAGAGAATGGTTAGTTTGCTCTTTTCTGCTGGATAGCTTTTGTTTGCCACTTCTAATCCAGATTGGAAATGAATGTGTCAGTTCAAACAATTAGTTTGATCAAACCCTAAGGCCATGTTGACTTTCTCTATGAATATCCTTCACTAGGACTTCCCACAATTAATATTTTATCCCTGATGGGATTGCTACACATATATGAAAAATCCACCAAGCAAAATGTTTAGTCAAAAGCAGTTAAATATTCATTGTTAGAAATCAGAAAGGAACAAAACCGATTTGATGAGATACCCTTCCCCGTGTATCCAAGGAATTTTAAGAAAGAAGGGAGATTTTTAGACAGCTCAGTTCATCCCTTGGAGATCATTCCAGGCCTAATCTAAAATCATCCTATAATATTTAACCCCATTGTACTTAAAAACAAAGCTCAAGAAAAGTGTCAGAAAGTCAGAAAAACAAGTATAATGGTGTCAGTAGTAGTCTGATGGTTATGAAAGCACTCAAGGTTTTTTATTTAGTTTGTTTAGGTTCCTATCATCAAGACTTTGATCTCTTTTCTCTCTGTGCCTAGAATTGCAATGTTCACTTTAATCCACCTATGATCAGGCCCTGTAAAAACTAGCTTATGCTGCTGTTCCGGGTTTGAAGGTGAGACTGGGGAAGTAATAGGTCTCTCCAAGCCATTCCTCATCATTTAGTAGCAAATGCTTTTTTGTATGGTGGTTATGTCCTACATCTCCTAGCACATTAGAGAAGTGAAAATGTAGTCACATGCAAATGTATCCAGTAAGAATTGCTGAAAGATATAGGTAAAAACAGACAGGGTCTCAATTGAAAAGTGAGGATAAGGATTATAACTACTTCTATTCTTTTGGCTGTGTCTAGATGAAAAATCTAGTCTCATCAAACCTTGTCAAACATGTCTCACACCAACCACTAACAGTCACATGAGCATCAGCATCTGTGGATCAACTCACAGGATGGCAGCAATGTAAAGTGGACTAATTTTCTTTTTCCCTCATGTAGCAAAAAGGTCCCTCTCAGACATATGCTAATAATGTTCATCAGTTTTCCCACTTCTCAGAGGTCCTAAGGCAATGATCAGCTAAAGTATGGGTGGTTGGTCTCAGGCTTAGAATGCTCAAGTCTTACCTTACTCATATTCTTGGACTGTGAGATATGAGAACTCCTTGTCTTGATATTCTCAGAGCTAAGGGACTTACCCATCTACCTGGAATTATAGTGATTCAGTATAATTCTTTGGAAGTTTGGACAAAGGGCCCCATTGCTCAGTAATACAAAGTAAGCAAATAGAAAAAAAAAATGAAAGCAAAAACAAAAAGTGTCATTAATTCCATTCGTGATACATGGTTTAACTCAACTTTCTTCAAACAAAAAGGGTACCAGAAAGATGAAGTAACAGGTTAGTAGTCACTAAAGACTTTATTTCTTCATATATTGGGGGCATAATGCATTCGTAAGGTAAACCGAAGTAGACAAAGTAGATAGGGAGCCACTGAAGGGATCCATTATAGTTACCCAAACTCACACGGGACTGATTGGTACTAGAAACACAATTTACAGCCATGTCTCTGAGACACCCATATGATTGCTAAGGTCTTTTCCAGCTCTCAAATTCTATTTTGACTTATCTTTTCCCCTCCTTGGTTCTGTGACCCAAAGTGAACATTCCCTTCAATTGAATATATCTTCTTATTAGGAAAATCTGCATAAGAAACCAAATCAAGATCATAGGGTAAAAATAATAATAATGATAATAATAGTTATAATAATAATTAATGTGGCTATTATGTGCCAGATCCTGTCCTAAGTACTTTGTTGGGGTTTTTTGGTTTGGCAGTTTTTGCTGTTGTTGTTTTTTGTTTTGTTTTGTTTTTGCTTTTCAGAAGGCAGGGCAATTGGGGTTAAGTGACTTGCCCAAAGTCACATGACTAGTAAGTGTTAAATGTCTGAGGCCAGATTTGAACTCAGGTCCTCCTAACTCCAAGGGCAGTGTATTCACTGAGCCACCTAGCCACCCCTGTCCTAAGTACTTTAGGAATATTATCTCATAGACTGGTAAATTATACAATGGGTTCTTATAAAGGACGAAAAATGGTGCCTTTTTTTAATGACTACATTGCTCATTAACAATGAACTGGTTACATGCATGGAATAATCAGTCTTCCCAAGTCAAATGCTTCCATCCACTGATCTGGGTCCCCCTCTACTCTAGTACTGCTAGAAACATGCCGCTCAAAGTTCTATTGAAACTTTACTTTTTCAAGTTTCCATTAACCTTTTTCTATTCTTACTCTAATATTTACATCCAAAGGTCCTGATTGCTTCAGAGAGAGAACTTCCAGGAAACACTCGTTTTTTTGTGACTTCAACTGTAATTGTTTGAGGATCATAGTGATAAGGGATCATAGGATGACAGAACATCTAAATTTGCAAATGAGGAAATTGAGTCCCTTGAGAGGTTAAGGGACTTGTGCAAGGTCACACTGGTAGGAAACAACAGATAAATATTGTTTGACTAAAAAATAAAAAAATCTGATGACAAAAAAACTACCATGACTTCATTAGTGCTTTTAAATGAATTTGTATTTAATTAATCATTATAGCTTCTACCTACATTTGAAAAAGCATGTGTGTATGAAAACTTCATTTAGCATACTAAAGGTTTATTTACTTTATATTTTATACTAAGACAAGCTTGAGAGTCTGCTACAGCTAAATAAACATATAATTGACAACATTAGCTAAGTATGGTTTCCTAAACCCCTCACAGTAACTGCATGAGCTTCCTATAAGTTGGGAACCACTGGACAGAATGATCTCTAAAGGTTCCTTCGAAATCTAACAATCTGTGATTCCCTTTAAATTCACATTGTACATGTAACAGGGACTGTAAATTTATATCCCTTCAGCTCATTTAATGCTGGCATTGGCAAAGGAGTTCTTGTTTTCTCCATCCCACTCCTTAATTTAGAGGTTGCAAAAATAGTGGTGAGCATCAGAAATAGGAATATGACACTCTCAGTGAATACCTCATTGAAAAGGAACAGAATATTCATAGAAACACATTTCACAGTAGTAAAGAGCTCAAAATAAAATTGGTGCCCATTAGCTAAAGGACAAATAAAAATATGGCATACTAATCTAGTGGAATTTTATCATAAATCAGGAAATGACGGATAATGTGAAGAATACATAAAACATAGGAAGATTTTAATGAACTGATACAGTGAAATAAGCAGAACCAAAAACAACCCCAATATACACAATATTTACAATAGTCTAAAAGATAAATAAAAGGAAGACAGGCTCTCAGTAACTGAATACCAGTGAAGGCCCAAGAGAACAGATGATGAAACAAATGACCATCCAGACATCAGAGTTAGGGAGCTATGAGGACAGCATGTTGGATAAATTATCAGATGTTCTCATTGCATCAATTTATTTTTGCTGAATTTGGAGGACTTTTTTATGATAAGGGAAAGATAAATTTGGGAGAAATGGCTACATTATAAAAACAAAAAATATTCATTAAGTGCCTACTGTGTTCCATACATGTTGCTAATCACTAAGGATACAAAGGCAAATAAATAGAAAATGAATGAATGGATGGATGGATAAATTAAATAAATTAATGAATAAATTAATGAATGGATAGATGGATGAGTACACAAATGAATAAATAAACTTCCTACTCTCAACAGTCTAATAGGGGAAAAATATACAAACAAGAGATAGATAGATAGATAGATAGGTAGGTAGATAGATAGATAATATAAGATATATAGAACATATATGTAGGAGAATCAATAGAGGGAAGATTTTAGCATTAAGGAAGATCAGAAAAGGCTTGTAGAAGGAAGGATTCTAGTTGGGACTTGAAGGAGGTCAGTGAAGTCAGAAGGCAGAGATGAAAAAGCAGATCCAGACATAGGGAACAGACAGTGAAAATGCACCAGTTGGAGATGGAGTGTCTTGTGAGAACAACAGTAAAGAAGCCAGTGTCATTTGGATCACAAAGTGAAAGGAATAAGAAAACTATAAAAGAAGAAAGGGACCAAGTTTTGAAGTGCTTTAAAAGTTAAGCAAAGGATTTTATGTTTGATCCTGGAGATAATAGACAATCACTGGAATTAATTTAAAAATAGGGGTGATCGAGTCAGACCTGTATTTTAGGAAGATCAATTTGACAGTCAAGTGGAAGACAGAATGGGGTGGGGAGAGACTTGAAGCAAGGAAACCAACCAGCAGTCTATTGCAATAGTCTCGACATGAAGTGATGAAATCTTGCACCAGAGTAGTGGTAATGTAAGTGGAGAGAAAGGAGAATATACTAGAGATATTACAAAGGCAAAAGCAAAAGGTCTTGGTAACTGAGTGGATATGGTAGTGGGGTGGTGAGTGTGAGAAATTGAGGATGACCCCTGAGCTGAAAGTGTGGGTAACTGGGAGCATGGTGGCACCTTTGACAGTAGGAATCAATAAAATGAAGATTAGGGAAAAGGAGAAAAAGGAAAACCATCCTTGCAATGAAATCCAGGAACCTGAAAGAGAAACTATGGCAGAGAGCATCTGGACAAAGGATCATTGGAAAAAGAAAGAAAATGGTATCACTTGGGGGGGGGGGATGCTAAATACCACCTGAACAGAAAGAGGAATTAGATAAAGATTTAGCAAAAAAAAAACCAAACAAAACAAAACTTCAAACGGTATGAAAGAATGATGTTGTTGTGATGGGGGGCTTCTGAAATTATCTGCCCATCTGCTGAAGCTATCCTCTGCAAAAACTAGAACACATGACAAGTTTATCATATTCTTAATAATAATTTCATCATATAAAAAGTAGAGGAAGTGATGAAGAGAACTACTCTTTTGGACTTGCTTCTGACCAACAAAGAGGAACTAATTGATGAGACAGAAAAATTATAAGCCTTGGGAGGGAGGGAATTACTTCTTCTGAAGGAGACAAAGAAGGAAATGAAAGCCAGAGACCCTAGATTTGGGGAGAATAGATTTGAAAGGGCTCAGAAGGGATGGGAAGGATCCAATAGCCTAATTTTGAGGGGGAAATTACCCAAAAATGATAGAAAGTTTTCAAGAACAAAATTCTGAAGTTATAAGCAAAACTTATTTTTATAAGTAAGCAAAGGGGGAACTACCTAAAGAGACTAATGTGAATTACTAGAAACCTAGGGACCACTTCTAAGACATGAATAAAATTGGAACCAAGAAAAAGCAACTGAAGATGAATACAAGTATGGTTTAATACCCATAGTGTCAGGAGTGCAAAAGTGTGGAATGAGCTAAGGCTGGTGATAATGCTATGAATGGCAATCAAGGTACTTGCTTTTTTAAAACTATGCAGAGGGTATGGTGGATGGAATGACTTTAATGAACCATAGGAAGAAGGGTGAACTATCCAAATCTTATTTTGTTTCTGCCTTTCTAATTTAAAGGAAATCAACTTAGAAATCAGAAGGCTAGAACGATAATAGTTACCATAAAAATAACAGTGCAAGATAAGAGAGGGGCTGATAAGAAAGCATTTGCTATATAACAAATGAATTTGAGTCTTCATCAAAAGAATAACTGCATCTTAGAGGCCTGGAAAAATGGTAGATGAGATTGCTGGGCTTCTATCAGCAATCAGCACAATATCTTGGAGAAGCGTGGATATTGCCCCAATTTTCAAAAAAAAAGGGATGAGACTACAGCCTACATGCTATAACCCAATGAGTTTGCCTTCTAATCCTGGTAAAATTCCAGAAGATGTTATTAAAGTAATTCTTTGGGAATACTTAAGAAAATGAGGCAAAGAAAAAAATCAACATGGTTTCACTAAAATCAAATTGTTTCACACTAATTTTTTTAAAGTAGGATAATTAGACTTGAAGATTACCATAAAAGTGAGAGAACTGTGAAAACTGTGTGAACCAAACTGACTCCATCTCTTAAAACTGACTCCATTTTGAGACTTAAGTTTCATTTTCCTGTAAATTGTTCCTGCTTACTAATTGTGGGAACTGAGAGACATCTTGTTTCACATCTGGAAAAGATCACCTGCTTGTTCTCTCTCCTCTCAACTCCTCAAGCTCACTCATCCCCTACCCAACTTGGAAAGTCCAGGATCTTTCCTCCAATTAGAAATCAGATTACCTAATTTTAATCCTGGTTTATATTCTGTTGTTTTCTTGTAATGCATAAAGACCTGTCGGCTCCTATATTCAGGGTTTAGTGCTTTCTGAGGGGCCCTGGTCCCAATTTGTTGCGTCAATAAATCACGCATTGTCAATAAATCACGCATTGTCAATAAATCAATATGCTCGGAAGCTCAGACCTTTATTTCCCCAGTTATTTCAGATTTCACCCATCACAGTTTTTGGTGAAGCCAGTTAGTCTGACCCCCAGGATGGGCTGTCAGAAAAACTCCCTAGAACACTAAGGGACTTCTTCACAGAATACTGCCCCAGAGATTAGACTGCACCACCCCCCCAATTCCACCTCTAAACGCAGATTCTTCGGAGCTAAATTAAACTCCCAAATTGTTGGGAAAGGTAAGCCCCCACACTCTTAGGGAAGTAGATAGCCCCTCCCATGCTAATGAGGAAGATATTAGCCCTAAGAAGTTCCTTTAAGGGAATAAATTAAGGCAAGCCTCCTAACCATAGAAAAAGGTTCCCTTAGGTAAATAAATTAGGTTAAGCCTCCACATTGTAGGTAAAGTTCCCAGGGGATGGGGAAGTAGGGATCCAGCTGTAAACAAAGTAATGGGAACCTCCAAGGATTTTTTTTTTTAGCTTGGGATCAGAGGAAGAGTATGCTATATTAAATTGTATTGAAACTGCAAGAGATTCAGCTGATAGCTTATTTTGGCCTCAATTTGGCATTCTTGATTATTGTACATTAAAGAAATTAAGATTGATCTAAAATGTATTAAAAAATCTAATTGGGTCCCAAATTTGACCAGAAGAAGGGACTTTCAATTACTGCATTGTGCATACTGACTTTCTATGTGTCTGTCTTGTACAGTCAAATATCTTTTTTGTGTGTTCTATCTAACGTTGTTTGTAGATTCTGCTACCTTGGAAGATTTCTAAGAGGAAAATTCAGCCAATCAGAAAGACTGCTGAAAAGCTTCCGTTTAGTATGATGAGGAGAATTAATGAAGTTTCGTACTTGAAGCTATTCTCCCAGTTTTCTGTAACCTGATGCTAAACTATCTGTCCCAGTAGCAGGACTAACTCCTACATTAGGTGTTCAGTAAGAGATTAGGGTAAAAGAAGAAAAAAAAAACCCTGCAAGATATTCTCTGTCATTTTAGTGCTGGCCAGGTTGGGGTTACAGAGATAACGTCAAATAAACAAAGAAAACTTTTTTCCTGCTTTGAAGAAATTTTGTGGCATTATAAATTAATTAGAGTTAACATTTGTTACTGAAATTTAATATCTTTAACTGTAAATTTCCAAATCATGGTAATTGCTAAATACATCTTAGTATATTTTGGAGGTTTACACATTGAGTTTAAGCATCTCTCTCCCCTTTCTGGAGGAAAGAATTCAGAGTTGGAAAAGAGGTCTAAGAATGGTTGATTAAAGATACAGGAGAAAGTGGCGCTATCATTCTTACCATAAAGATTGATAGATGCATTATTTTATGCAAGGAAGATAATTTGACTGATTTTTGAAATGATGTTTGCAGTTTAAATTTATATATATATATATGTATACATATATGTGTGTATATATATATATATATATATATATATGGAAAGGGAAATATAATAAAGAGGGGTCCCAACATGAGGAAGGACTGCCAAACCCCACCCCCAATCATATAGGATTGCCTTCCTATACCCCCACCATTGCCAGGACCCAAACTCTGTTCTGGATAAGGGGGATAAATATTAACAATGATGGGACTGGGAAAGGTGACCAGGAACTAGGAATATCTTTTGGAAAGCATTAATTAGAATTTTCAAAGTCTTATATAACACTTAATTGTTTAGGCAAATTAAAAGCAAGGTCAACAAAGAAAATTAGAAAGAAACTATTTGTGAGCTCTTAGAACACTCTCCCCGGAAAAAAGGCAACAGTTTTGCAATTAATAAAGATTGTTTAAATATATTGTGCTAAATTACAAAGGAGAAATACAATGAGCTAAGATTGGTTATTTAGGTTGTTTGGAAGTTGATTGTGAAATACGGTATTCTATCTCTGAAAGACGATTCAAAGGGCATATCCCAATTTTTTGTAACCTCTCAAGCTCTTCCCCATGGATCAAAAGGAAGAATTGAGAGAATTTTGTGAACCAAATTGACTCCACCTTGTAAAACTGACTCCATTTTGAGACTTAAATTTCATTTTCCATTAAATTCTACTTTTGACTAATCTTGGGTAATTGAGTGGCATATTGTTTCACATCTGGGAAGGTCCACCTGCTTACTCTCTACCTCCTAACTCAGAGAGTCCTTAATCTTTCCTCCAATTAGAAATCAGATGACCTAATTTTGATCCTGGTTTATATTCTGTTCATTTTTTTTTTCTTTTAATGCACAAAAATCTGTCTCCCTCTGTATCCAGGGCCCAGTGCCTTTCTGAGGGGGCCTGGTCCCAATCTGTTGTGCAATTGCACATATTGCCAATAAATCAATATGCTTGGAAGCCCAAGTCTTTGTTTCCTCCCTAATTTCAGATTTCACCCATCACAAAAGAGTAGATTTGAATTTCAGCAAAGCATTTGATCAAATCCTGTCATTGTGGACCAGATAAAGAGCATATGAGCTAATTGATAGCTTACTGAGGTAGACTTCGAACAAATTGAATGACTTGACCTAAAGGATAATAATCGTTAATGCTTCAGAAAAATGATTAATGAAATGATCCATGGAAGTGACTTTGGCCCTCAGTTGCTCAACATTTTATCAGTGACTTGGATAAAGTCATAGACAATGTTCTTGTCAAATTTTCAAATGGCATGTAGCTTGGAGGGATAGCCAATACAATGTGTGATAGCATTAGAATACAAAAAATGCATCTACAGGCTAGAATTATAGGGCAAATTTCATAAGATGAAATCCAATACAAATAATCATAAATTTCTATGCTTGCATTTTAAAAGATTACATCAAAAGTAGAAGATTGGGGATGCATTGTTAGACAATGGTTCTTTAAAAATATCTGGAAGTTTTAGTAGACTGCAAGCTCAACAGGAATAAACAGCATGACACAGTAATGGTAAACCCCCCCCCCCCAAAGGACTAATTCTAGGATGCACTGAGAGAGGTGCACTGTCCAGGACTTCCTTCCAAAAGAGAGTCAAATAGGTACTAATCATGGTTGGCAACAAACATCACAAAAGGTTGTCTGTTAGCAGAAGGGAAATAAATGGTTTACTGCTATGAGAGTTATATCAGAATCATATTCCTATGAGCAGATCATCAACTAGTTAGAGGAAAGGTTGAATCAGCATCATTTTTTTTACAAAATGTATTTTTATTTGACATCTGAATAAGTGTTGACTCCTCAGGACACAGCCTTTGTCATCTTTGCCAACTTATTCATCATCTTGTTGCACTGTGCCTTTCTCAGAAACATAGATACCATCCAAAAATTTTCTGATATCCTTGTTTTTTGACTGTGGTGGCCTGTTGGATCAGGGCAGCTGAGTTTGAAACAAGTTCAATATCATTTCCTTCAAGAATTAACTCATCTTTTTGGGCTTGAGATACAGCACAAGCAACATCTGGTCTCATGCGAACTTTTTGGATATATTTTTCACCCCCAAAATTTCTGATTTCAACAAGTGAGCCATTCTCTTGAATAACAACATTGATGGGGAAGTGAGCATACACAGACCTCATCTTATAATGAAAACCCAGGGTAATGCCTTTGATCATGTTTTGTACATGGCTATAGATTGTGCGCACAGTTGCAAGTTCTTTTCGATTTCCCCACCACTTGTTTACCTGAAGCCTTTTTTTCTTCTTTCCAAGGAGACTGAGCTCAACATTGATATGGTTGAAGTCCCTATGGAGGATTCCTCTGGGCCCTTTCACAATAACTGTCTGACCCTTAAGAGAGATGTCAACATTTTCTGGGATGTCAGTGTTCTGGTTGCTTAGAATGGTCTTCATTCTGGTAGTGAATGCACCAAAGAGAGCCAGCATCAATTTTTTAATAAAAAAAATTAAACTTGAGAAAA
Source organism: Gymnobelideus leadbeateri (assembly GCA_011680675.1). Classification (NCBI taxonomy): domain Eukaryota; kingdom Metazoa; phylum Chordata; class Mammalia; order Diprotodontia; family Petauridae; genus Gymnobelideus; species Gymnobelideus leadbeateri. The sequence continues at coordinate 271,184 of WOXC01008807.1, read as the reverse complement.
TTCAGTAAAGAACTACAACAGCTTTAACCTATCTTACTCAAATAAGCTAGTCATGCTGAAAATTCAGAAATGGAAAGAGGCAAAGATATTAACCTTGATCATCACCATTTCTTGCAGACATTTAACTGATATAAAGAGGTCACCACAATAAGGAAGTCAAAAGAGCCCAGGAATTGCCATGACCTCTACCAAGGGGAAAGATGTGGCAGCAATGATTTAGAATGCGAGCTAATTTGAAAATGTTATGGTGGTAGAAGATTACAAGCAGTGTTCTCTCATAAAACAACAACAAAAAGTGGAATTTAAAACAAGTCTATAGGGAACTTGGCCAGAGACCCATATCAAACCTATCATCCCCAGTGAGCTCATCAATGAAAATAACAGGAGGAAAATATTTAAGAACAAAAGAGAATGTTGTCTGTATTCCTCTAACAATCTACTTTCACTGTCTGTGATAGACCTGTGATAGACTCAACAAGTGAGCCATTCTCTTGAATAACAATATTGATGGGGAAGTGAGCATACACAGACCTCATCTTGTAACAAAAACCCAGGGTAATGCCTTTGATCATGTTTTGTACATGGCTACAGATTATGTGCATGGTTGCGAGTTCTTTTCAATTTCCCCACCACTTGTCTGCCTGAAGCCTTTTTTCTTCTTTCCAAGGAGACTGAGCTCAACATTGATATGGTTGAAATCCCTACATTTTTAGAGGTGTGCTAGACAAGGAAATTGAAATACCACTTGGTATGAAGAAGCTGGGAAAAGCAAAGTACCAGACCAGACCATGTCCATGTTAAGGACATTTACAGAGAAGGTGACACAATCCCAAACACATTTATGCATTGTTTTAAAAGATATCTCATGTAGTGGAAGATATCAAAAGGATATTAAAAATTACTAAATATAATGTCCATATTTCAGTGCAACTATGTGGGTAAACCTTTACATGCATATTATTTATTATTGCTTTTCATCCACTCTGCATTCCAGCTTTACTCACTGTTCCTTACAGATGACCTACCTCCCATCTTCATACCTTTGGAATGTTATTTCTCCTCATTTCTTCCTCAATGAATTCCTAGCTTCTATCAGAGCTCAGTATAAGTGCTTCTAGTGCACCCCAGCCTGCCAAAATCTCTGAGCCTATGGCTTGGGTTCAGATCACACCTTTGCTATTTCTGATTTGTGCAATGTTGTACAAAATCCCTTAACTTTTCTGGACCTCAGTTTCCTCAACTCTAAAGGAAAGGGGTCAAATGAGATAGTCTCTTCAAGTTCTAATGTTTTACAAATCACTACTATAATTTCAACCTGTTAATTTCCAGTGAATGACAATAAACCTGTTTCATTAAGCAGTATACTCCCTTCCTGTTCTGTATCCTTTCACATGAAACCAAATAATAGATCAGAAGATTGTGCTGTGGAATATAAAATCAGAGTAGTGATTGAGTCCTAGTAAAGGAGATTTCTACCAAGTGACATGGGCCTAATTGTTCTTATTTATTCTAATGATATTTCTGTCAAAATAACCTGCTCTGTCTAAAATAGAATACCTCTAATGCTGGCAACATAATACTCAAACACTTGAATTTGAGTCACTTAATCAAAAAGCATTTATTAAGTATTTATTATGTACCAGTAGTTCAGGGAATACAAAAAAAAAAAAAATGTAAAACCAACCCCTTCTCTCAAAAAGCTCACAGTCTAATGGGAGAGACAACATGTAAATAGTTGGGTATGAGAAAGAGACAGAGACAGAGACAGAGGCAGGGAGAGAGAGAGAGAGAGAGAGAGAGAGAGAGAGAGAGAGATTGATTTTAGATGGAAGGTAATCTCAGATTGGAGGTCATTAGTAATTAAGGAAACTAGGAAAGGCCTCCTGTGGAAGGTAGATTGGAAGTGAGACCTAAGGGAGTTCAAGGAAACTATGAAGCAGAGGTGAATAGGGAAAACATAAACATTCCTGGTATGGGGGAGAGCCAGAGCAAAGAGGGGAGATGGAATGTTGCCAGCAAGAAAAAGCGAATAGACCATCAGATCATTTTTTGTTCTGGATCTTTAGTTCCAGCTCACTCTTTGTCCTATGATCCTCTGCCCACTCACTGCAGGGATCATTCTTCTCTTGCTATTTATTCTTCTCTGTCTTTTCGATTGAATTCATATTAGTTATGTGAGTGAGAACATTGTAGAGAGCATGATCATGAACCAGAGTTAGCCCCTCAAGACATTGTAGCTTCCATTATGATGAATAGTTGCTTGAATGGCCTTTGATGTGAGCTGAGTATCATTTTGAGTTATCCTTATTTTGCCTTGAACTATCCATGCTTTCTCTTTCTAATACTCCAATAAGAAATACTCCATATGTTTGATTCTATACTAAGTCATTTGCTAATGTAGACCTACTCCCATAGTCCTTAGTACACACACCAGCTTTCTCCAGTCTGAGTAGTATATGTTTGCATACACAATGTTGCTACCTCAGGTCTTACAAAAAAAATTGATGGAGTTCTCTTATGTAATCCATTCTTTTTTTTTTGGAGGGTCATACATTGGCATTTATTATTTAAGCTGAAGAACAGGTTATGAGGGGGGTGAGGAGCAAGGGAGGAGACAGAGCTGAGAGCCTCTCATCTGTATCTGCTCCAGATGGGGTCGATCCTGATTTCTGAGCCTTGGTCCAGGGCACACACTAAGATGAGGTTCCAGGGGTACAGGTTGAGGAAAACAGTGAGGGTGGCCAGAGCTACACATCCAGCCAGAGGTTGGGGCTGGGGTTCTCCTTGGATCAGCAGCACCGCTTCCTTTTGGGAACTGAAGCCTAGTGATAAGTCCCATCCCACATATTTCTTATAAAACATTCTTGTACTTAAAGTCTTTGTGCTACAGAATTCTTTCATCACCTCTCTAACTTCTTGTACTTTGCTTCTAGTTTCTTTGAATATGCATCCAGCTTGTAAGCTGCCTGCTCAAGAATGGCTACTGGCTCCTCAATTAAAGTGATCTGATCCAGGTAAGGCTGAAGGGCAGCATGTTTCTGGTTTAAGTCCTTTAGGTTTCTACTTATATTTACTGCAATATCTTTCATTTCTAGATACTTCAAGCTAGTTAGTTTGTTCATATTTTCCAGAAGTTTATAATCTTCACTGGGGGCTATCAGCTCGACCGTCAGGTACATGGCCATTTTGGAGAACACGTCCTGGTGTTGTCTGCCTCGGCGGGCTCCATGGCCCCATTGGCTGTCTCCACCTCAGCATCATCTAGGCCGGGGAAGGGAGGAAGGAGAAAGGATGGAGGGAAGGATGGGGAAGGGGAGGGGAAGAAGGAGGGGGAGAGGGAGAGGGAAGGGAAAGGGGACAAGGGGAAGGGTAATGTAATCCATTCTTTACCAGACAATCTGGGTGCAGAAGGGGATATGACATTCAGTTTGTTTTCCACGATCTGTTGGAAAGACTGCATTGGGCTTCAAGGTAAAGGAGGGCTAGTTGCCTCAAATGTTTAAATTTCCCAGTGGAAAGCTGACATTTCAAAATTAAAGAGGAAAACATCTAAAAGCAGAGAGAATCTTCCACTGCTGATGGGATAATATTGCAGTACATATAGTACATTAATAGATGATACTGAGAGATACTGAAATTATAATTAATTTTTATTGCTCTGCTAAACTCCTTATCCATAAAGCTTCATTTGGAGATGGCATCATGGTTTTGATTCAGTATAACAAGTATTTATTGAATACTTACTATGTGCTCAGCCTGGCCCCTGCTTTCCCTTCTGCTAGTTTGACAAGATGCACACACTAAACATAGATAGTAATATAATAGTAAGTAGGGAAGTGCAAAAATGTCAGACAAATAATAAATACCATAAAAGAGATCAACGTGGGCTAGAGTGGCAGGCTTGGTAAAGGAGGTGCATTGAGAGAGGAGCCTTAGGGGATGGATAAAATTTGGATAGGTGGAGAAAAGAGGGCATTGTTAGAGGGTAGCCAGCAAAATAAAATTCTTGGAGGCAGAGATGAGTATGACATGTCTGGGGGTAGTGAGGACACTGGTTTAGCTAGAGTAGAGGGAAGAATCATTGTCAAAAGCAGGAAGCAGCAGATAAGTTAGGAAAATCAGAGTAAGATCTGATTGGGGAGGACTAAGGAGCTTGGAATAGGCAGCAGCATGATATTGTGTGATTTGTTTTACAGAAAGACTCCTTGTCTGATGATGATATGCAGAATAGAATGGAGGGCAAATTTCAGTTAAGATCATAGGCTTAAAACTGGGAGGGACCTTAAATGCCTTCTGGTTCAAACCCTTCATTTTACAGATCAAGAAACTTAAGTCACAGAAAAGTGAAATAACTTGCCCAGAGTCACATTGCTTATAAGAGTCCTCACTCCAAAGCTAACATGGAAGGAGCGTGTTTTAGTTACTCATTGAAAAAGTGTGACCTTGTAAGAGGATAGCAGTGTCTGGAGTGATCCCAGAGCCAGTGCATGTACTTGTGTTTCTAGGGAGAGCTAGGGAGTAGAAAAAAAGGACATTTCAGAGTATAAGAGATTGTGGAACTACCCTCTTAGGTAGTTCCTAATCATTCCATACCCAATCACTCCCACCCCAAATCACCAATCCAACTGGCAGACTGGTGACTAGGTGAGCTGAAGCTCAAGGACATAGTTTTGATTCAAATATTCCATTTCTGCCATGCAGTCAGTCCTGTGGCATCACAAACATGCCTTCAATCACTCTGCTACCCGTCAGTGGAGTGCTTCTAATATCCTTACACTTTTATTCCTCATGTTTACAAAATCAGGCCTCTTTATCCAGTCTTGCTTAAGTCAGATGTGTATGATGCCTAGAAAGAAGGAGAACTATGTGAATCCAAATGTTGTCAAAGGAAATGCATTCTGAAGAGAAAAAAAATAAAAACTTGCTTTTAAAATTCTCAGTATTTTTTACAATCTTCCAGAATTAAAAAAAAAATCCTTTGGACAAGGGTTGAACTTGAGGCTAAAGGATCATGGAAACTGGATGACTAATTGAAATTTTACAGCTGGATGTCTATTTTTCTGTGAAATGCCAAATTTAGGAATACCCAGAATAACTGTTACTAACAGAATAATAATGAATGCTAGTGGGACTGCAATAACAAATTCTAATTGTTTTCTGCACTTACAAGTGGGGATGAGAGTATTTGTACTTGCAAATGGGAAAACAAGGGTAGATACAGCTAAGGATAATAATTCTATGTGTCTCTGTGTGTCTCTCTCCTCCCTACCCCCCCTTTCCCTACCTCCCTGTGTGTGTGTGTTGTGTGTGTGTGTGTGTCTTCTCTCCTCCCTCCCTCCCTGTCTCTCTCTGCAAATGTGTGTGTGTGTGTGTGTGTGTGTGTGTGTGTGTGTGTGTGTGTCTCACTCACCCACCCAACAGAATAGATAGAATCAGGCAGGATGACAATGACAAAGAACCAAGAAGATAGCTGTTCTAGGGGAAAAAATAGCTAATGCCTATACAGGGCTTGGGGTTACGATGAGTTTGATTCGTGTTATCTCATTTGATTCTTACACCAACCCTATGTGTAGGCAGGGCAGGTATTATCCTCATTTCAAAGATAAGGAAACTGAGGTTTAGAAAGTTTAAGTGATTTGCCTGAGCAGTCTCTCAGCATTTTTCTAAGAAGAAAGGATAGAGGGAAAGAGAGAAAGAGAGGAAGATAGACATAGAAAAATAGCAAAATGGAGAGACAGAGACATAGAGAAAGGGAGAGATGAGAGCTGCCAGCTTATCCAGCCTGGATTCTGCTCAGCAAAGAAGGGACAAAGGGGAGAATGTGTCTGTCTTCTGTATAAGCTTACCAATATTTTCACTGACAAGCTGGAAGGGACCTCAATCTAATCAGACATGTCTTCTCTGATTTCCAGTCCTCCTCTGCACATAGTAGGCACCTAATAAATATTTTGTTCATTGAAATTTGACCCAGGCTGTTAGAGGCAGAATTTGAACTCAATTCTTCTCCATTCTCTATTCACTTAACCGCACTGTTTCTCATCTTGAACATAGTAGGTGCTTAATAATTTTTTTTTCAGAATTGAATTGTTGAATGCCATGCAAAGGTATTGTGTTGCATTTCTCTGATTGTTGGTGATATGAAGAAAGCCAACCATGTGATTCCACAATAACAACATGGTTGCCCTTCTGAATATCAACTTTATCCCTTTTTGTCGATAGCACCTTGACTAGATAAAGTACAAATCTGACAATCTGACCCAGTATGCCAGGCATTTTCTAGGCTCTAAGAGGCTTTCAAAGCCTTTTTATCAGCAATGAAAAGCTTTAACTTATTCCTGATCTTTTTATTCTTGAAGCCTTCTTCAAATGAGTTTTGGTTTTGTTGTACCTTTTATCTATTACAAATTAGCACCCAACTAAACCAACAATTTGATTTTACATAGAATGGAAAAGAAACTCATAACAATAAAATGCTTCAGTACTCTGTAAATTTACTGGTATAAGCATTCACAACACAGATTACATCTCCTCTTTAACTTAGTAGATAGGGTAGGTTCAGACCAACCAGCCTTCATTCTCCAGACTTTCCCCAACATGCAAGGTACTTGCTTCTTTTTTTCCATCCCACTTTTTAATCTCCTTTTCATGTTTTATCTTCCTCTGATAGGATGTAGCCTCCTTATGAGCAAAGACTATCTTTCATTTTGCTTATTATCCTCAACACTTGGCAGTGTTGGTACACAGGTACACAGCAGACACCTAATAGGTGCTTGTTGCTTTGACTGGACTAGATAGGCTGTGGCCATCACTTTAGAATTAACCGACATGTGCCTCTATGAACTCAACTACGACAGTCCCCCAAGAACAAGCATTCAGGTCACCACTGGGTCCATACTCAAAGTCTATCGAGCTTTGAAATAACCACCAGAATTTGAACTTGACATGCATGGCCTTCAAGATCCCAGGATGAACCACTGAAATAATGATACTTCCAAAAGTGCCTGCCTTAGAATGGGGCTGCCCTACCAACTCAAACAGTTAAAATTTAAGCAAAGGTTTATTTGAAGTTAAAGCAAAAATTGAAAGTCAAAGACAAAATTAAAGCATGGATAGGGAGCTGGATTTACCTGCATTCAAGTCCAATTTCAAACACATACTGTGTACCTGGGCAAATTTATGTAACTTGTCAGGCTTCAGGCAACTCCTTGGTGAAGGAAGAAGAGGGAATAGTAAGCACCTCCTTACTCTCTGACAGGCACTGTGCTAAGTATTTTCTCCAAGGGAACCCCAAATGGGGTTACAAAGAGCCGGACATGACAGAAATGACTGAACTGAACTACAACAAACTTCCATTGGATCCCCACAACAATACAGAGCAAAAGGTCCTATTATTATTCCCATTTCATAGATGAGGAAACTGAAGCCACGGGAGTTAAATAACATGCCTGAGGTCACAGAGCCATTCCCCACCCCAACACTAAAATATCTCATGCCTCCAAATAAATTAAATTGCTTTTAACTTCTATGTTAACTTTTTATTATATTTCTCTGCAAGTCAATGGCACTAAATTGAATAACGTTCTGCATTCCTTCCAGCTTTCAGGTTTTGAATAATGTTTTGTCAGGTGAAACAGATGAGGTTCATTCTTAGAAGGGGGAGGGGGAGAACTACTGAAGTCCAGAATGCAGAAATGAGCTTCTTCCTATTTATTGCTTGCTGTGGTAAGAGGCTGTCACCCCGGGTAGATATTTAACATGCTTCCCACATCTCCCCTCTGAAGGCTTGCTTGATTTTAGGTAATGGTGGGTGATGTGATTGAGTTGACAATATTTTTGGTCCGAAGGTCTGTTGTGGTCAAACACTCATGGCTGCATCTCGCTCATGGAGGTGATCAAGCAAACAATCCCTCTGATGGATTTGAAATAATTCATGGCATCACTTAAATGCCAAGCCCTTTAAAGTATAGAATTCCTGTTTTTTTGTTTTTTTTTTTTTTGCTACAGTTCAATTTTTTTAGTAGTAACTGAACTGACAGATATGATGGATGGCCTTTTCTTTTAATTCAACATTTCCCTTTCAATGAAGTTTTGAAGCACTTTGAGTTGACTCAATTTTTAACTTTATGGGATTAACCAGATCCTTCTCACATCTAAAATACTATGTTGAGTACTATATAATAGATTTATACAAGAGGGTACTATGTGAGGCTTGGGGGACCTGAGTGGTTAATGCACCACCTAAAATCCCTAATTTATATTCTAAATGAAACTGCCCTGACAGGTAGAAGCCAGTCTTGGGGGGGGGGGGGATGATTACGTGCTTACCTAACTAATCTCAACAGATGTTATTCTGAGGCGTATTATCTTCAATTGCCAAATGTAAAAACTGAGAGACCAGTAATTGTTTTCTTAGTAGAACCATTTTACTATTACTGTGATACTTTGCTGACATCACATCAAAGGATGACACGTTTTCTTCCTGTGTCTTCTAAACACATAACCCACAACAATTATTATAACTAGTGTCCACAATCAAATCAAAAGAAATAAAATAAATACAATATTTATTAAGTATGTAAATATAAATAAAATAAATAGAAACAGTTGGTCCAAAATCATTTGCAAGCCCCAGAATAATAAAAACAAAACACTAGCTAGTTGATATAGAGCCTTACATTTTCTAAGCTCTTTCCTGTGATGGATATATTCTTAATTATTATTTTTCCTATTTTTTGATCCGTTATTTCATTGAGTAAGGAACTCACAGTGTGGAAACTCCCTCCACTGATACTAATTGTCAGCTTCTCTCTAACTGATCATCTCACAGAGCTCTCTGGGACACTGAGAAGTTAAGTGAGGTTAAATTATGCTCACAAAATTAGAGTAAGAATTGAACCTAGGGCTTACTGATTTGTCCTCAGGCCACTGCCCCAAACAGCTTCTCATCATTATCAAGCTCTTTGCAAATCCTTGAAGCACTACACAAACATAAGCTGTTATTGTTCTTCTCCCCATTTTAAAGATGAGAAAACCGTGACTCAGAGAGGTTGTGACTGGCCTGTGGTCATAGTTAGTCGTTGTGACCTCAGGCCTCTTTATACTCTCTGGTTATTGGCAATTCTCATATAGCCACTGAAAAGGAAATACTCAAGCATGTATTGGAAACCTACTGTATGGAGAAATCGAGGAAAATTCTCTGATGCATCCATCTTTTTTATTCCAATTTAAAAGTCCCCTCTCAGAAAAGTATATTTTTTGACTGTTTCATTTAAAAACAAAATAGAAAACAAAAACCTTTAACCAGCCACCAGTTTTAGAATTCAGCTACCCCTTTGCATACAAATTGGTCGATTTGGATTCATGTGGAAGGGATAGGATTTGAATAAAAATATCAAAACAGGGAGTTGTTTAGACACAATTAACTGCTAAGGCCTATAATAACATTGATGTTAGAAGGTATACCAGATTTTACTACTAAGAAGGGACATATTTGTATGACTAAGGAGCCTACTGAATTCCCTTATTGTTTGAAGAATGGCTCGCAGTTAAATTGGCCCCATTTCTATCTTGAATATTTTCATTTTCCCTCATGTTTGACAAGACTATTGGGTATTTTTTGTCATTTCATGTCATTATTCACATCTAGTTATCTCTAGGCTGCCAGCAGGCCTGGAACCTTGGTGGGACATTTGAGGGCATTACCTTATTTGGATACATTCAGGCTCCAACTGAAGTCCACTTTGCTTCTTCTCTTGCCCCTCCTCCACTGGTTACTTGCATCTGGATGTGCCTTGGAAAAACTTCTGCCCCATCTTCCAATTTCTGAATATGGTCTGGAATACTGAAAAGAATCTGAGCTTTGATTAGCTATTGGTGGTTTGAGGCTAAGCAAACCCTTTTCTCCTTGTCTCCTTAAAGGAAAGAAAACACAGAAATGTCCCACAAAGGGTGCTATGTAACAAGGACAGCTGCATTAGACAGATCTGCATACTTGCTTGGAAATAGCAGGTGGGATAACAAAAGATCACAGTAATAGGCTCTAGACCTGGAAGTAATCCTTTCAAGGTCATCTTGTCTGGACCTTCTTTGTGTCATGGACTTCCACTGAAGCCTAGTGAACCCAAAGGATCCTTTCTCCAAATCCTACATTTAAATGGATAAAATAAAATAAAATACATAAGATGACAAAGGAAAGCAATTTAATTGAAATATCAAAATGTCAAAAGTTCTAAGTTTTCAGACCCCCTTGAAATTTATCCATGGAACTTAGCAACTCTTAGATTAACACAATGACCAACCACATTACAAAGAATTGGTGATGAAACCTCCAGATAGAGATTTCCAGATAAAGATCTCCACCTCCAGAGAGAAAGCTAATAAGTTCAGAATCTGAGGAGCATATGTTCTTTTCTTTCTTTTTTTTGGACTGACTAATCTGAGAATGTATCTTGCATGACTATATATTTGTAAAGAGTATTGTTTTTCTTGACTTCCCAGTAGATGGGGAATGAGGAGGAGGGAGGGAGAAAACACCTAACTGAAAATAAAATAAAATTGAATAAAGGGGGAAAAATGGAAATTTACCCATAGACTCTTCCATGGACACCAGATCAAGAACCTGATTTAATCCAATTCTATCATTTTATAGATGAAGAAACAGAGGCAATCAGAGATTAAGTAACTTGTCCAAGGTTATACAACTATAGTAAAATCTGAGACTAGATGTGAGCTAAAGTCTTCCTGACTCCAGGCCCCGGAGTCTATCCACTGAGCCGCCTAGCTGCCCAAGTTAATTTAATTGAAACAGTGCATCTGGAGAGGTAAGTTACATGGGGCTGGGACAGATCAATCACTAGACAGACTGGCAGAGAATAATTCAGTAAGAGAGAGAAGTCCACAAGGGAGATCATTAGCTTTGATCAGTAAACTTCTCAGACTAAAGTTTTTCATCTTGTATTAGTCATCCTTCATCCCTGGGCAGAGTCTTCTGATTCTTAAAAAAAAAAAAAAATGAAACAGGGACATTTGACATTTCTAGATCCCAAATGGAATAAATTCCTTCTCTTCTAGCTATAACCCTTCTGTGTCCTGTCTGAGAGAAATACAAAGTCCTCAAGCTCACCTAAGATCTTGGTCAGGGTTCTTGGGTTCTCTCTCCAGCTATGCTATACCATCAGACTGATGGAGAAGGTCCAGGTTCATTAGAGGTGGTTACAACTTTCCTCAGGATCCTAATATTTTATACCAGTCATGGAACATGTAAAAGTTGGACTAGATATAAAGACATATATTCAATGATATCAAGAACCTTCACAGAGGGAAATTCCCTCTTTCAATGAAGGTTGGTAAATTATCTGTAACTTAGCATGTGAGTGAGCTGCTGAGAGCATTTAGAAGCAGAGCCATTATTTGTCAGAGACAAGAGGAACCAAGGTCTTTCTTCATGGCTTCAAGATTGAGTCTCTATCCACTTTACCAGACTGCCTCTTTTGGTTTTGTACCACAGTCTTTTCCCCTTAACCCTACTTACCCACCCAACCACACCACACACACACACACACACACACACACACACACACTGAAAAAACATTTCAACAAAGCCAACTATCAGTGATTGCTTCTAGTAATATGTGTCACATTTCACATCTGTAGTCCCCATTCCTCAAAAGAAAAGAAAGATGCATTTGTTATCAGTTTTCTAGGACCAAGATTGTTCAATTCATCAGAATTTGACTATTTGGAGGCTTATTTTTTTAAATATATTTTTGTAGTCACTATGTATGATGTTTTGTTGGTCCTGTTTTCTTTGTTCTGTACTGATTCATACAAGTCTTCCCGTGATTCTCTGATTTTCTCATATTCCTCATGTGTTCACTTGTTTTCCCCAAATTTCTGATTTCATCTGTATAGGGAATTCCCAGTGAGGGAATTCCCTCTACCAACACAGATTTTCAACTGTTCTGCAAGTTTTTAGTCCTTAAGATTTTCTTGAGTCATTGAGAGTTTTAAGTGACTTGCCTGGGATCACACAAATAATATGTGTCTGAGACAGGACTTGAACACAGATGTCCTTCTTTCAATGCCATTGATTATATCATCCTTTCTTTCACATTGTTTCTCAAAGCATAATAATTTCCATTACCTTCACATAACACAATTTGTTTAGCTGTTCCCCATTGAAACACACCCACTTTGTTTCAAGTGTTTTACTATAGCAACAAGTGCTGCTGTGCTAGAAATGTTCTGTTATAAATTTGACCCTTCTTTCTTTGATTCTGTGTCCTCCTTTGGGTTGTAAGCCCCGGAGAGGGATTGTTAGGACAAAGGCTATGAACAGTACAGAGACTTTTCTTGCATAAATCCAAATTGTTCTCTAGAATGATTGCAACAATTCACAACTTTGCCAGTAGTATATTAGTGTCACAAGCAGTTTTTCAAACAGTGCTCTCCACAGGTTCCTCTTGAAGTTGACCAAAATGCTGAAAGGAAAACGTTGCCAATAGGGTGCATTTGTAAAGCCCTATCAGTAGTACTAGCTCTCCATTCCTTCCTTAATCAGAGACAAGCTGTAACTGAAGGACTCCGTCTCAACATCTGGCTTCAAACACTGCCTTTCAACCTCTTAGCCATCCATGTATAGCAGGGAATATAAAATAGAATGAGCTCAAAACAGAAAAAGCTCATCTTAGAGCTTTTTTTTGGAGTCTCCTGCTTTCAAGTGACACTGTCCCTAATTTTCTTTTCTTTTTTTTTTTTTTTTTAAAGCAATTGGGGTTAAGTAACTTGCTCAAGGTTACACGGCTAGTCATTTGATTTATGCGTGGGTGCTCATTTTCTGAGGCCGGATCTGATCTCGGGTCATCCGAACTCCGAGGCCGGCGCTCTTACTCACTGCGCCACCTAGCCGCCCCTTTAGGGCAATTGGGGTTAAGTAACTTGCCCAAGGTTACACGGCTAGGTTTTTATTTGTATGGATTAAGTGTCGGAGGCCGGCTCCGAACTCAGGTCCTTCTGATTCCAGGGCCGGCGCTCTATTCACTGCGCCACCTAGCCGCCCCTGTCCCTAATTTTCTAACCTCCTAGACTTTAAGCCTTCCCACCTAGGCCTACAATATGTGCCTAAGCCTTTCTGCCTTAACTGAGCTTTCTAACCTTGACCTTTCAGCTGGCTGGACTCACAGGAATAGTCCTGTCCTCATAGCCTTATCTTTCCTTCTTAGATTCAATTTTGTGCCTAAATGAATCTTCTGGTCCTGTCCACCCCTCTGGAACTTGACCTCTGGTGTTCTGAGATGGCACTTGCCATCACCCTATTTGCTCAGCTATATTCCTTCTCAGTTGTGAACAGACAGGCTTTGCTACTGCCCACATACTTCTGTAATATTTTACTTTTAAAGACATCATGGAGCTTAGAGGAAGAGGAGGAAAAGGAGAACTAGGAGGAACAAACACAACATGGCAAATTAGAGAGAGAGTTGACATCAAAATAAGGAAAACCAGGATGTGAGTCCTGTCTCTCACACATATCAGCTAGCTCTGTGGCCCTAGACAAGTCACTGGACCTCTCAGTATCCAAAGTCTACAAGTTGTAGTCAGTTGCTACTCTGCCTAAGTGGAAGGAGTTTACGTGATGAGAATTCCCTACACAGATAAAATCACAGCTCCAGATGGCATTCCTCACTCCCACCCCTACTCCCACAAAAAAGTAGAGTCATGTCATTAGGGTAATTCAGCAGCTTGTTGTACAATAGTGCTAAGATCATAGAGTGTTAATTAGAATCAGAAATTTTGTGTTGGAAGGGTCCTCATAAGCTATCGAGTCCAATCATTTTAAAGTAATTTGAGCCCAGCTGAATTTGTGATTTCTGTGGCTTCCATGCCAAAAGACAATAATTATCCAAGGAGATGCTTCACTGGGTCACCCAATAAGACTTTGAGTGTCTTCTTATTTGGGGGGCCTAGCTTCTTCTGATTTTCGAGTACTTTTGGTAGCATTTTTATTAGGATCTAGATCTTTTTGTCATTTTTGTTAAAAAGAAATATGGCCAATTCTGATTGAAAACTTCTTGGTTTTTTTACTCAGATGCTCTGATCCTTTAAATTTGGATTGCTGGAGTAGGAAACCATAAACATTCGGGGAATATATTTTTCTAGGATAAGCCATTGTTCTTTGAGCAAGAAGCTGTCATCTTTGATTGACTAGCCAGGGAGGAATAAGACATTTACTGTCTCCCTTTAAACAAAATGAAAGCACCATATCAACCCTGTTGGCATATTATCATTGGGACTTTTGAATATATAGTGATGAAAATCCAAAATGAACAACTAATGAAATAAAAGTCCATACTACTATTTATGACATATACAATAATTTGACCTTTCTTAAAATACAAGATATAAATAAAAGTCTCATCTAAAATATTTGAGCCTTCTAGATTATAGACACAATTCCATTTATAGCATGAGGACATCCTCATTTTCAGGGGTACAGGAGTCATTTTTGTCCATCCAACTTTCCATTTATCATGCCACTTGTTTTCTCCTACTCGAATAAAGTGTTTACATTTGAAGCAGAAAGAGGGATTGCTAAGACAAAGGCTAAGAATAGCATAGAGACTTTTCTTGCATAAATCCAAATTGTTCTCTATAATAACTGCAACAATTCACAACTTTGCCAATGGTATATTAGTGACACAAGTGGTTTTTCAAACATTGCTCTCCATGGTTTCCTCTTGAAGTTGCCCCAAATTCTGATAGAATCATAGAATATGATAGAATGTAAGGTATTCCATCAAAGATTTAAGATGCTTTTAAAAGATTCACAGAATATCAGAACTGGAAGAGACCTAAGAAATCATTTGGTGATTTACATTCCCGAATAATATTATGTAGGAGCTTGAAGAGAGCACAAGTGAAAGTTAGGAGACTTGGGAGCAATTCCTTTTCTAATCAAATATAAAAAAAGCCAAGATTGGAAAAAAAAAGTCAGTGATTGATAACAGATAAGGATGGGTATTGAGGTGTTTGTAAAATCTTGCTCTATCTTATAGATCCTATTTTTAAACACAGCATAAGTGTTATATAATTAATTATTTTAATAAAATAATTTCAATCTCTCAATGAAGACCTTAGTGAACACTCAATTCTTTCCATCATTGCATCTTTCAAGGTTCTTACACATATCTTTTTATAAAAGAACCCAAAAGGATTTGACAAGCTAGAGAACTTCTGTTTCTTCTAAAATTTTGTGGAGATTAACACAATACTTGGGCCATCCATCTATTCTCTCTCATCCTCTTTTAATGATATATACTCTGGATGATCACAATAAATTTATATTTGCACAGAGCATAATTGTGTGGAACAGCATACTTATTTGCATTTTCTAATCACACTTTCTTTGACAGCATGGGGCAGTGGATAGAGCATTAAATTTAGAGTCAAAGGACTTAGGTTTGAATCACAGCTAGCCAAGTTACTTGGCTACCTTTCTGGACCTCAACTGCAACCATGGTCAGAAAATCTCATCATCAGGAAACCTCATTATCCTGTAAGATCTAATCAGCCTTAGGACTCACTATCCTCTGCCCCTTAATTGGATGGGGGAGTCATGAATTCCAAAACTTCCATTTAATGAAAGGGCTCAGGATAGACATCTCCTCATTTCTCCCCAGGCTGTACTATTTTGGAACTTCTCTGACTTCTACACCATAACCTCATGTTAGATATTCTCCCTCACATTTTCTTTTTCAGTATTGTCTTCCCCATTAGATTGTAAAGCTACTTGAGGGCAGAAACTATCACCAGCACTTAGCATAATATATAGTTTAATAATAGATTAATAAATCTATTCAATAAATAATTAAATAAAATAAATCTGTTAATTTTATATACCATATAATATTATTGTGTATATTACATACTATTGTAATATGTATGATATATAGTAAATTAAAATAAATTTAATAAATCTAATTAATAATAGTTTAATAAGTCTATTGACTGCTGACAATGAGAAGGTTGAATTAGTTGAATTAGGCCCCTTCCAATTCTAACTGTGATCAAATACAACCCTTTAAGTTATACCATAACCAAGGTACCTAATAGCCCACTTACCTTAAATTCAGACTAATTATTTAGGAGGAAATTAACAGACTCAGGAGGACTAGTCTTACAAAACCCAAACCTCTAAAGTAATGGTGTCAAATTCAAGTAAAAATGGGAGCCACTTATCTATACATAAGGATCCTTGACCCACTTATTGACTTAGTTTTAAGATGTTTGATTGTATTTTTTTATTTTGTTAAAAAAAATTTCCAATTATATTTTAATCTGATTCAAATCACACTCCTTAGTGTTGCTGGCCCCTTGAGGCTGTGTCTTTGGGAAGCATTATATTCAACCTCTGAAAAATATTAAGCTTGTATATTAGAAACATGGGTGAACCATGCCAGAACTTGCTGTAACACCCTGTTTCATTCTTACCAAAAGTTGGAAGTATAGGTGTTACTTAAGTCCTCCCTCCTCTTTTTCGGTAAAGGGGAAAAAATCTCTTACTTTCTGCTTAGGAAAGTAGAGAATGTCATATCTTATTTCATTCTTCAGAGCATTCTTTCATGTTGCAATAATTCCAGTTCTTAAAATTTTTAAATACTGTTGGTTGACTTTAAAAATGGATTTTGCAGTGTGCTGTTTTGCAGCTACCAGCCAAATATGATCTGATGCTTTTCTATCTTTTATGAAAATGGTTTATCTCCACATGAAGAATAAGAAACAGCTAAGATTCAAAAATGTAAGCAAAAGACTTTCCCTAAGTGTTATCCACATGAACTCAACAACTTGACAACAAAGATGCATCAAACAAATGGCTGGGACATGCAGATTTGTTTAAAGAAATCGAGTATTCTAGTCCTATTGAGCAATGCAGATTAAGGGAGGCAGAAACAGTGCAAGACATCACTGCACACTGCAATAATTTAACAACTACTGAATAACTACCAATCATGATCTGGTGGCTAGAATTAGACATCAGAAGTTTATTATATTTTGTAAAATAAGATATCACAATTCCCCAAACTGTAAATGTAGACATAAAAATGTCCTTGAGAATTCAACAAATAAACTGAACTGAAACTAGAACTGGACCATTATTGCAGACAAAACTATTTTCCATAAGCATCCAGAAAATAACAGTAATCTACAAAAATTTTAAGAAAATTATTTTAAATGCCATGGTACAGAGCCTTCCAGTCCTTATCCCTCCAACCTTTCAGCAAGGCAGTCTGCCCTTTTTTTTGGACTATGTATCTTCCTGAAATGTGGCATTCAAGCCTGAGCATCATATTCCAGTTATTGTCTTACCAATGCAAATTACAATTGGAAAATTGCTTCCCTTGATCTGCATGCTCTATTTCTATTTATGGAAACCAAGATCCAATTAGCTATTGTTTTTTAGTTGCTATTACTTGTGACACTATTACTTGATATTGAGCTTATAATCCACTAAAACTCCTAGGATTTTTTTCACATAAAATGTTATCTAGCCATGTTTATCTCATTCTGTAACTTATGTGGTTGGTTTTATGAAACAAGTATATAGACAAGAGTCAAGCAGGATAAGAAAGCATATATGAATTATGATCTCCACCTTTTGATCTTCATATTCCTGAGATCACTGATCCATTATATATAGACCTTTATATTTTTCTCAGTTAAATTTCTTTTTGATAGATTTGGCCCATTATTCTAGCCTTCCAAGGACTTTGAGGAACCTAATTCTATTATTGACATGTATCTAACCCTCCCAACTTTGGGTGATCCAAAAACTAAAGAAGTCATTTATGCCATCATCCAAGATACCACTCTTCTGGAAAATTATTAAGGTGTAAAAAAATTAAAGGCACCAATACAGCTTGTATTTCAAGGAACTTGAAAGAGCATATCATGCTATGCACACTGTAGTTTGAAAGGTAAGGAAAAGTATGCTTGTTATTGGACCATCCATCAAAATACCTCAGTGAGGGAAATGGAAAAATAGAAGTTTCAGTTTCCCAAAATGCTTTTGGCTTGAAGGCATACTTGGATGGAACTTGAATTCAGCCTATTCTTTTTGATTTTCTTTTGGTGCCCAGCAAACTGGGCACCAAAAGAAAAGATGTACTTTCTAGAGTTTAAATGGCAAACTTAGGGTGAAGGATTTTATTTTCCTTGCCTATTCAATTTGATTCTTTATTTCTGTTGCATTCTAACTGAAAATATGAAATAAAATAGGCTGGAATATCTATAGCATGCACTTATTCATTCCCTAAGTGGTAAAATAGTATTTTTGTTGTATATATTTATATATACTGTGAGATGAATTATGAACAGAAAATTAGGTGGAGGGAGCAAAGCCTTAGATAAAATCATAGAATTGTTGATTTAGAAATGGAAAGATGAGGTCAGATCGACAAGATCAATATATATTTATTAAATACCTTCTATGTACCAAGCAATGTGCTAGGCACCGAGGAGACAAAGACCTAACATATTAAGCAACATCTGCCCTCAAGGAGCTTGCATTTTGTAGGGTGAGGGGTGTTCATGGGTAGGTGGAAGGATTAACTTTGACAACAGGAAAGGCTACCTCACTCTCTAAGACCAAAGGATGGTGTTATAGTTAAGGCAGAGAGACTGAGCTTTGCCAAGGGCACCAAATTTGGAGGTCATTAACGGCACTTGCAGTTCTCTAGGTGCAGTTAAAACAATGAAATTTTGCATTTTGTTAGCAAAAAATAAAAATAAAAAATAGGAAGTTACTATTTGGTAGCTTCCTAGATGAGGTGAACTATGTCCCTATCTCAGGACCTCTTCCACCAACTAAGGTTACATTTTATGATACTTGCCCTGAACACTTATGCCAATCCCACAAATTCCTACCAGTGGGAAGAAACAAAGGATGGGTGGGGAGGAAGACAGGGAAGGGGGAAGGAAGTAAGGAAAGAGAGAAGGAAGGAGAAAGGGAGAGAGGTCTGAGGATTTAGGAAACTCAACTTTGTCAATAAGTTAGGTAGTGAGGTTATCTGCTGAGGAAAGCTGTGGAGGTGGGATTTGGAGCCTGGGGATAGAGAAGAAGGTTTGGAACAACCAATTAGGGGGAATTTAATAGAGAATCAATCAGAGATAAATGAAAGGATTGCCTAGAAATCCTTTGCCTAGAAATTGACAGTCTGATTAGTGTTAGAAAACATGACTTTTTAGCAGGTATAAGCAATGCAGTTTTGTTATTTCCCCCAGCAGCACTCAACACTTCAGGAATGGGACAGTAGTCAAGACTGCTAAGAGTTACCCTAGTTTTGAAGTTAGCAGGACTGAAGCATCAGAAGCGGGTAAGAGATTCAAGGGTGGGGATAAAGCAATGTGGTACAAAGGTGAGGGGTGGGGGGTAGGGGAAAGGACTAAATTAATGTTAGGGGACTTTAGTTCAAATCTTGGTTAGTTTCTATATGACCTTGGGTAAGTCACTTCATTTTCTCCACATATCAGTTCTTCATCTGTAAAACTCAAAGGTACAACAAGATGCCCTCTAAGGTCTCTTTTATTTCCAAGTTTATGAATTTAAACATATATTTATAAATATACAGAATTTATAAATAATATATAATTTATAAAAATATGTAATTTATAAATAACATTACCTATATTATGCTTCCTTATATATTAATATGTATATATGCATATATTTACAAATAGCAAAAAATATCTTAAAAAGGAAAATGGCAAGGTAGCTTCCTATATAAAGTAAACTATGTCCTTGTTTCTGGACACCCTATATATTGAGAGATAGACAGATTGAGAGATTTGGATAGACATAGATAAAAAATATAGGTATAGGTATATATGGATGTAGACAAAACAGATGTAGATATAGATAATTACACCTTTATGTGTGTTTGTGTCCCAGTTAGAATGTGAGCTCCTTCAAAGCAGCGATTGTTTTGATTTTTTGTTTGTATCCCTAGGGCTTAGCACAATGCTTTGTACACAGCAAATGCTTAATAAATGCCTTTTAATTCATTTATCCTGTAATTTATGAATTATAAAACTGTGGCTCTTATAGTCTGATTGTTCCCTCCTCAAATATCTCACATTCTCTTCAGTGTCCCTGTATTCTGTATTGTCTAAAAGTGACCTTACTTGTTAACTCAACTTCATCTTCTATAAATTGAGGGGATTGGACTAAATGACCTCCCAGATCCCTTTCACCTTGAAATTTATGAACCTAGGAACTATTCAGAACATAGAGTAACTAAATATATAATATGTAGATATAAGTATTCAGATATAAACTTTTTGAATAAAGCATAAGAATACTGATAGGGTTTGGTGGGCTTGCACATGTGTTTATGTGAATAAGTGAAAGAAAAATGCATTTATTAAGCATTTACTATGTGCAAAATACTGAGGGAACAAAGAGAAAACTAACACAGTCTCTGCTTTCAGGGAACTCACCTTTTCATGGGGAGATAACACATATAGAAGGTTTGAGTACAAGTCAGATAGAAAAGTCCCATGGTTGTTAGGATGCATCAACAAAAGAGATGGTGATCTATTTTATTTAATGCCCTTCATCTTATTTAATATTGTTTCCTGAGAAACGACTAATAAATAAAAAATGACTTGACAAATAAAATATTGATAAAATCATCTCAGTTTCTGATGTTGATCCATGTAGGACTACCAAGGACTTTGGACAAATAATAGTGATTACTCTGGCCCCCAACCACCATCTGAGGACCAGAAATGTTCCAACAGGCCACTTGTGCTTGATCTGTGGTGGTACCTTCCAAACTCTTATTGGTCTGATCAGTCACAGTCAAACACACAGTATCCTGAGTCCAACATTGTGATGTCATTGGTCTTCTTCAAAAGCAAAGGACAAACAATAACAACATATTACATGTCACTCCTCTTCCAGGATTCTCTGGTATTTCTAAGGGTATAGAGGATGTTTTCTTTTTGCCATTGACTTAAGTCCTCACAAATTGTTTCTTCAGCTTTTAAGGGCCCAGGCACCCCAATTCCATTGAACTACTTAATTGTCAGATTAGCTTTTACAAAGGAATATTTACTCCAAAGGTATAGGAAGAATAAGCATGCAAATAACTACACACACACACACACACACACACACACACACACACACACACACACACTCCAGTGGGGCATATTCCCCTCTATACCCCTTCAACCATGTAAGAAAGGGAAGGGGGATTAGGTTCACAGATTAACTCAGCTCTTTATATGGCATTAGTTCACTCAAGTTCCAAATCCAAAGACCCCTTGGTCTTGTGTCCCTGTTCTCTGTCTTTTCCAGGCTTCCCTACTGGACTGGCAGCAACATCCAACCTGGAATCAAGTTCCCAGGGACTCCACTCCCTGTACCTAGAACTGAAAAGGACAAATAAAACAGACCTCAAGTCCATTTCTTGGGACCACTACAGGGCCTAAGGAAAGGTGAAGGTAGGCCTTGTTCCACCCAAGCTTAGTACATGCTACCCACATCTGTGTGTGTGTGTATGTATGTTTAAAGACTCAAGGCAAAGGCTGGGCATGAAGGCCTGCAAATCCTGCTATAGGGAGATTGAGGCTGATAGATTGTTTGAGTTTAGGTTACTAGCTGCAGGAGCTAAACCCGTCAGGTATCCATACTAGGTCTGGCAAAAGTGTGGTGAGCCCTCAAGAGTAAGATCTTCCAAGCTCTCTAAGTGCAGTGGGTGGGGAAGGGGGGAGGGTAGCCAGTCCTGGTCAAAAATAGAGCAGGTCAAAGAGCCCACAAAATGATTAGTAGTGAGATCAGGCCAGTGAGTGACTGCTGCATCTCCCACCTAGAAACTCAGATTCAAAGCAAGGATTTTTTCTCCCCTCCCCCCAAAAAGATATGAGCCCACATTGGTAGCTTAAATAAAATGAATGCTCCAGAGCACAGTCTGACACTTCAGGTATCAGGATTTTTTAATGCTTCCCACCAGGTGGGAAACAAGACATAAGAACTATTCCTTTTACCAGGCATCTGGGGAAAGGAAAGGAGGATGGTATCACAGGAGATGAGCTCCTTTACTTGAATGAAAGGTATTTTCTTTGTGCTTTCCAAAGCTAGAGTCATTGGAGGAGAGTGGTGGGAAGAGTTTTGCATTATGTACACATCAAAACTCTTGCCAGTAGGCTTTTGACACGTAAATTTTCAATGCTGGTCAAGAAAATCTTAAAATGTTCCCTGGGGAGAACATAACTGTGTTATCTTTAAAGGAAGAATACAGTCAGCTCTGTTTGCAAAACTGAAATATTTCCCAAATGTCAGGCTTACCTTTTCTGATTGCTGGAAAATTAGCAATTTAATGAAGATTTCTCTGAGGAGCCAGAATGACCAAGGCATTAATTGTTCACTATCTGAAAAATAAAATGTCTCCTGTGGGGACTTGTACATTTTATTTCCACTCATTCCTCCTTCCCCAAACTATCAAAACAAGACAGCTTATGAAACAAATTAGTCAGTTTGGCTAAATGAAAGCTCTTTCCTGGCAGTCAAAGGAAGTGTATGATCTCCAAAGAAGAAAGGGTTTTTTTAGTTGAAGTTCTGAATATACACGGTAGACAGCATGGCATAGCAGATAAGAGATCCACCCTTGGAACTGAGAAGACCGGCTTTCAAGCCCCATATATACTGTCTGAGTGATCCTAGGTAAGTCATTTAACCTCTTGGTGCTCTAACAATGATGTCTAACTCAAAGAGGAATGGATCCCTGTGGCACACTGACTCAGAAAACCACAAATTAACATTATCTATGTTGTGTTATATTTTTATTTCCTTTTTTAAATATTTCCCAATTATAATTTATTCTAATATACCCCACTCAAGAATTTTTTGAACTGTTTGAGTTTAACATCTCTGTTTTAGGCAGCTTGCTAAGATTATAACTTAGGGTTGACCTGCTATGGGAGAGGTGATTTTCTCATCTGAGTTACCCATATCAATGCAATCACAAACCCAATCCCTATTCTTACATAGGAGAAAGAAGAGCAAGAAAAAAAACACTAAGTTAGCAAGAGCCAATGCTTGTGCCATTTTAAACATCATTTTGTACAAGACCAAACTTATCAGGAGCTTTACATGATTTTTAATGGTACTGGGAATGTACCGTTTCCTCAAAATTTCTCCCCATCATTTATTTGCCACAGCCAGAAGAATGTGGGCAGTTTCTCAGATACTTCCTAGCTACTGACCCTGCTCAGTTACTTATTCTCCCACCCTCAGTTTCTTCATCTGTGAAATGGACATGATATTAACAACTATAGTACAACTTCACAGGTCTATCAGCTGAGGATCAGATGAGGTAACTGTAAACTTCATTTGTTTCAGTTGTATCTGACCCTTCATAACTCCATTTAGGGTTTTCCTGATAAAGACACTAGAGTGACTTGCTATTTCCTTCTCTAGCTCATTTACAGATGAGGAAACCAAGGCAAAAAAGGGTAAAATGACTTTCCCAGGGTCACACAGCTACCAGGTGTTTCAGACCAGACCTGGTACTCTATCTACTACACCTTAAAATGCTATATAAATATGCTATATAAATGCCAGCTATTATTGTTATTGCCCTTAGAGAGTCATTACTTTGTGTCTTAAATGTTTTTATTCTTTAAGAATTCCCTTTGGGGCGGCTAGGTGGCGCAGTAAGTAGAGTGTCAGTCCTGGAGTCAGAAGGACCTGAGTTCACATCTGGCCTCAGACACTTAACTCACACACAAACAAAAACCTAGCCATATGGGCAAGTTACTTAACCCCAATCGCCCTCCAAAAAGCAAAAAAAAAAAAAAAAGAATTCCCCGTAAAGGAATATTCATCAATTGAGGAATGGCTGAACACATTGTGGTATATTAATGTAATGGAATACTATAGGACTATGAGAAATGATGAGCAAGTAGGTTTCAGAAAAACCTGGAAAGACTTGTATGAACTGATGCTGAGTGAAGTGAGCAGAACCAGAAACACCGTATACAGTAACAGCCACATTGTGGTATGACTGATTTTAATAGACCTAGCTCCTCTCAGCAATGCAAAGATCTAAGAAAGACAACTCCAAAACACTAAGGATGGAAAATGCTGTCCACATCCAGAGAAAGAACTTGGGAGTCTGAATGCAGATGGAAGCATTCTATTTGCTCTCCTTTGCTGTTGTTGTTTTGTTTCTTCTTTCTTGTGGTTCCTCCCACTAGTTCTAATTCTTCTTTACATCATGACTAAGGCGAAAATATGTTTAATAGGAATGTATGAGTAGAAACTATGCTGAATTCCACTCTGTCTTGGGGAGGGAGGAGAAGAGGGAGAGGGAGAAAATTTAAAACTCAAAACCTTATGAAAATAAATGTTGAAAACTCAAAGTAATTATATTTAAGAATCTCCTTTAAAGGTGCTTCTCAAGGGAGAAAAGCTTCCTTTTTATTTTATTTATTTTCTTAGCCAACATCCTAGCAGGAATCAGTTAGCAGCTAGCTGAGAGCAAGATAGATTTCTAGGGAGTAATAGGTTAAGAAAATGGCTGGCAAAGGAAGGAGAGATGGCAGAGTGCCAAAGACAAACTCACTTTACTGTATAATTTTGTCATGGTTTTATCAACTGGTCTTCAGAATAGGCACTGAAAGTCATTGTATTCCCAGTGAACTAGAACCTAGCATAGAATATTACTCCTGAGAACCAAATTCGATATCCAGGAAGCCCTTGGTAGGAGTGACACAGATTTCTGAGAACAATGAGCATTCTGGTC
This sequence comes from Gymnobelideus leadbeateri, assembly GCA_011680675.1. NCBI lineage: Eukaryota > Metazoa > Chordata > Mammalia > Diprotodontia > Petauridae > Gymnobelideus > Gymnobelideus leadbeateri. The sequence continues at coordinate 246,381 of WOXC01008807.1, read as the reverse complement.
CCACTCAATGCTGGACAAACCAAGTATTTGCCTCCTTTTTAGGTAACGAAGAGTGACCATAAATAGTTATAATAAAGAAAGAGGAAGGTGAAGAACAGAAAGGAAGAAAATGTATGGAAATGCCATTTGGTCTAACGAAATGGATGATGGAAATTTTTTCCTTACATTTTCTGTCTCCTGCCCCTGCACAACCAACTGACCAATCAATTGAAAACGTATTGAATATCTATTATGTCTCCCAACTGTGGGTACCATGGGAAACACACACTAACTCATCAATATACCTTGCCAAGGCAAACTAATTTTGCCCTCAACAGACCACCTCTGGTATCTTTTTGCTCAAAAAGCAGAATCTTGGGATTTTTTTCTTTAAAAAAAGAAAGACTATTGCTGACTGAAATGATGGTAACTTGATATAGCAGAAGGTCCACTGGGCCCTCATTTTGTCCTGTGTAAATGAGGGCTCTAACTTGATTATCTTTAAGGTCCCTTCCAGCTCTAACCTTCTATGATTCTAATAGAGTATATCAGGGATGGGTTGGTCAAACCTACAAGCATGACCTCCTGATCAAGATGAGCCTTCAGCTCTTATTTCTCATCCCCATTTAGTCCTTTCATATATTACTTTCAAAGTAAAAAAGAAAGGTTCAGAAGGAAATACTCTCTTTGTGAAGATGAGAGAAAAAGGTAACAAAGTCATACTGAATGTTGTTTGTCTGTATCTCCCTTAGATCTGCCCATATCAGTACTTTGTCTTCTAATGTAATTCCCTAGAAGGCAATTTCTATGATCTTTTTGTTCATTCTTTATAATTCCCAACATAGATCACTAGGGATGTTAAGAGTAGTTAATGTATCAGATGACAGAATCAATATAACTCATATTTGTATAGGTCTGTAAGATTTACAAAGTACTTTCCTTACAACAACTCTACAAGGTACATAGAGGTAGGGACAGACTTGTGATTTCATTGGCATAGGGAACACCCAGGTGAGAAAATTCCTTCTAACTATGCAGGCCAGTCCCTTCTGTCTGGTCTGTTTCCGGTCATATATGTCCCTGACAATGTCTTTTTTTCACACACAAGTAAGTCATTACCAGCAATGTGCTTCAGCCTACTGACACTCACCATGCATCTATCACCCTTTGGGGCACTGGATCTTTTGATTCTTCTGAGATCATTGTGTTTCACAATTCATAGCCATGTATAATTGCCAGGAGAAGGTCATTCAAAATATGGGCTTTTGTGATAAAGGGAAGCTTGGGGGTCATTCAAAGTGGTACCTATTTCCCCAAATTTGGTCCAACTTAATATCCTCCTCCTCTTCAACCCTGAGCCCAGCTCAGTGCTTCTCTGTAGTTTCTGAATCTAATACAGGAGGGGGAGAGGGAATGGACCTGTGATTTCATAAGCATATAAAGCTCATAGGCAAGGAATCTCTTTTTACCAATTCTGGTGAACTCCTTCATTGCAATTTACAGTCTTAGAGAGATGCCTGTGCATTAAGAGGTTAAATAACTCACCCAGGTATGACTTGAACCCAGGTCTCCCTGACCATCTCTCTCTTGACTCTGACATACCACCTCTCCATTAAATATAGTGGAATTTAATAGGGGTCCATATAATGTAAAATCAAGAGTACAAAAGAATCCAGGAGGTATGACCAGACGATAGCTCGTGTGATAAAGAGGCAATCAGTTTTAGTAGACTTCCCATTCAATATGAATAGATCAAAAGAACACATACTTTGACAAGGTAGCTAAAAAGCTCAGGTGATCTGAGTCTGAATTAGTAAAGCATGGTGTTCAGAGCAAGGGAAGTGAAAGTCAAACCAACCTCTGTCTTGGGGATCATACCTGAATGCTTTCTGGTACCACATTCTAGAGCACTGGAAAGTATCCAAGGGATGAGAACTCATCATGAAGGAGCTAGGGATAGCTAGCTTGGAGAAGAGAATACTTAGAAGACTCAGGTGTCTTCAGATACTTGAAGGACTGTCATATGGGAGGGGCTTAGCCTTTTTTCTGCTTGGTCTCACTTGGGACAATGAGGAATGACTATTGTAAATTGTAGAGTTTGAGGCAGCTAGGTGGCATAGTGAATAGAATACTGGATATATAATACCAGAGTTCAAATCCTACCTCAGACAATTTCTAGCTGTGTGATTCTGAGCAAGTCATTTAGGCTCTGTCTGCCTCAGTTTCCTCATCTGTCAAGTAGGGATTATAATAGCACCTACTTCTCAGGGTTGTTGTGAAAACCAAATAGATATTTGTAAAGTTCTTAAAGGGCAGCCTGGACTCAGGAAGACTCATCTTTGTGAGTTCAAATCTGACCTCAGAGACACTTAGTAACTGAATAACCTTGGGCAAGTCATCTAAGCATGTTTACCTTAGTTTCCTCATTTGTAAAATGAGCTGGAGAAGGAAATGGCAAACCACTCCAGTATCTTTGCAAAGAAAACCCCAAGTGGGGTTATGAAGAGTCAAACAAGACTGAAAAATGATTGAACAACAAAGTATTTAGAACAGTGTCAGGACACAGTAGGCATTTAATAAATGTTTATTTCCTTCCTTATGGAGAAGCAGGTTTCTTTTTTTTTCTTTTAAGTTTTAGTTTACATTTGGTTCCACAAGTTTTTAAGTTCCAAATTTTCTCCCCTTCCTTTTCCTCTCCCTTCTCCCCCTCCAAGACAGCATGAAATCCAATATAGGTTCTACATATACCTTCACAGTAAACATATTTTCACAATAGTCAAGTTATAAAGAAGAATTATAACCAATGGAATGAACCACGAGAAAGAAGAAACAAAACAAAAAAGAGAGAGAGAGAGAGCAAGTAGTTTGCTTCAATCTGAAGCAGGTTTCTTACTAAATAGAACTGTCTAAAAGTGGAATGAGCTGTCTGGTGAGGTAGCAACTTCACCCTCAAGGAAGGAATGAAAGCAGAGTCCAGATTACTTGACAGGCACATTGTAGGTAGGATTTGTGTTAAGTTATGAGTTGGGATAGATAATTTCTGAAATCCTCACAATGCTAATTAGATTTCATAAAATACTTAATAATTGACTCTTGATGATGGAGAAAGTTAAATTACATTACATTGTATTATTGTATCATATGATATGATATGATATGATATGATATTAATATTATATTACATCCTATAGAGGGACAAATATTGAACGTAAAATAAAAGAGATGTGAGTTCCAATCTTGCTTTTACCATTTTTCTATGTGACTTTAAACAAATTACTTCAGCTTTTTGCAGCTCAGATTCCTCCCCCTCTAAAACAGAGATTCAATCTAGATATGTGACAATAGACTGAAAACTGAAATGAGTTCCAAAGTCATCCAGTTCGAATCTTTCATCTCAGAAGTGAAAAATCTGAGGGCCAGAGAGCTTAAGCGACTTGCCCTGAGGTCCGGAGGATCATACATTTAGGGCCAGGAAGGGACCTTTGTATAATCTGACCCACCCTTTCATTTTACACTTGAAGAGATGGATGCTTTGGGAAGGTAAATTACTTGTCTGGGGTTACAGGTCATAAGACTCATTCAGGATTTGAACCTAGACTCTCTGACTTTCAGATCCAATACTCCATTGCACTATACTGCCTTAGGCAGGAGGGATTCACACTCAAGTACTCTGGCTTCAAACCTCCCAGTTTTCCTACTGCTCCCTATGCACCTGGGTACCTGGCATAATACTGATTGGTTAATACACAAGATAAATATTTGGAGAATAAATGAATCTCTAAAGGTTTCAACAGCTCCAAAGTGCTATGAATATATTTACAAATAAAACATCAGCATTAATGCTAGGAAGCTTCATTCCATCTTTTGTGCCCGTCAGGAACAGTCAAATTGCATATGGGGAAGTTTAAGCAAATGCCAGAAGGTGCATCACACGGAAGTACTGCTCCTCTAAAGGGTATTTAAGAGGGAATTACAGCATCTTGATAGGGCAATGTATGAAGAGGGACTTCATCCTACACTCTGCTCTATAAGAGATAGAGACTGGACCTGTAGTTTTATTTGCATGGGAAATTCCTAGATAAGGAAATTGTCTCAACCAGTGCAGCTCAACAGCTTCTCTGCAGCTTAGACTTAGGGGTGGAAAAGACACACTGTCACACAGCTAGTAGCTATATGGAGTCAGGTCTTCCTGACTCTAAACCCTGTATTCTATCCCATGAGCCACTTAATCTCAGAGAGTTGCCTAGTGCAGTGGTGTCAAAATCAATTAGGACTAACAGAACCATATTTAAGCATCCCCAGTAATCGTATATTGACTTTAAAAACTACATATTAAGATTATCTGGGTTCTATTATAGTTTCTTTATTTTGTTAAATATTTCCCAATTGCATTTTAATCTGGTTCTGGTGGTGTTGTCATTGTTGCTTGTCGTGGAAGTTGTGGTTATTCAACCATCATTCTCATAGAAGACCAAACATTTCCATCTGGTTCCAGTATTCAGTGTCACTGGCCTATTTTGTTGTTGTGGAGTCGTTTTTCAGTCATGATTGACAGGGCTGGATTTGACACTCTGGCTTAAAGGATTGAGAGGAAAAGACACTTGCCTGGGATCAAACAGCCAATGTGTCCGAGTTAGGACTTGAAACTAGATCTTGGGCTCTAAGGCTAACTCTCTCTGCCAAGGTGACACTTTCTCTAATTGATATATAAAAACACAGCCTAGAAATGCTAAGTGAAAACACCAATGTTTACTTCAAACTTATGCAAATAAGATCCTCCATAGGAGCCCTAAGGGATGTGTAAAATTTTCTAAAATCAGACCTGTGTTGGGATGTTTAGATACTAAAAGAGAATTCTGCTCACTAAAGCGGAAATGCTCTTTAGAAGAGAAATCCCAATGTAGGACAAGCCCAGGGAATTGCCTTCAAACCTACAAAAGACCTGCTTTACCACATCGATTCATCCTTATCACCCAACAGTATCTTTGTTGGGAAAGCAATTTCAGAGTGAGCAGGCTATGGGACATGATTTGTGGGGGGTCAGGAAGGATATCTTGTCAAAAAAAATCCACCCCTAACCTGCTGGATATTTTCCAAAGAAAAACAGTGGCCTCAGTTTCCTAATCTATAAAATGAAGGGGGAAGGGTGAACCGAATTATTTGTAAGGTCCTTTGCAGCTCAACAATTCTATGAATCTAGGATATAGCTACTACCCAGATTAGGGAGCATCTATAATATAATGTGACTGCCTTTTTCTCCTAAAGCTTATTGCTTCACCCTGAGCAGTGGAAGGTAGAATTATATACTCCGCTCAGCTTTTGCCACAATCATCCCTTTCAAAGGTGGTATTAAGTTTGCTGAAGTGCCTCAGTGACTTTGGATGTTTTCTCTCTCTTCTTTTGCTAGGGAAAGAGAATCATTTTGAACTATTAGATGACAAGAGCTACTTTCCTTAAAGGATTTTTCAGACATGGGTAAATTCACTATTAACAAGAGTCACAGTAAGTGACAAGCATATGCTTTAGCCAAGGTCTAAAACGTAAATGATTTAAAGGAAAAATTTCAGACATTGATAAGTAGTGATCTGATCAAACACTGGAGGCATTCAGTGCCCATACTGACCTTTCCAAAGACCTTAAAGTCTTGTTAAAAAATTAATTCACTTTTATTTTCACTTACAGGAATGGCTTGAATTGGGGTGGTATTGAGCAGAATGCTACATTTTCTCTTTCTAAGACAATAAAAAATCATCTTCTTACTACCTTAAAGCAGAGAATCTCTCTCTTCCCCTCTGATCTTCCATACTACTCTTCTTTTACGGTTCTCTAATGCATTTATCATGTGTTACCATGCATTATGGTTATCTCTAAAAGCAGCCTTGCAGGGTGGATAGGGTGCTCAGTTGGGAATCAGGAAGACCTGAGCTTAAATCTTGCCTCTCTTATTTATTTGTTGTGTGACTATGGGCAAATAATAAGATCACAGATTGAAAATTGGAAAGGATATTAGAGATCAGTGTTTCCAACCCCTTCATTTCATAGATGAGGAAAGTGAGGCATGCAGATAGAATTGCACATAGTTATCTGTGTGAAATAAAACTCTGGACTTATTCTCCCAAACTACCAAGGCATTAGCAGGTCAGATCTTTACAGTATGGCTTGCTGCATCTCCCCCTCAAGGATCTAGGGTGTCCTCAATGGGCTGTGGGATTCTTTTAATGCTATCATTGTGAGCTCTGATCTGGTGTGTTTCCTCTCAATATTAATTACCAATGGTTACTATCCCAATATTATTTTCCAGTGCCAGTTAGTTAGTAATACTAATCCAGTATCATTTAGCCTGCTGATGTCTCTTCAAAATCACTAATCAATTAAGATCAACTATCAAAAGGATATTTATTGAAAGATATAACAAAAACCAAAGTATAAAAATTCCCCTACCCCCAAATTAGGACATGCTCTCCCCTTTGAAATTCAACTCAGATCCTGATGAGAGTGAACTCAAATTAATAATGGTTCCTACAGATATTCCTCCCACCACCAAATGAATCAAATCCAGGTGAATCAAAGTAGATTAACAAGTTACACCCTTATTTGCAAGCTCTGGTATCTCAGTTGGCCTACTGCTAGGTTGGGTCAAACAGGTAGCTAATCTTCTCCTCAGAGTTGGTTCCTCCTGGCCTTGTCTCCAAGGCCTCTGCTGACTTTTCCAGCCTTCCAAAGATTACAAGGTCACAACCTGTTCCATTAAATCTCAATACTCATTCACCTAAAAACTATAAAGAACAAATACACAGAGGTAAAGGACCATATGTTTAGAGCCATATGTTGGCCCAGGAGAAGAAAGTAGGTCCTATGGGCCTTTTCCCCCACCTAGAAGCTTAAAGCATTTCTTCCTTCAGTTGCCTTTGGAAGGGGGAGGGAGGACGGTGTGATTTAGCTATTCAGGTCATTTGTATGCACACTCTGTTCCATTTCAGCAGCCAGTCTCTTTACCATGCATTAAGTGGACAGGAAACAATCATCACAGAATCTCTATTTATGAGTTGGCAATAGACAAAGCACACATCTGATTCTATGAGGACTGAGCCTCTGTGGGTCTGCCCACTGTTCCATATGAATAATCTTCATTCCACTCAATTCTGGATTTACATGAATGAATGGTTCAATGTGGAGGTATTTGATATGATAATTATACTTTATCTACTTTGGCTTGAGCCCCCACTCTGTTTTCTGGAAATTTCTAGTGGTCAGCTAATTTCAGCTTGCATCTTACAAACAGAGCAGGCAAGAGCAACATATTAAAGTATTAAAATGCTTAATCAGAATTGCAAGCAATAGTAAAACATTTGTCAACACTCATTCCTAAACCAGTGTAACCTCATTCCTGATTCTCACCAGAATAGCCTGAGAAACCATCTAACCTTCCAAAATATACAAAAGTAGGGAAGATGATCCAATCCCTGGTGCGGTGATACTATCCATGCAGAAAAAAACCAAGTGGACAAAGAATGCCAGTTATCTGAATCATAAAATAGCTGGACAGACAAAATACAGACTATGTAATCTTGAGGGCAGCTAGGTGGTGCAGTGAATAGAGCACTGGCCCTGGAGTCAGGAGGACTTAAGTTCAAATCCAGCCTCAGACACTTAATACTTACCAGCTGTATGACCTTGAGCAAGTCACTTAACCCCAACTGCCCAGCCTTCCCCCCTCCAAAAAAAAAAACAAAAGCAGACTATGTAATCTTGGACAGATGCTCCAATTTAACAATGAACCTGGTCCAAAATTGAACTAGAGGATAATGGACTGGACTGCCACTGGGAAATCAGAAAACTCTTTAAATGACTCCTAGCTTCTCCCAAAACAAAGGCCTATCTTTTTTAACATCAATATTCTTCTAGTACTATATGATTTCAAGACATGAAACACTACAGTCTCTGGAGCCCAAAGTACAATGGGAAAGTACATGGTTCTCTAATCCAGTTGCTATACACTAAAAACAAGGAATTAACTTGATGTAAAGCAGTGCTGTCCAACAAATAGAAACAGGGCCACTAAATCACTGGCGGTGCACATATTCACTCAGAAAATGACATATTAGCATTATTTGTGTTCTATTTTATTTTTATTATGTCAAATATTTCCCAATTACATTTCAGTCTGGTTCAGATTCCACTCTATTGCCTGACTGTAATGTTGCCCCCTGGATGTTTGACACCTCTAAAGTAAATCATATCATTTTTAAAATGAGCCAATAAAATAATAGTTAAGTAACAAGAGCAGGGAATAACCAAGATGTTCCATTTGGTATCTATGAAATAAAAAGAGAATCTGAGGAATATTCTCAGCATTTTGGGAAGACCCCTTTATGGGAAGAACTGGGAAGACACAGATGAGGATCCCATACATAGAATGGGCAGCCATGTGTAGACTGTGGTATGCATTATTGGAAGATCTATCCACATCAGTGAAATCACAGTTCATTTAAGAACTGAAGTATCATCTGAAATTTAAAATATTGGATTATGTCTCTGAGAGAAGTTAGGAATCATCAAAAACTCTATGAAACTTCCCAGATCCAATCCAGCCCATTATATTGAATTTTGGCTCTGGCTATCTGCATCATCTGTTCAATGCATTTGAAATGCTATGCCAGCTCTCTGAACCATACATCGAGATTCGTACATCAGAGTCAATACAACATGTATTCTTCTTCCATTTGAATTTCCCTGTGTGTAGTTAAGCTTATCTCTTTTGAGTAATTGTGGATATCATTTAGTAAGCCTACAGTGCTCCAAGACTTTATGCAATCAAAACAAAGTCATCTGCAAACAGAAAAGATTTGACTATCCATAGTGTTTCCCATTCATTTGGACTCTGTGCAGAACATCTTCTAGGAAAGTAGCAAACGCCAAGGGTGAACATACGCCTCCCTGTTTCATAGCTCACTTGGTATTAGTAATGAAAGGATCATCCATCAAGGTTATCTCTGTTGTTGTTTCTTCCAAAGAATCTTAGATGATCTTAATATGTGCATAGGAGACCCCTGGTCGTGGTAAGCTCTTTGCATTTTATTCAACCAAATGGAATTTTTTTTAAAATAGTAGGCAAATGAGCACAGCAGGATCTTGTATTTTCTGAATTTTTCAAACAATTGTGTGACTACAAAAATGTGCTCTTCTGTAGAGTATTTTTCCAAAGCCTGTTACCTTCTCATGTTTTTATCAAGGATGCCCTTGATATATATTCTTATAAAGATTTTGTAGAGCTGAGAAAACAGGGATATGGGTTGGTGGTGGTTATTGATTCTTCACAATTGCCTTTTTTCAGTAGCAATAACATTTGTGATGTTTTCCCAATAATTCAGTACCTTCCCCTCATTCAGATAATATCAAAAATTAGTCTTTCACTGTCCCCAAAATTGTATCCCCTCCAGCAGGGACCTCCTTTCCATACATTTGATCTGGTCTAGTTTCTGTTTTCCCCATTTTAGTTTTCTACATCAGTGCAACACACTGGGGACTATAATGTTAAAATCCAAATGTATTTCAATCATTACCATTGGTGGAAAAAATATTTTTTGTAGAAATGTTAAGAAATATTTTCTACTTTTTGTCTGTCTGTCATTCCCCCTCCAATTTAAACTTAAATTCTCATGGAATGGTCTGGTCCAGGAGTGGGGAACCTATGGCCTTGAGGTCACATGTGGCCTTCTAGGTCCTTCAGTGCAACCTCTTAACTGAGCCCAAGTTTTACAGAACAACCCTTTTTATTAAGGGAATTTGTTCTGTAAGTTTTGATTCAGTCAAAGGACTGGTCTTAAGGACCTAGAGGGCCACATATGACCATCAAGCTTTAGATTCCCCATCCCAGTCTGTCTTTTAAGATGACATCTTAATACTGATAAATGTATCTATAAATATATGCTTGGTTCCAAAAATCTCAATTGTTAAGTACTGAATCATAATCATAATACCAACTAGTATTTGGATAGTGCTTCAGGTTTGCAAAGGGCTTTACAAATATCTCATTTACCACCCACCCCTGGGAGGAAGGTACTATGATTATCCCCATTTTACCACTGAGGAAACTGAGGAAGCCAAAAGTTAAGTGATTTTCCCAGGGTTACACTTCCCAGGTAAGTATCTAAGGCAAGATTTGAACTCAAGTATTTCTGACTCCAGAGTCAATTCCCAATCTGCTGTGGGAAGAATATGGCCAAAAACATCTGAAATATCTACAGTAAAACTATAGAAATGATGCTAGTGAAAGTGAAGATGGAAAGAGCAGAGCTAGGCCAGATCAAGCATCCACACAGGTGGCCCACAGTGTGCTATAAGTGTGAGTCAACAGCATGATGGGGCCACCTAAAAAGGTTATAGCTTGCCCTAAACTGGAAATGGCAAAGTACCTTTAGAAGTATAGGGAGCAGAATGAGAGAAATTGAACCCCTTGTTGCACTCTGCTCTTATTTAATCATACTTGGAGCATTGTTTCCTATTCTGGAACATGGGCAGCCTCTCCTGGGTTTCATATTCCAGTAAAACCCCTTAACAAACTGGTCTAGAAGCTGGTGTGGGAGCCTGAGAGCATGCCACAGGAGAATCAATCATAGGACCTACTTATAAAAAGACCTAGAGACATCACGTTCCCTATGCTAAGACATTAAGTGTATTGTCATGTGGAGAAGGGATTGGATTTGCTCTACTTGATCCTGGAGGGTAAAAGTGGATCAATGCATGGAAGTTATGGAAAGGAAGATTTTGCTTCAATATAAGGGAAAATGGCTTAACCACTACCCCCAAGTGGGTGGGACATGCAGGGCTTTGCCCTTGGTTTAGAGGGTGCCAAATGTAGAGGGACCCAGACAATATCTATTCTTTCCTTAGGCAGGTATTGTAGAACATCTATATGGATCTATTCACAATAGGGTGACAGAGACAAAAGAGCCCCGATATTGTCTCCCTATACATATATAAAGCCATAACCACATATATAAATCTTGTACCAACACTCCCAGAGCCTCTTTCAGTCATAGCTCACCTGCCATAGAAGGCTAAGCCTGCTGAGGACCACCATCACCCACCTTTCTAATAGGGTCTGCTAAGGACAGATACAAGTACCTCCTCTTTTCCAAGCTTAGCAAGGGCCTCAAACACACTAATTGCTTTTAAATCAAAGCAAGGCTGGGAGGATGCTATGAGGAATGGGAACCCCTTGAATCCTTAAATCCCAACATCAAGTATGTGCTGGGTCATGGACATATATTTTAAATATCCTGGATCCGTCCCATGTAGAGTCCTGCTCCTTGTATTGGAAAGAATGCTCATATTGAGTAGTAGGGAAAATGATCGGGACCAGACAACCAGCAGAGAAGTAGCTTGCCCAGATATCTTGCCACTTTGGGGAAGGGTAGAAAGTGGCAATGTGGGCACTACTGTTATAAGCCTCCACCTACTCTTGATTCACAGAAAAGTCCTAGAATCAAGAGGGGTGAGTATGGGAAGCAACAGAGCACCCATTCTCTAACCCATAGGCTTCACAGTGTCAAGACACTCCCTTCTGCCAACATGGAAGAGGTGAGACCACTAAGTACAGCCACTGTTTGGCTTCAACAAGGTTGGCACCAAGCTGTCACAATCCAGCACTTCTACCATCTCCATGTCTTTGCAAAGGATTTTGGTCCTTTGCCATATTCTACCTGGGGCCAAGTCTCACTCGTCATTGGTAGGAAGAGTGAGAGAGAGAGTATACGGGATTATGCCTGCACGGTGTATGAATGATGGTGACAGAGCAGAGAGGTAGGTGGATGGAGAATGGGGTCTCCCCATCCCTGACTCTTCCACTATCCTAGGGGCCCTAGGCTAGTCAAGCACTGCCAGATTAGACCCCAGTTAGCAAGAATCATTAGTTAAAATAGGTATTTACCGAATGGTCCTCAGAGGTGAGATCTTCTCAACACCCCCCTGTACATATATGTATATATACAAGAAAGGCACCCTACCCCCATAACTTTGTCTAGGATTTCTGTCTCAAATTACCAGATCATACCCCAACAACCTCTACCCCTACACAAAATCAGAGACTATTTCCTGAGTCTTGTCCCAAGTGCATTTTTCTTAGTTACAGTTCTGTTGAAAATATATAAGTAATTAAGGAGAGGGAAACACAGTGCTTCTTGCTGGGGTCCAAGCATCCCCCAATGGAGCAATACCTCCAAATGTCCCAGTGTGGTCAGAGATTGACTTTCATCCCAGTTCACTGAATATCCAAAAGAAATGTAGCCTTGAAAATGAATTTTACCTAAAAGTCCTCCATATAGGAGAGAAAAATGTGTCCCTGAAGTGCTCATTTGTAGCCAAGTAACATTTATTATCTGATTGAGCTCGATTTGCTTCATGCCCATTGAGGAAGTAAAACCCGAAGGAAAGCTTGCTGATTGGAACATCCCTCCCATATGCCCAGGTAACCCTGTCTCTGGACCCATTTCAGTTACTCTTCAATTCACAGAAGGGTTATTATAGCAAGCAGGAGAGAAGTAAGATTAATTTCCACACCCTTCTTCAAGGCTGCAATCACAAGACGGAAAATGCCAAGGAAATGCCAGTGAGGCTAATGCTGCTTTTCTATTTCGGACAGAAAGGCAATCTGTGCTTGCCAGCTTCCATTGACATTTCTCTTCCTAGAATCAGACTGTGATGATGAGTTATCTTTGGATTAAAAACTGTTATTGGGAGTTTGGGAGAGGGAGGTAGAGACTGGGGAGGGGAGAATTGGACAACAAGGAGACTGGATAGAGAAAATCAGAGTGAGTAAAAATGTCTTTGCATTAGGCATATATTCTGAGACCAGATGGTCAGGAAGCAGTCATGCCAGGCAGCAAGTTACCAGTAAAAAGCGGTAAGGGAACTGCCATCTGACTATGGAAGCTAATGGTCCATTTGTGGAAGACTGCTTGCTTCTCATAGTTGTATGTACTTTTCTTCAAAACAATGCCCTGCCTTGGACCTGACGGAGAAGCCAGATGACCATCTGAGGTCCTTCACATCATCTATTTACATCCCAAAAGGTCAGTAAATGTGAGTCAACTAATGCATGAAATGTGTTCTCAAAAGAAACTCTAAAGAAAAAAAATATTGGCAGTATCTCATTATTGGATATTTCAAGTTGCATATCCCAAAGACAACCAAACTCAACACACACCAAAGAATTCATTATCTCCTCTCACCCACCCCCAATCAAACCTAGCTCTCTTCCAAACTTCCCTATTTCTGCTAAAGGTGCCATCTTTCTCTTCTCTGAGGTTCACTGTCTAGACATGATTCTTGACTCCTCTCTCTCCCTTATATCATGTTGATTTACAGCCAGTTACCAAAAAATGTCCTTTCTTTTTCCATAAAATCCCCTGCACCATGCTAGTCTAGGCCTTTATTGCTATGTCTCATTCTTCTCCTATCAATTCTCCACATTACTATCAAAGTGATTTTCCTCAATACCAAATCTGACTGTGCTACTCTCCTACTCAATAGCCAATAATGGCTCCCTGTTGTCTCTAGATTCTTCTCTCTGTCAATCAAAGCCATAAACAACATGGCCCAATCTCTCTTTCCAGCCTTATTTCAAATTATTCCCCTTCCCATATTCTATAATACAAGAAATCTGCCTTTCTATCAAGAATGTATGTTGTATGTTCCCCATACAAGATTCTCCACTTCCTATCTCCATGTTTTTGTGCTGTCCTCCATACCTAGTATGTATTCCCTCCTTGCCTCAGCCTCAGAACCCCTTGTTTCCTTAAATTCTTGGCCCAAGCATCACCTATTATTGGAAGCCTTTTTGTATTCTCCTAGTTCCTAGTGCTCTCCATACAAAATTAATTTATTTTGCTCATTTTTCAGCACATGCTTATTTGTGTATGTGCTGTCTCCCCTGAAGAAATGTAAAGACAGAGACTTTTTTGTTTTGATTTTTGCATCCTGAATTCCTAGAACAGTGCCTGACAAGTTGTCATTACTTGTTGATTGATTAAATACTTATATCATGCACCAACACTCCCTCCACTTTGGTCTTGACTTGTAGCCTTCTCAAGTTGAAGAATTTACCATCAGTGTGATAGCTGACCTGGATGTCATGTTCATCCTTGAAAGCATTTGATAAGATGGCTGAAAACATCATGCTAAAAAGTGTGGGAGCAAGAACACAGCCCTGTTCCACTCTACTGGTGACTGGGAAAGCACGTAGAGCCTTATTCATTATCCAGAACCTGGGCAAGTGTGACATCATGAAATTGACATATAATGCTGATGAACTTCTCTGGGCAACCAAATTTTGACATAATTTTCCATAAGCCCTCATGTCTATCAGTATCAAAGGCCTTGGTAAGATCTACAAATGTGTGCAAACCTCTATTCATCTCCTGGCCTTTCTCCTGCAGTTGTCAGGCAGGAAACATGGTATCAATTGTTCCTCAACCCTTTCTGAAGCCACACTGACGCTCAAGGTATTAAGAAGGACTGGCAAAAATCTTTCCAGCAGCAACTAAGAGAGAGACCTCCCCCCAACCCTGTAATTGTCACAGGGCAATCTATTTCCTTTACCTTTATAGAGATGGACGATGGAGATCAAGCATTCAAACTCAGCTTTAGAGAGCACACCTCCAATGGACTTGGCTACATTGTTCAAATGTAAAATACACTTGCCAAAAAGACTATTTTATAGAGAACTCACACAGGGCAAGCATTCACATGGTGGTCAAAAGGAGCGATACAAAGACAGTCTCAAGGTCTCTCTTAAGAACTTTGCAATTGATCGTGTAACATGGGAAGCACTGGCACAGGATGGTTCAGCCTAGTGTGCCCATGGCAGAGAAGGTGCTATGCTGTATGAGAAAAGCAGAATTGAAATAGTTCAAAGGAAATGCAGGATGTGCAAAGTTGGAGTATCCAAATGTTCATACAGACTATCTGTGCCCAACCTATGGCAGAGCACATATTGTTCTGATCTGCCATAGTTGGACAGATGGAAACTTGTCTCTAGCATAGTGATATCATTTTAGTCCCCTTCTAGCACAAAGGACCAGAACCAACCAATCAAATGTTTATATATATGTGTGTGTGTGTGTGTGTGTGTGTGTGTGTGTGTGTGTATATATACATATACATACTCACACATATATACACACATATGTACATATACACATTTGTATATATACAGCATGAAAAGAGCCTATAAGCAGTAAATGCCAAGAAAAAAATTAAAAGGTAGAATGGCATAGTAACTAGGAAGCTAGCCTTGAAGCCAAGATCTGTGTTCATCTTACCTCTGACATATCCTTTATACTTTATGAATATTATATGATTTGTCCTCACAACTACCCTGAGAGGAGGGTGTTATTACTATCATGCTCATCTTATAGATGAGAAACTAAGGCAGGCAGAGGCTAAAAATTTTGCCCAGGGACACACAGTTGGTAAGTGTCTGAGGCTGGATTTGAACTCAGGTCTTCCTGACTCCAGGCCTGGTACTCTATCCACTGTACCACCTAGCTGCCCATCTAGGTAACTCTAGAGAGTTGTAGAAAAAAGTGCCAATCTGCATTGGGAGAGGCAGTTCTTGGTTGGAAGAGTTCCCTATACCAATGAAATCCCAGGTCCAGTCCCCATCTCTATCCCTCAAAAACAAAAAGACAAGACGACGTTTATTAGAGCTGTTCCCAGTGCCCAAGATGCCCTTCCTCTGCTTCCTCAAGTCTCTCTCATCTCTTGTACATCCTGCCCATAGATGCCAAAGTGACATTCCTAAGACACAGTTCTGACCATGTCACTCTCCTCTTCAAGAAGCTCCAGGGTCTCCGATTTGCCTCAAGGATATAAACTTTTCTTTTTGGAAATTAGAGCCTTTCATAACCTGCTTCCAGCCTATCCTAGCTTATTACACATTCCTTCTCCACATGAACTTCATGCCTAACCAAGCTGACCTGCCTGGAACTCCCAATGCCAGACAATCCATCTCTTTTTCATATGCTTTTGTACAGGCTCTCCTTCATGCAAAGAATACACTCCTCCTCATCTCTGTCTCTAAGAATCCCTTTCCCTTTGTTGTTCACTCATTTTTCAGTAGTGTTCAATTCTTCATGACCCCATTTGGGTCTTTGTAAACCTCTCCTGACCATTGCTATCTGTTCTAGCCACTCACAACCCAACTGCTTGATGATTCATTTACAATTTTATTGGAGATTAAGGTTTTGTTTTGTTGCTGTCCAATTGTGTCTAACTCTTTGTGACTTCATTTGGGGTTTTCTGGGCAAAGATACCGGAATGGTTTGCTATTTCCTTCTCCAGCTCATTTAGCAGATGAGAAAACTGACGCAAACAGGGTTAAGTTACTTGCCCAGGATCACACAGCTGGTAAGTGTCTGAGGCCAGATTTGAACTCAGGAAGTTGAGTCTGCCTGACTCCAAGCACTATATTCATTGTGCCACCTAGTTGCACTCAGCTCAAAACACTATCTCCTACATGAGACTTTTCCTGATCCCTCTAGGTTGCTTATCTTCCCGCAAATCACATTATATTTACTTTATATATTTTTTCTATTTATTAAAATGTGTACTTGTTGGTTTTACAATCAAGCGTTAGCTCTTTGAGGGCAGGGAAAGTTTTGTTTCTTGCTTTTGTATTCCCAGCATCTAGAAAAGTGTCTGGTGCACAGCAGGCATTTAATAAATGGTGTTGAATTAATGCATTTCTGAGCACTGAAATGCTACCTTTGGAGCTATCTTTGAAATTCTATCTTTAGAGCTGTGAACTGGTTCTGCCATTCTGAAAAGCACTTAGGAACTATGCCCTAAACATCCATGGTCTTTGATCCAGCATTATCAGTACTAGGCCTCTACTCCCAAAGAGATTAAATAAAAAGGAAAATAGTCCGTATGTACAACAAATAGCAGTTCTTTTTCATAGTAGCCCCAAACTGGATATTAATGGAATGCCCCCCCCATGGCTAAGCAAATTATGGCAGATGAATGAAATAGAATACTATCATACCACAGGAAATGATGATGTAGACAGTTTCAGAAGAAACTGGAAAGAACTCTGTGAACTGATGCAACGTGGGCAGAACAAGAACAGTACATACACTGACACTGACATTACAAAGGAATACAACTTTGAAAGAATTAAGAACTCTAATCAATTAAGCAATAAACCACAGATCTGGAGGGCCTAAATATGAAACTTGCTACCCTCCTCCTGCCAGAGAGGTGATGGCCTTAAAATGAAGAATGAGACATACATTTTAGACATGGTTGATGTAAGGATTTGTTTTGCTAGATTTCCCATACTTCTATGAGGGTTTTCTTCTTTTAAATTGTTGTTCAATGACAGGGGGTGTAGAAAGGGAAAATAGTTATAAAATTCTTGTAAAAATAAATACTCAAAAAAAAAAACTCTATCAGCCAAGGACTAGGTCAAATGGCACCTCCTTCATATTGTCTTTTCCAATTTCCTGGGCCAACAATGACATCTCTCTCCTTTGAACTCTAATATCATTTAATATCACTCATGCACTTTCACACTCTTACTTTGTATTTTATTAGCTTGTGTACATATTTCATTCCCTTTGCTGTCTGTAAAAATGGAACCATCTTACAGGCTTCTCTGTAGACCCTCTAGCACTTGGCATGTCATAGCAGGATCTCAATACTTATTGAAAAGAAGACTATTGAACAAATTGAAAAGCAGATTAGCCGTTTAGTGGTTAAACCTCTAGAAAACCAAAGTTTTTCTCTCAATTGCTGGGTAACATCTCTGTGCCTTAGTGGTGGTGACATTTACAAACACTATGGAAATTATGCCTTCTTAACCCCCAAAGCAGCTTCTAAATTCATTTTCCACATTATGCTTCCCAACAAGCCTTGTAAAGATTTAATAACATCTTACATGAATTTCCCATCTCCATGAAGCTCAGAGATAATGAAATGGATTGTGGATAGCTTAAAATCCTTTAGTTTAATTTTCAGAATATGATATGACTTTAGTAAAGGAAGTTGGTGATTTTCTCATACAAATAAAAATGCTTATTAAAGGTTCTGGAAATAGCTGCCACATGGATTTAATGTATCATACACTATATTGAGATCAATTTTCTCCTTTAGACTCTGGACAGAGCCCCCATTCCTCCCTCTGCCCAATTTCCAGATTCTGGGTACTAGATTAACACTCTACCTTCACTCATACTCCAAACTACAGATCATCCCCTTTCCCAAAAGTTCTTCTTACTTACTTATTTTCAATATGTAAATATTCCAACTCTGAGATATCTCAGGAACGTGTATAACAAGGTATCAGATACACCATCATTTCAAATTCCTTTACTCTGTTTCAACCAGCTCTTTTGTGCCCTAGTCTTTATCCACCAGCTCTGGTCTCTACTATCTTAGAAATTCATGGATAATGTGGCACAAAGCCATCAAAGTCACAACTGTTCTATCCATGCTAAATTGGAAAACGTTCTCATCTTTCTTAGTGTAATAGCAAGCACCCTAGCATACCCAGGATAGCCTGCTAGCATAGGTTCTTTGATCTGCTTTTCTAGGAAAGACTGCTCACAAAGGGCTTAACAATCTTACTTTTAATTACATTCACTAGTTCAGGGGAAAGGTCAGCACCCTGAACATCAGAGAAAATACAAACAGAGGAATTAGCATAAAGACCAACAGACAAGGCTCTGACTACCTGAATCAAAGCAATATTGCTATATTCTTTACATACACCACTGGATAGAGAGAGCCTTCACATCTTAGCAGTCGGGGTATCTGAACATACAGCTACTCAGAGTCTTGACCAGGAAATCAAACAGTCCTTCTCATAAGCGAACCCCCAAAGCAAAATACCAACTCAGAGTATATATACATTTCTCAGAGCCAGAAAGCATCACAGCCCTCATGACTCAGTGCCTAATCAACTTTGTACCAAGAGGTGTGAAAACCTTCCTACAAGCAAGACTCCCCCTAAGCAAGTTCCTCCTTAGGCAAGTCCCTCCCACAATGGGCTCTACTGTGAGACCTATTAATGGGCAGGAAAGATCTTATTATCCCATTAACATTACACTTAGGCAAGTGGCCCTCAGACACTTGATGAATAAGAAATGTTCCTTCTCTCAAGAAACTTATATTCCAGGGGGAGTTAAGGGTAAGTTTCCAGACCCCAGGCATGCATGCAGGTGTGTGTGTGTGTGTGTGTGTGTGTGTGTGTGTGTGTGTGTAGCCCTATATGTGATCACAGAATCACAGTCAATAATCTTTAAGAAATCATGGAATGACAGAATCTCTATGCTGAAGCAGACCTCATATACTATCTAATCCAACAGGTATCCAATTATCCCATCTATAACATTATTGACAGGAAGGGAATAACAAAGATTCCAAAAGTCAATCTGTCTATAAACATTTATTATCAAGTACTAAATATGTGCCAGCCACTCTGACTAGCACTTGGGATATAAAGAAAAGCAAAGATAACCTCTAACCTCAAGAAGTTTACATTCTGATGGAGCAAATGTGCAAACAACCATATACAAACAACATATATAAAGGGTAAATTGGAAGTGATCAGAAGAAAGATACTAGCATTAATGGACATCTGGCAAAGGCTTCTTCTAGAGGATAGGATTTACACTGAGACTTTAAGGAAGCCAAGAAAACCAGGTGGTGGGAGGGGAGAAGAAGAGCATTCCAAGCATGGAGAACAGCCTGGGAAAATTCAATGAGTTGAGATTTGGAAAGAGAAGGGAACAAGCATCTCCTACATGTTATTTGCCATGCTAAATGCTTTAGAAATGTTATCTCATTTGATCCTCACAATAAACCTGAGAGCTGGGTCTTATTATTAAATACATTTTGTAGTTGAGGCATTCTTATTGTGACACAGGATCACATACCTAATAAATGTCTAAGGCAGGATTTGAACTCAGATCTTCCTGATTCAAGGTCTAGCATTCAATCCATTACACCTCCTAGCTGCTTAGAAGTGTCTTGTGTAACAGTAAAAAAGGAAAGTGCCAAGTCAAGAAGCATCTATTAAGTACCTACTATATGCCAAGCATTATGTCACTGAACTATAGAGTACATGGAGGAGAGCAAAATATAAGACTGGAAAGGTTAAAGATGATCAATATCATTCTAACAAAGAAAAATTATCAATGTAACAGCCACCTAACATAGATCTGCCCCCCACATTCACTCTCTTATCTGGCTTACTCACTCCAATCTGCCTTCACACTAGCAGATCTAGAATCTTAGATGACCACCATGTAGCTATAAGCAAATTTTCTCAGGATCCTAAGGGCCCCCAGTTGTAGGGTAATACTCTTCCCCAGTAACCACTATAGCTCTCAAGGCCCTCTTGGTATGATACCCATTTATACAAAACCAGCCATTCAAAATGATGCCTATTAAATTTCAAACAAAATCATTTTCTTAACAATAAGATGAAAATGATAATATCAATATCATCATAGACACTTATACAAAGCAAATTCAGGAATAATAAACCACAGTCTGAAGACAAATTTGAGTTGTTCTCTCCCACCAATGCCTATGAGGAAGAGAAGACACACACAGAATCCTGGCACAGTATACATGAATGAGGAAAATCCATGTGCTCAGAGGATCTCATAATTATGGAACTATGCACTCTAGAGTTTCTTTCTCAGGAGCTATCCATAAAAGCTCCTTAATGAATAGATTGTCATGAACAGGTCCTCCCACTACTAAATTGAGTTGAATCATGCTGTGTTTGACTAATACCTCATAGAACACATTTTAGTCAAACTAGTTGATCCACTGGGTGATGTCTCTGATTCTCTGCTTCCAAGCTGTTCCTCTGCTTAGCTGGATTTACTCCTCAACAGCAACTGTAGTGTCCAATCTCTTCCAGTCTCAGGCTAAGATGATGCTTTCAGTTAAAGTAGTTTTGTACTCTTTTAGGTAATGGAAATTACCTTTATCTTAAAGTTGTTGAAAGCTCTTCTAACTCTTTCTTCTCCTCCACCTCTCATTAACAACAGGTCTGTCTTCCATTATGTTTTTCTCAGCAGAAAATCACAATAGCAGAGTAATCACAATTACTCCTTATTTTTCTCCATAGCAGCAAGGCATAAGAAAGCATTCTACATTCTCTATATTCCTTCTTTCTCTCAGCAGCAAGTGGTAGACTAATCCAGGTTCTCATTGGTCGATCTGTCCAGCAACAAGTGAAAGTATAGAAAAGTATAGAAAAAGAATGACCAGATTTCATTATCTTTATTATGAAATCTTTCCTCTCACTTTCCTTGCTTATTTTTATGCATAAGCTCTGAATCTTCTCTGCAAAGGAACACACTTTAGTAGAGTAACCAACTTTTCATCTTCTGCCTATGATCAGGTAAATGAAATCTTCCCCTAATCATAAAACAGTACTGGTATCTATATATCTCAGTTATTTACATAAAAGTCCTCTAGTTCATCATATAAAAATCATTAAAGCATATTGTCATCCCTATTTGTTCTAGTATTTTACAACTTGTCATAATCAAATGAGTAATTGCTGTCTAATAAAAATGAATTGAAAATATTCAATAATAGCTTATCTTAAAACTTTGAACAGACATATGCCCCAAGACAAGTAAACTGTTAAGGCAGACTTAATTCACCAAGTTCTTTTCTCAGCATCAGACTTGTTTCATGGTCAAATGAACTGAGTCTTCTAAAGGGTCAATCCCTTTAGAGTCATAGATATATGCTTTTATTGTCATAGGGAACTTTTGTTCTGAAGCTTAGAGAGTTGCCTGGAGCATTGAGAGGTTAAATGTTTTGCCTAGGGTCACAGAGTAAGTATAATAGATAGGGCTTGAATTCAAGTGTTCTTTCTTTTCTTTTCTGAGTTAATCAGGGTTAAGTGACTTTCCCAGGGTCACACAGCTAATAGGTGTCTGAGGCTGGATTTGAACTCAAGTCCTCCTTGACTCCAGGGCCAGTGCTCAATCCACTGCACCACCTAACTAACCCTCAAGTTCAAGTATTCTTGACTAAAGTCTGTTGTCTATCCTCTATACCAAACTGTCTCTCTGATCTAATTTTTTAAAAGAAAAAAAAATAAGATTAAAACATCATAGACCAGTAAGCTTGATGGCTTAGTGGATAGAGTGCTAGGCCTGGAGGCAGAAGATTCATCTTCCTGAATCCAAATCTGGACTCAGACACGTCCTTGCTGTCTGACCCTGGGCAAGTCACTTAACCCTGTTTGCCTCAGTTTCTTGATCTATGAAATGAGCTGGAGAAGGAAATGGCAAACCACTCCAGTATCTTTGCCAAGAAAATCCCAAATGGTGTCATGAAGAGTTGGACACAACTAAACAACAACAAAACAAAAGCTTGATCTCCAATAAAGCTTTCATTTGGGTTGTGACCAGCTAGAACAGATAGCAGTGGTCACTAGAAACCAAGAGACAAAGAACAAATAATACCAAATTATGGGTGGGAAAGCCACTGTATTAAAAATCCTAAGATCTAGATTCTAATTCCATTTACCAGGCTTATGTGTCCTGGAAAGTTTACCTTACAAGCTACTCAACCACCTCAAGTTTCCATTTCTTCACCTGAAAAATGAAGGAGCAGGACCAGAAGGACTAACTCTAAGGTTCCTCTGGCTCTAAAGTGATGACCCTACAGTCCTTCATCTATAAAACAGAAACAATAAAGTCTCTGCTCGTATCACAGGATTATTAGGAAGACCAAAACCAGAAAACATGCATAAAAGTACTTTGAAATCTGTAAACAATTGTACAACTGTTACATTTGTTATGTTAAATGTTATGTTAAACCAAACCTGGGTTTGGTTTCCACCATTGGCATAGACCGTCGCCATCTGTCACCGTCATTTCACCTCTTAGGGCTTTAGACAGCACTTTAAGACAATATATTGTAGAGAATATATTGACCTGAATTCATATAAGGGATTTCCTCACCTGAGAGTTACCTATAGCAATGAAATCACTAGTCATGTCCCTATCCTATTTGATTAGTAGACCGGGGAAACACTTTAACTATACTGTCTCAATATTTCAACAAGACATTTGATAAACTCTTTAATGATAACCTGGTGGCTAAAATGAACAAATGTAGGCTAGATAATAGCACAATTGTGTGGATCCATGACTATTTAAACATATATAGGCATGCCTTGGAGATATGGCAGATTCAGTTCTAAACAACCACAATAAAGCAAATATCACAATAAAGTGAGTCACATGGATTTTTTGGTTTCCCAGTGCACATAAAAGTTGTTTACTGTAATCTATTAAGTGTGCAATAGTATTATGTCTAAAAAACAATGTACACATCTTAATTAAAAAATGCTTTATGCTAAAAAATGCTAACCATCTCCTGAGCCTTTAGCAAGTTGTAATCTTTTTAAAAAATTTCTTTATTTCTCTCAGGGATTTTTTTGTCTGTTTTTTTTCTTCCATAGCATGACTAATCAAGAAATATAGTTTGTGTAATTGCATGTGTAGGAAAGGAAAGTAGAAGCGGAGACTATTTGAAATTCAAAAATTCTTTCAATGAATGGTTAAAATTGTTTTTACATGTTTTGGGGAAAATAGAATATCTAAAAAGGAATAAAATACCAAAGTGATGGGAGGGGAAAGAAAGCACTAAAAAGCAGAAGAATCCCAAAAGGCCAAGAGGTGGTAATTCAACTGAACCTTTTTTCTTTTTTTCCCAGTATTTATTTATTTTTAGTTTAGAACATTCATATCCACAAGATTTAGAATTCCAAATTTTCTCACCCCCACCCCAAAATAGCAAGCCTACTGATTACCCTTCCCCCTAGTCTGCCCTCTCTTCTTCTATCCTCCCCCATCTTTCCCCCTCCATTATCCCCTTTCCCCTTACTTTGTTTTATATATATATATATATATATATATATATATCTGTTGTTGTTGTTGTTGTTGTTTTTGGAGGGCAATTGGGGTTAAGTGACTTGCCCAAAGTCACATGGCTAGTTTTTCTGTTAAGTGTCTGAGGCCGTATTTGAATTCAGATCCTTCTGACTCCAGGATCAGTGCTCTATTCTTTTGGCCACCTAGCTGCCCCTCCCCTTACTTTCTTAAAAAGCAAGATGAATTTCTATACCCCAGTGCCTGTATATCTTATTTCCTGGTTGCATGTAAAAACACTTTTTGTCAACATTTGTTATTAAAACTTTGAGTTCCAGATTCTCTTCCTTCTTCCCTCCTCACCTACCCCATGGAAAAGACATGCAATTCAATATAGGTTATACCTGAGTAGTTAAGCAAAACATTTCCATAGTAGTCATATTCTGGAAGGCTGACTATATTTCCCTCCATTCTATCACACTCCCCATTTATTCTATTTTCTCCTTTGACCCTATCCCTTTTCAAAAGTATTTGCTTCTGTCTAATCTCTCCCCCTTCTATCACCTCCCTTCTGCCCTTCCCCCCTACTTTCCTGTAGGATAAGATAACCAATTGAGTGTGTATGTTATTCCCTCCTTAAGCCAAATTCAATAAGAGTAAGGTTAACTTATTCTCTTTCACCTCCTTGCTCTTCCCCTCCATTGTAACTCCTTTCTCTTACCTCTTTTATGTGAGATAATTTACCCTATTTTATCTCCCCTTTTCTCCTTCTCTCAATATATTCCTCTCACCCCTTAATTTTATTTTTAGATGTCATCCCTTTATATTCAACTGCCTTCTGTCCACATATACATAAACACATACAATATATATGTATGTGTGTATATTGTGTGTATTCCTTCAACTATCCTAATAATGAGAAAAATCTCATGAGTTACAAATATCATCTTTCTATGTAGGAATGTAAACAGTTCAAATTTAATAACTTCCCTATGATTACTCTTTCCTGTGTACCTTTTCATGCTTCTCTTGATTCTTTTATTTGAAAGTCATTTTTTTCTGTTCAGTTTTGGTCTTTTCATCAAGAATACTTCAAAGTCCTTTATTTCATTGAATATACATTTCTCCCCTGAAGCATTATACTAAGTTTTGATGGATAGGTGATTCTTGGTTTTAATCTTAACTCCTTTGACCTCCAGAATATCATATTCCAAGCCCATTGATCCCTTAATGTAGAAGCTACTAGATCTTGTGTTATCCTGATTGTGTTTCAAGAATACTTGAATTGTTTCTTCCTGACTGCTTTCAATATTTTCTCCTTGACATAGGAAATCTGGAATTTGACTATAATATTACAAGGACTTTTCTTTTTGGGATCTTTTTCAAAATGTGATCAATGGATTCTTTTAATTTCTATTTTAACCTCTGGTTCTAGAATATCAGGGCAGTTTTAGTTGATAATTTTTTTTGGAGGGCAATTGGGGCTAAGTGACTTGCCCAAGGTTACATGGCTAGTTTTTGTGTCAAGTGTCTGAGACCAGATTCGAACTCAGGTCCTCCTGACTCCAGGGCCAGTACTGTATTCACTGTACCACCAAGCCACCCAAGTTGATAATTTCTTGAAAGAATGTCTAGGCTCTTTTTCTATCAAGGCTTTCAGGTAGCTCAATAATTTCTAAATTATCTCTCCTGGATCTGTTTTCTAGGTCAGTTGTTTTTTTGTTTTTGTTTTTTTTCCATGAGACATTTCACATTGTCTTCTGTTTTTTTTTCATTTTTTTATTAAATGCTTTATTAACTTCTAGTTTACATCATTCATTTCCACAAGATTTTGAGTTACAAACTTTCTCCCTGTTTTGCATGTAAATTAATATTAATGATAGTATATATATAAACATTTGATTTTAAAACTTTGAATTCCAGATTCATTCCCTTCCTTCCTTGTCACCCACCCTTACTGGGGAGATGAACAATTCAACATAGGTTGTACATGTGTAGCTATGCAAAACATTTCCATAGTGGATATATTGTAAAAGACTGACTATATTTCCATCCTTCCTATCCCATCTCCCACTTGTTCTGTTCTCTACTTTGATCCTTTCCTTTTTCAAAAGTGGGTGCTTCCAACTTCACTCCCCCCCAGCCTGCCCTCCCTTCCATCATCCCCCTTATCATCCCCTTCCCTGCTACTCTCCTGTAGGCTGAGATACACTATTTAGTGTGTATGTCATTCCCTCCTTATGCCAAATTCAATGAGAATAAAGTTGATCCATTCTCTTTTGCCTTCCTTTCTTCCCCTCCATTGTACCCATTTTCCCTTGCCTCTTCTATATGAGATAGTTTACCCCTTTCTGTCTCTCCCCATTTCCTCTCATTATAGTCCTCTCTCACCTCTTAATTTCACCTTTTAAGTATCATCCCTTCCTATTAAATTGGTCCCCAAAATAGGAGTATAAAGTTGGATTGCTCTATTTGCTTTGCTTCCTTTGCCTGCTCATGTTGCCACACTTGACTTTTGCGCTTTTTACCATGGTAGGACTCTGCTACCAGACAGGGGAGCTTTTCCCCAAATTGCTGGGGTTTTCTTAGCTGCTGGAGCTATTAGTTGGGTGCCCTCTCTGAAGCCTCAATACACTCTGGCAAGCTGGTCACACACCCCAGAACCTCCACCCTAGACCACACTCTAGATCCAAGCTGGTCAAAGCAAGAGTGATTACCTTCAGACTGGTCAATTGGTCCCCCTACAATCTGCAGGCCAGGAGCTGAAGCTGGCATGTGGTGGCAGCTGCTCAGCCGCTGTGCCTCTGCCACTTTTCGCCCCAGGGGCAAAGGCTGGGCACACTCCCAAACTAAAAAGTCCAAAAAAGTTCAAAAGTCCCAAAAATCCACATTGCACTGACCTCTCATTTTGTCCTTAGCCTCTATGTGTTGATAATTCTGAAAACTGTCACAGCTGCTGGTTTTCTGAAGTCCCTCCAGTTGGTGGCTGGTCGGGCCCACTCTGAGGCTAAAACCTCTGGATCAAACTAGGTTGCAGTTGGCTCCCAGAGCATTGTGCTGGCCACTTGCTCCCAGCCTGCCAGGCTGTCCTCAGCAGGAGGTTAGTTTCTCTGTGTCATTTTGTGGGTTCTGTAGCTCCAAAGTTTGTCCAGAATCACCTTTTACATGAATTGGAGTATTTTTTTTTCATTCTTTTGGATCTGTTTTATAATATCTTGATTTCTCATAAAGTCATTAGCTTCCATTTGCTCCATTCTAATTTTGAAGAAATTATTTTCTTCAGTGAGATTATGGACCTTCTTTTCTATTTAGTCACTTATGCTTTTTAAGGCATTCTTCTCCTCATTGGCTTTTTAGACTTCTTTTGTCATTTGAGTTAGCCTTTTTTTAAGGTGTTATTTTCTTCGTTATTTTGGGGGGGAGGGGGTCTCCTTCAGCAGTCTGTTGACTCATTGTTCATGATTTTCTTGCATCACTCTTATTTCTCTTTGCAATTTTTCTACTACTTCTCTTACTTGATTTTCAAAATCCTTTTTGAGCTCTTTCATGGCCTGTGACCAATTCACATTTTTCTTGGAGCCTTTTGATGCAGGAGTTTTGACTTCATTGTCTTCTTTTTGTTGTTACAATTTGCTCTTCTTTGCCACCAAAGAAAGATTCCATAGTCTGATTTTTCCCTCTGTTTCCTCATTTTCTCAGCCAATTACTTGACTTTTGAGCTCTTTGCCAAGGTAGGGCTTTTCTTCCATAGTGGAGAATGCTCTGTCCTAAATTTCTGGGGGTTTGTGCAGCTATTGTCAGAGCTACTTTAGGCACCTGTAAATTTTCAGTTCTTCTAAGGAGACATGATAAAGGAGAGGTGTTTACCCCTCTTCTGGCCTATGGTCTGGTCTATGAGTGACCATAAGCACTCTTTTCTGCCTCAGAACCATGAGGAAGACTCCCTCTCCACAGCTGCCACAAGTTCTGCCTCTTCTCCTCACACCCCAGGACTGCCACCTAAGTCTGTGACCCAAATTCAAGCAGGGCAAAGGAAGAGAATCCTGCCCCAGCACCAGCAAAGAGATCCCTGCAATTGCCCTATGATCAACAACTTGATTCCCCCACCGTCTATGAGCCTGGAGCTCTGGAAGCAGTCACTGCTGCTGCTGCAGCTGCCACCACTGTCACCTCTGATGCCCAGGGCCAGAGCTGGACCCCACTCTTCCTTCATCCAGGTCCAACAGTTTCCCTACTCACCATTTATTTTATCTTTGGCATTTTGGGGTTAAGAAGTCTGGAAATGACCACAGCTGCCAGTGATGCTGTCCCTTGAAGTTTGCTCTGACCAGTCTGTGCTAATGTGGCCTTCATGAGACTGTACTCCACTAACAATGTGGTGCATTAGAACCTTCCTTTCAACTTGCCAGGCTCTCTTCAGCTGGAAATGTGCTTCACTCTGTTATTTTGTGGGTTCTGTAGCTCTAAAATTTGTTTAGAGTCATTTTTATAGGTATTTGGAGGTGATTGGGGGATGACCTCAAGCAAGTTCCTGCTTTTACTCTGCCATCTTGGCTCTGCCTTTTTCCTGGTAGAGGATCTTGTCTCAATGTTGATGGCTGCTGATTGATCAGACTGGTGGTTCCTGAAGGTTAGGATCACTGCAGCAATTTCTTAAATAAGACAATAATGAAGTTTGCCACACCAATTGACTTTTTCTTTCATGAAAAGTTTCTTTCTGACATGCAATGCTGTTTGATAACATTTTACCCATAATAGAACTTCTTTCAAAATTGAAGTTAATCCATTCAAAATCTACCATTGCTTTATCAACTAAGTACATATAATATTCTTCAATATTCTTGGGTCTCAGGGATTAGAGAAACCAAAGAAGCACAAGAGAGATAGGGGAATGAATAGCTGGCTGGTAGAGCAGTCCAGAACACATACAACATTTATAGATTAAGTTCACCATCCTATATGGGCATGGCTCACGATGCCCCAAAACAATTATAACATATTACAAAGATCACTGATCACAGATCACCATAACAGATAGAATAATAATGAAGAAGTTTGAAAGATTGTGGGGATTACCAAAATATGACACAAAAACACAGTGTGACCTCATGCTATTGTAAAAAAAAAGGCATGGATAGACTTGCTACATACAGGGTTGCCACAAACTTTTGTTTCATAAAACCAAAAACCCCACAATAACTGTGAAGTTCAGTTAAGAGAAGTGTAATTTAAAAAGGTCTTGCTATGACTAAAGAGTTGATCAATGTTATCCATTAGTGAGGTACAAAACATTTATTATATGATTCATTTATCTACATTCAGCACTGTTCCATTAGACATTTTCATCAATGACTTGGATAAAGAGAACAAAAACCTACTCATCAACTTTGTCAATTTTGCAACTAAATTTTGAATGATTTCTCACATAAAGGATGAGCAAATGAAGATTCAAAATCTTGACAAGGTCTGGAAATTTGAATTTCCTTATAGAGTATCTATCTCTTCTTGGGCTACCATTCTTTCCCATTTTGCTCTATCCTTCCTGGTTCAAAGATCATTCTGCTTATGAAGCAATAGAACTATAATTTCATTGATATAGAAAATGGGCAGCTAGGCAGTGCAGTAGATAAAGTACTGGGTTTGAAGTCAGGAAGACTTATCTTCCTGAGTTCAAATCTAGCCTCAGACACTTAATAGCTGCATGACCCTGGGCAAGTCATTTAAAATCCTGGTTGCCTCAGTTTCCTCATCTATAAAAATGAGTTGGAAAAGGAAATGGCAAAGAACTTCAGTGTCTTTGCTTGAGAGAACCCCAAATGGGATCATGAAGAGTCAGACATGACTGAAACTACTAAACAACAACTGAGAATTTCAAGAAGTGAAAACTACCTTTACCAAAACAGGTCAGCAATGTTTCAGCAATTTATGGTCTTGAAAAGTCATGTAGTGTCCTGAGAAATTAAATGTTTGCCCAGTGTCACAGTGTATACAAAGGAGGGACTTAAATGCAGGTCTTCCTAACTCTGAGGCCAGCTCCATCTATTATGCCCCTCCACCTCTCATTTGAGAAAATGGAAATAAAATAGTCATTGAGTAGTTCTGCTTTCTCCATTGTATCTGTTAATGTTCTACTATATTCTCTCAAAAGTCTAGAGAGAAGGGTTAAATATTGTATTAAATTCCTTCAGGAGCCAGGATGAAGTCAGCCTCTGAGTCTAAAAGTATGTGTAAATTTTTCTTTGGGGTAGGTAGGAAAAAGATAATTGATTATTTAATCAAGAAGCATTTGCGAAGTTCCTACTCTGTGCAAAGCACTGTGCTAGATGTTGTAGATACAAAGACAAAAATGAAACAGTTCCTGATCCCATGAAGCTTAAGTTCTATTGGTAGAAAACACATGTACACATATAAGTTTAACTATGCATTCCCTACTGTCCCCAGGGGAAATGAGGTGGTTTTCGCCTCCCACTAAGAAATCTTTACATCTGGGTTAATTCATGCCAATCTGGATCTTGTGTGGGGGAGTCTGGCAGTTAAAGGAATCAGTCAGAATCTTTCCAATCACTGGGGGAAATCACTTAGAGCTTAAGTTTGGTTCAATCTGGTGTCTCCCCAAAAGGAATTTAAAGGTACTTTACATATTTCCACATAAAGGAGACATGCAAGAAAGAGCTTTTATAGTGAAGGGGAAAGTGGGGAGGGGTGGGCAATGCTTGAACCTCACTCTCATTAGAATTAGTTCAAAGAGGGCAAACATACACACACACACACACACACACACACACACACACACACCACACAGGGATAGGATGGGAAATGGATGAGATATGGGAATCTTACACAACTACACACCTGCCTACCACTTACCCCTTCCTCAAACACCATGTTTTCAGTTGAACTTGCCATTTAAGCTTGCCCACCTAAAATATACCAGACACATCTGGGGCCTGGCACTGTAAGGGGGAAGGCATATTGGGGGAGGCAGTGGTCAGAAGCATGACAAATTTTTGAAGAGAGACAGGATAAAAAGAGAGAAAGTAGGATAAACAGAGAAAATGAGATGAAGGGAAAGGTATAGTTAGTGAATATGAATGGGATGAGCTAACCCTTAGAATGGAAGCAAATAGCAAAAGGATTGGAAACCAGAATCCAACAATATGTTGTATACCAGAGACATACTTGAGACAGAAAAACATACAGAGAATTGAAATGAAGGGCTAGAACAGATTCTATTCTGCTTTAGCTGAAGTGAAAAGGAGAGGGGTGGCAATCATGATCTCAGACAAAGCATAAGAAAAAATAGACTTAATTGAAAGAAATAATTGGGGAAATTATGTTTTGCTAAAATGTACCATAGACAATGAAGTGATATTAAAAAAATTTACCATAAGTTTAAAGGTCTGATAAAGGTCTCATTTCTCAACTGTACAGTCAAATTTATAAAATAAAAAAAAGAGTCATTATCCAATTGATAAATGACCAAAGGACATGAACAGGCAGTTTTTAGAGGAAGAAATCAAAGCTGTCTATAGTCATATAAAAATGTTCTAAACAGCTATAGATTAGAGAAAGACAAATTATAACAAAACCTATCAAAAATGACAAATGCTGGAGGGGATGAGAGAAACTAGGTACACTAATGAATTGTTGATGGTATAGTAAACTGGTCCAACCATTTTGAAGAACAAGTTGGAACTAGGACCAAGGGGCTATAAAACTGTGCATACTCTTTGATCCAGCAATTAGATATATACCTCCAAAAAGATTGAAGAAAAAGGAAAAGGACCCATACAAAAATATTTATAGCAGTTCTTTGTGGTGGCAAATAATTGGAAGTTGAAGGGATGTTTATCATTTGGGGAATGGCTGAACAAGTCATGGTATATCATTTTAACAGAGTACTATTGTGCTATAAAAATGATGAAGAGGGTGATTAAAAAAAACATTGTATGACCTATATGAAATGATAAAAAGTGAAGTGAGAAGAACAAGAAGATCATTGAGTAAAGTAATAACAATGATGATGAACTGTGAAAGACTTGGTTACTCTGATCAATACAGTGATCTAAGACAATTTCAAAGGACTCATAAGGAAAAATGCTCTCTACCCCCAGAGAAAGAACTGATAAACTCTGAGTGCAAATTGAAGTCTAATTTTCTTGCTTACCTTTTTTTGCTTTTTTCCCAGAATGACTAAATGATTACACATGTTTAAAAAAGAACCCACAAATCATGACAGAATAACCTCATTTCCTTTGTAGACATGAGCATTTGGAAACAAGAGAAGTCAAATGCCATAGACATAATATCTGTAGCTTTCAGTGATCCTTTGCCAAAATTTCATGATACTCTTGTTAAGACGTGTGGACTAAAATTGCTCTCTACAAGTTACCAATGACGTCTTGATTGTAAAATCTGGTGGTCTTTTCTCCTCCCTCATCATTCTCAATCCTCTGTTCCACATTTGATACTGGGGTATACATTCTCCTCCTAGATACTGCTCTCTCTGGGCTTTCACGACACTGTTCTCTTCTGGTTTTCCTCTCACCTTTCTGTCCTCTACTTAATGTCCTTTGTTGGTTCATAATTTACAACACATTCTACTATGGGACTTTCTAAGAGATATGTCCTGAGCTCTCTTCTTTTGTCCCTCCATACTCTTTCATGATAACCTCATCAACTATTATTTTATACAGATGACTAAGATCTAAATATTCAGCCTCACTCTCTTCCCCCAAGCATCAGTCCTGGATCACCAGTATCATACTGGACATTTCAAACTCACTATCTAACACATTTCTAAATTTTCCTGTTTCTGTTAAAGGTGCCATCATCTTTCCAGAATCTCAACATCATTATCTCAGCATTATCCTGGTCTCTTCATTCTCCCTAACCTCCCCTTAATCCAATCAGTTGCCAAATCTTGCCATTTCAACCTTCACATCTTTTATATCCAATCCCTTTTCCTCTACCTTAATTCACGTCCTCATCACCTATTCCCTAAACTTGAGATTTAGGAATGCTAAATTCTCTTTACTCCTATTTCCTTTTAACTTCTCTCACAAAGCCACAATCTTCATACAGAACTTCACCACCTCTTGCTTGGACTGTTGCAATAGACTTCTAATGGGTCTCCCCTCCTAAAATTTCTTCCCAATATAATCTATGCTAAACTCAGCTGCCAAAGTGATTTTCATAAAGTATAGGCCTGTCTGACCATGCCACCCACCCACTTTCTTCAATAAACTCCAGTGGGTTCCCTATTGATTCTAAGATTCCTAAACTCCCCCTTTTAGGGTTTTTAAAGCTCTATATAACTTGTCCTCAACATTTATTTCCAGCCTTATTTTATGTTACTTGCCTTACTATATTCTTTAATATAGCCAAACCAGCCTTCTTTCTCTTCCTCACTCAGGATAGTCCATATCTCACCTCTATGCTTTTTAACTGCTCATATTCCACTGCCTTGAAAGCATTCCCTTCTTATTTCTATGTATCTTCCTTTAAACGGCTTATCAGCACCTTCTCCCATATGGAGCCTTTCCTGATTCCTCCAACCACCAGTACCCTCCCTCCCTACCTCATTCTGAACTTCTTTGTATATATTTGTATTTATTCACTTTATAGTTATGCTGTATACATTTTTGTATGTAGTTGTTGTCCCCATTAGAACATAAACGCACGGCTAATAGGGATTGTTTCACACTTTGTATTTATTTTCTCATAGCCTGGAAAATAGGTCCCTAACAAATACTTGTGGATTGATTTAGTCCTGCACTCTATGGTCTAAACTGGCCTTCTCTGTTCCTCATATACAATATTCTACCTTTGCTTTAGTCATCCCCCATGACTAGAATGCACTCCATCATTTCTAAATAACAATAACATCATTTATATTGTGCTTACAATGTGCCTGGGCACTGTACTAAATACTTCAAAAATATTATTCAATCCTCCTAACAACCCTGGAGGGAGATGTTTTATCATCTTCATTTTACATTTGAGGAAACAGAAATAAACAAAGGTTAAAAGACTTGACCATGGTCATACAGCTAGCAATTGTCTATAGCTGAATTCAAACTCAGGTCTTCCTGACTTCAGGCCCAGCTCTTTATCCATTGTGCCACCTAACTGCCTTTGAGAATCCCTCACTTCATTCAAAATGTGCTCAAGAATCACTTTCTACTGGGCAGCTAGGTGGCACAGTGAATAGAGCACTGACCCTGGAGTCAGGAGGATCTGAGTTCAAATCTGGCCTCATATTCACCAAACTAGCTGTGTGATCTTGGGCAAGTCACTTAACCCCAATTGCCCTACCTTCCCCTCTCCAAAAAGCAAAAACAAAAACACAGAATGACTTTCTACAAGAAGATTTTCCTGATTTCCCCCAAACACTTGTGTCTTCTCTCCCTCCCTCCCTTGTATTTACTTCATATTTATTCTGTCTACAGTCATTCTAAATCTATTTCTGTCTCTCCCAATAGAAAATAAAACTTCTTTATAATAGGGATTTTTTTTGGCCTTTGTATCCTTAACATCTAGCATAGCCCCTGGAACAGAGTGGTTGATTAATAATTGTTTCTTATTTGGTTAATTGATGATAGTCAAGTTAGATTCAAAACTAGTTTAAGTCTACCCTAAAAGTAATAATTAATTGATACTATGGTGAACTTGGTCTATGTGCCCCAGTCCCTCAGCACAAACAAGCTAAGTTTAGAGTAGGACCCAATTCCAATTAAGAATTTGAATAAACATCCCTAAATAGAGTTTTAATCTATGTTAAGTCCTGAAAAGTCTAAATATCTTGCTTTCTTGGTTAAGTAGAGAGCAAATAGGAAGGAAGAAATTACAACATGGAAGGAATGTATGATCCATCATCATTATGAAATATTATCAAAATACCCATTATGATCATGATACTGTTTTGGGCCTTTGGGATGCTACCTGAAAAGATCTGGGAAAATTTCATTAATATTAAGAATAGTTAGTTGTCCCTTAATTTAGTACCCTGCCCTTTACAAATGCCAATCTTGACTTGACATTTTCACCAACTGCATTTCTATCTGTGAAAGGTGTATGATCTGTTTCTTTTTAAATTTTTTATGATGTAATTTTTAACACTGGGGTCACATATTGATTTTGACTCGACTATATTACATGGTGAGGGATGTTCTTTCATACCTAATTTATGACAAACCTCTTTCCAGTTGTCCCAGCAGTTCTTGTCAAATGGGGAGTTATTCCCCAAGGGCTGTACATGCTGTGGTTTGTTAAACGTTGGGTTTGTTAGTTAATTTGCTTATGAATCATTCTTATCTAGTCTGTTCCACTGTTCTACATTTCTATTTTTAACAGATACAAATAATGTTAATGATTACTTCTTTATTGTATAATTTGAGACCTGAAAGTAGTATTCTTTTTTCATTCTTACTCCCCCCACATGCACCTTATTTCCCTTGAGACTCTAGAACATCTGCTACACCAAACAAATTTTACAATCATTTTGTTTAGTCTATAACAAACCCCCTTGGTAGTTTGACTGACATAGAAATAAATTGTAAATTAATTTAGGTAGTTTTATCACTTTTATTAGACTATTTTGGCTGAGCCAGGAGCACTGACTATTGAGAGAGGCATATTTGGAAATTAATGTGATGTGAAAGCAAAAGGTGTCCATAAATTTACAAAAAGAAGGATCTAGCAGAAATGACGATTATTGGGGGTGAAGGGAGCCTACCACCTCACTCAAACCCATTCATCTTTTACAAGGATTTTGGCAACCAACAAGTGAGCCAACTCACTCTGGTTTTCTCTCAGGAAGCTCCTCCTGAGGAAATGATTGGATGGCCCACACATGCTAGAAAAAAACAACAACTGACGTCAATATAGATTTATAGTCTTGCAAAGTGCTTTATATACATTATTACATTTTAGCCAGGCTACAATCCAGTGATGTAGATAGTAAGTTATTATTATTCCCATTCTAAAGAAAAGAAACACTTTCCTGATAACCCCCCAAATACTAGTGTGGTCTCTACCTACCTTGTATTTGCTTAATATTTATTCTGTATATAGTCATTTATTGTTTATAATCATTCTTAAATATAATTCATTATGTGAATAGGAAATAAGCTCCTTGAGAGAAGTAAAAAGCAACAATTATGAACTTGAAGTAATCAAGGGATGGGAGAAGGGATACCAGGAAAGAATCTGAGAGGTCTCTGGATAGAAGTATTAAAAAACATGCTTCCAGGGGCGGCTAGGTGGTGCAGTGAGTAAGAGAGATGGCCTTGGAGTTGGGATGACCCGAGATCGAATCCGGCCTCAGAAAATGAGCACCCACACACAAATAATGACTAGCCGGGTAACCTTGAGCAAGTTACTTAACCCCAATTGCTTTGAGAAAAAAAAAAAACCATGCTTCCACATCTCTATTCATACCAGTGTGACCTGTTTGCCTATGCTTTATGGGGCTATGGGAGAGAAACTTTCTTGAGAGACACAATTAAAGATCTAAGTGTCTATATTACTTGAAACCCCAACTGTATGGGAGATGAAAGGTAACCAAGACTAGAATATAGAATCAAGGGCATACAGCTTGAGACAAGGGAATGTAAATAGTAGCCCCATTTTGCAGAAAAGTACATTGAGACTCAAAGAGATTAGTTGATCTCACAGCTCCTGAATGTCAGAGTTAGGACTTGAACCCAGGTTTCAAGACTCCAAAGTCAGTGTTCTTTCCCTACCCCCTAGCTTTTTTCTTGTGCTCTGATATATTTTTTGATTGTAAAGATTCCATGATGCTCTGCTGCCTATTTACCTGCTAAGCCTTCACTCTGGAAACACTGATGGAACAGGCTTTCGGTCATTTCCCCAAAAGAAATTAGAAAAACAATTCTCAAAATTTTAAATACAAATGCCTCATCCTGAAGTGAAGCCATTAGAGAGCACCTTTGCATTGAGCTTAAGCGTTAACATTTACCCCAATTTAGTTCTTTAATAAAAATAATGAAAAAGCTCTTGAACCGATAGATGATGGTATTAATCAGGAAGTGGAATAATTACTGGGAACATCATTTCCACGGCTTTTTGAAAGTTACAAAAAAAAAACCATTGCTGGTTTGGTTCAGGAAGTTCCATTCACACTGAGCAGGAGATGTATTATTCATGGGGAGTTTAATAGGGAAGTCATTACAAGGAAAGTGTGCAGCTGATTCTTCTCTGCTCCTAACCAACATAAAGAAAATGAGATTTTAAAAATTATTTTATGACATTTGCAAGAGTTGAAATCTATTACTTCTGCCCACTAGTAAAATCCTAAGAATACCACTCCTACCTGTCTCTAATTGATGAAAACTATACTTGAAATTTTAATTCAAAGGAAATTTTCTTCTTGCCCTTTTATTAATAGAGTTTAGCTAACCCAAGGTGGTGTGTTTTCTCTGACAGAAACTTGGAGTACACACATATACATACATACATACATACATACACACACACCATTTAAAATTTGGCACAAAGTAGGAATTTAGTAAGGAATTGATTAAGGTCAGCTGGGAGTAGTTTTATTTTATTTCTGCACTAACTGATCTTATTCTACATAAAGTATGTTTATTGGGGTGCCATCTACATATCCTTTGAAACCATTTTGACCAGAGTGAAGACAGTGGTGAAAGTTTAGTCGGGAAAATATGAAAGAGAACTAAACCAAGGACCAGTAATGTTGAGTCTCTGAAAATAAATTGCTATGACTTTTCTGCTACTGGATTCAGAAAAGAGAGATTTTTCCCCTGGAGAGATAAAACCACATTACTAAATTTATAAGCACTCTCACTGCTCTATTCAACAGCTGTCACAATCTGCTATTTAACATGGACAAAGTCAAGACATGGGTATCAGATTAAGAAGACCACTAGAGAGAGGGAAGAAAATAGGTCCAAAAAACTTTTCACTACTTTTTGAGCCCCTGACACCAAGATCCAGAGATTTTCCAAATATGAGGAAAATTAAGTCCTCACAGATCCAAAGATATTAAGGAAATGAAATGGATTGTTACAGACAGGAAGGAGGGAACCTGAGGCAGAGACCTAGCCAGCCTCTCCTCAGATACCTTCCTATGATGGGGAGCGCACTACTCATGAAGCAGCTCTTTAGTAGAAAGGTCTAATTGTTATAAAAAGCTCTCTTATGTTAAATCAAAATTTGCCTATCTACAATTTGTCCTTATGTTACAGATTGGTTAAGGATTCAAGGAAAAGTGATACTACTGATTCTTAGATAATTTACTTAACTGTAATTTATCACTATCAAAAGAGAGAGAAAATGTAGCCAGTATACATGTCCAATGTCAGTGTAGCCTAGCACTTCTTAAACTGTGGGTCAGCTGATACTGGGAAACTCAGTAACATTTATCTAACCAAGAATGGGTCAGCTCTGCCCAAGACTATAGAGTGGTAAGATTGGCCTATGGGGGGTGCCTAGGTGGCTTAGTGAGTAGAGTGTCCACCCTGGAGTCAGAAGGACCTGAGTTCGGATCCCGCCTCAGACACTTAACGCACACACAAACAAACAAACAAAAAAAACCTAGCCATGTGACCTTGGGCAAGTTACTTAACCCCAATTGCCCTCCAAAAAAAAAAAAGCAAGATTGGCCTATGGACCCCAGGACACTCATTGTTTTGTAAATAAGATATTGTAGAACACTTTACAAGTGCACCAATCTAGAGTAACACCCCACCCCAGCACAATTAGTCCTAAGTAAGCCACTTAAGAATACAAACTTGAATTCATGAAGTTTCTTTATGCAAAAAGGCCATAATTTTTGGCTTCAATAAGGGAAGGTCCAAGACTAGCAAGTCTATATCACAATGGTCTTAGTTCTGACTTCTGGAGCAATTCAACTCAATTCAGTAAACAATTATTAAATATCTATTGTGTAGAAGTCACTATGCTAGGCGATGAGGCTGCAAAAACAGAAAGGAGAAAGTTCCTGACCTCAAGGAGCTTACATTCTACTGTCAAAGATAGCTTTGATGTGTCCCTTTATTCCTCTCTTGTCCAAATGAATCATCTCAATTACCTCAACTATACCTTCTATCCTTTTTAGTTTTCTAATTTCC
This sequence comes from Gymnobelideus leadbeateri, assembly GCA_011680675.1. Classification (NCBI taxonomy): domain Eukaryota; kingdom Metazoa; phylum Chordata; class Mammalia; order Diprotodontia; family Petauridae; genus Gymnobelideus; species Gymnobelideus leadbeateri. Next base: position 207,365 of record WOXC01008807.1, on the reverse strand, counting down.
TTCTTCCAAACATCCAGAAAAAGAATATAATACTTGTGATCTGACCAAATCAAAGAGACATTCACCTTATTAGTCCTAGATTCTATGTCTCTTATAACGAAGCTTAAGAATGAAATTTCTGCCTGCCGTATATCCTGATATGTGTTGATTTAAACGTCTTGGCATTTTCCCCAGAACTGTGAACACTTTTGACCTTATTAGTCAAGTATATTTCCTAATTCTTGGACCATCTCTTTCTTAGTATCATAGGATCTTTGTCTATGTCACACCCACTAACCATGGGTATCCCCCAATTCTCTATTCTGGGTCCTCTTTTCTTCTCCCTCTTTCCTACTTCACTTGGTGATCTCATCTGTTCCCATAGGTTAAATTATCTCTATGCAAATGATCCCCAGATCTATATAATCATCCCAGATCTATATAATCATCCCATGTCTCCCTTATGAGATCACCTCTCAAACCTATAGGCATCTCAAACTTGATATGTTCAAAACAGAACTCATTAACTTTCCCCGGATCTTCCCCACTTCCCAATTTTCTTGTTACTGATTAGGGTACACCATCCTCTTAGTCGCTCAGGCTAAAACTCTTGGTGTCTCTCTTGCCTCCTCATTCTCACTCAGCTCATATGGCCAGCTTGTTGCAAAGTTTTGTCTTTTCTAATTTCACAACAAATCTCACATGCATTCCTTTCTTTCCACTCATATAGTCACTAGTGTAGTGCAAGCCCTCACCAATGCTTACCTGAACCATTATAATTAGCTTTCTAATTTGATATCTATTCCTCAAGTCTCTTTGCATTCCAATCCACCTTCTGTACAACCGCCAAAGTAATAATTGCTTCACTCTAGGTCTGACCATGTTACTACCACTCTTCCTCAATAAACACCGATGGCTACCCATTACTGCCATCAAAAATAGAATCCTCTGGCATTTAAAACCATTCACAGCCTGGCTCCTTCTTACCTTTCCAGTCATTTTATACTTGAATTCCTTCCATATGATCAGTTAACATACACTAATCTACTTGTTTGTTTGTTTTTTTTGTTTTTCTAACAATACTCTATTGTGCTCTCTCCCCTTCCACCATGGCACCATTTTTAGTCTGGATCTCCTCATGTCCCCTTGAATATCATCCACAACCCTTGCTCCTCCCTCACTCTTCTGCCAATGACTGACTTTAAGCTGTTTCAATGTAACTGGAAGGAGAAGACAAGGAGCAGCTGTTTAAATATTTCTTCCTTGTTCATAGCTTTTAAGAGTTAAATCGAGGAGGAAAATGAAATTGTGACCTGAAATGCCAGCAAGATCCCTATTTACCCTAATGTATATTACCAAAAATGCCTGCCCCTAACCTTACTATGTTTTTTGAAAGATCCATGGATTTCCACTTGTCCTCATGATGCTATCCCCTATTGGGAATTTGCCATGAAGTAAACCAAGACTTAGAAGGATTTGTGATAATTATCTAATACATTCAAACAATATCTGCAGCTAATTTACATTTTGGCCTAAATTTCTTAGCCTCAACTTCCAAGCACAAATGGTTGCTTCTTGACCCTCTTCTTGGCTTCATGGCTCTGCAAAGAGATGTTCTTTGCATTACAATGTAAGGAGGACATGACTTGCCAGTCTTGGGCTTAACTGCTCAATAGGGAGTAACAAACACACATAACTACTAAACATAAAATGTAATTAGATTATAAGATCATAGGGAAAGAAAGGAACCTTTTTTGAGAAATGAATGAAAAACTAATTAAACTGCAGAGATATCAAGAAGAATGAAGACTGGAGGGAGAAAGGTCATTGATTTGGTGATTAGGAAGTCACTGGTGATTTTAGAAACTTCAGTATAACAGCGGTGGTAGTATAGGGGGAATAGAGTCCAAATAACAAAGGATTGATGAGGAAGTAGATGACAGGATGCAATTTTTTGTTTGTTTGTTTTTTGGAGGGCAATTGGGGTTAAGTAACTTGCCCAAGGTCACACGGCTAGGTTTTTGTTTGTGTGTGCATTAAGTATCTGAGGCCGGATCTGAACTCAGGTCCTTCTGATTCCAGGGCCGACACTCTACTCACTGCGCCACCTAGCCGCCCCAAGGATGCAATTTTTAACATGAATATTGGTAACAAAAACTAGAACTTGTGAAGTGTTTTAATATTTGCAAATCACTTTACATAGGCAGAGGTACACTCTGGATCTTAGTCCCACAGCCAGGCAGACTATATATCACTCCTCAGGGTACTAGAGATAAGCCAGAGGTGTGTGTCTCTTTGTTCTATCAATGCAAGCCTCCACCAGTTGTGTCCCTGTGCCCATCATTTGGTGACAATGACTAGTGCCCCAGTTCTATTTAACCCCTTAATATCAATTATCTTTTAGGAAAGGATATTTACATTGAAGATATAGCAATAATAGAAGTAGTAATATTAACTAATAACTAGCATTTATGTAGCTCTTTATAGATATAATCTAAAGATTTCTTCCTCCCCGACTCCTAGGTGCATACTCTTCCTTGTAACATTTTAGTCTATGATGAGAGTAGACTCAAACTTAGTTCAGTGCCTACATAACACTGGTCCTATCAAGGTCATGCCCTAATGCATACTCATTGAGAGATAATTCCTTGTCTTAGCTACCCTATCTAGGTTCCATAGGTCAAGCCCAGATATCACTCCTTGCTCTTCTGGACATTGACACTGAACTGGTCACAAAATTCAAACTCTAGAATTCTGGGAAGCTGGAGTAGCTTCCTGACCTTTCAAAGCTCAAATTATAAGAAGTTCTAATCCCTTTACCTAGAATAGAAAAGAACAAATATGGAGGTCAAAACCAAGGCCCAGGGGCGGAGCCAAGATGGCGGAGTAGAAAGAGCGTGTCCAAGCCACTCTTCCCTCAGATCACCTCCAAACTATGTAAAAGGGGACTCTGAACAACTTCTGGAGCCCCAGCACTCACAGAAGAACACAGAGAAGCTAACCTCCCACTGAGGACAGCCCAGCAGCCCTGCAGGAAGGACCAGCGCAGTGCTCTGGGAGCTGGCAGCACAGCACGCAGTGCGCGGGTAGCCGAGCACAGGTCTGAGTGAGCCCCGGTTTTAGCCCCAGGGTGGTCAGGCCAACAGCTGGCTGGAGGGACCCCAGAACACCAGAAGCTTTGTGGTGATTCCAGAATTATCAACATAGACATGCCTAGGACAAAGTGAGATGTTAGTGCCCTATGGACTTTGGGACCAGTATTTGGGGAACATATCGGCTTCCTCCCCTGGGGGCTAGAAGCCGCTGAGGAGACATGCCATTTTGTAGTTTTCAGAGGCAGCTCCAGCTCCTGGCCTGCGAACTGTAGGGAGATCCAGCGATCAGTCTTGGGGGGTAATCGCTCTTGCTTTAACCTCCCTGGATCTGGATTGTGATCTGGGGGGAAGGTCTGTGGTGGGTATCCAGCTTGCCAGAAACAGAAGTTGTCCCTCCACACGTTCGGGATGAAAGTTCCCCTGTCTGGCAGCCCAGCCATACTGAGGCAACAAGCCCAAAAGTCAAGTAATTAAGTGGCAACATGCCAAGGCAAAGGAAACAAATTAAACAGAAAAATGCAACCTTGGACTCCTACTTTGGGGGCAAAGAGGATCAAAGCATAGAACAGGAGGAGGGATGTGAGGTCAGAAATCCTGCTCCAAAAGCCCCAAAGGAAAACATGAGTGGGTTACAGGCCATAGAGGACCTTAAGAAGGACTTTAAAAATCAAATAAGAGAAGTGGAGGAAAAATTGGAAAGAAATGAGAAGGATGCAGGAAAAGTATGAAATGAGGGTCAACAGCCTGACTGAGGAAAACAACACCTTAAAAAATAGACTAACTCAAATGGCAAAGGAAGCCCAAAAGGGCAATGAGGAGAAGAATGCCTTAAAAAGTCGGATTTGCCAGATGGAAAAAGAATCTCAAAAGTTCACTGAGGAGATTCATTCCTTCAGAGTTAGACTGGAGCAAATGGAAGCTAATGACTTTATGAGAAATCAAGATGCTGTTAAGCAGATCCAAACAAATGAAAGAATAGAAGGCAATGTGAAATATCTCATAGGAAAAACCACTGACCTGGAAAATAGATCCAGGAGAGATAATTTAAAAATTATTGGACTACCTGAAAGCCATGATCAAAGAAAGAACCTAGAAATCACCCTTCAAGAAATTCTCAAAGAAAATTGCCCTGATGTTTTAGACCCAGAGGGCAAAATAGAGGTTGAAAGAATCCACAGATCACCTCCTGAAAAAGATCCCAAAAAGAAAACTCCCAGGAATATTATAGCCAGGTTCCAGAATTCCCAGATCAGGAGAAAATACTACAAGCAGCCAGGAAGAAACAATTTCAATATTGTGGAAACACAATCAGAATAGCCCAGGACCTGGCAGCTTCTACACTGAGGGATCGAAGGGCATGGAATATGATATTCCAGAGGGCAAAAGAACTGGGAATGAACCCAAGGGTCACCTACCCAGCAAAACTGAGTATTTTGTTTCAGGGAAAATATGGTCATTCAGTGGAATAGAGGACTTTCAAGCATTCTTGAGGAAAAACCAGAATTGAATAGAAAATTTGACATCCAGACACAAGAAGCAGGAGATGCCTGAGAAGGTAATCAGGGAAAAGAAATCAAAAGGAACTTATCAAAGTTGAACTATTTACATTCCTATATGGAAAAACAATAACTGTGACTGATGAAATCTTTCTCAGTATGAAAATAATGGAAGAAGGGGGTGTGGTCATATGAATACATATGTGAATGTCTGTATATATGTTTACAGTTATATATGGATAGAGGGCATGGGTTGAATTTGTTGGGAAGGGAGGATACTCAAGGGGTGAAATTATGAGGTGAGAGAGGAAAGTGGCAAGAGGAGATGGGGAGAGACAAGGTTGGGTAAACTATCTCATGTAGAGGAAGCAGGGGGAAGTGGCTACAAGGGAGGGGAAGAATAGGAGGGCAAAAAGGCAAAACCACATTCTCATTGAATTTGGTTCAGGGAGAAAATGACATACATACTAAATGGGATATCTCAACCTGCAGCAGAATAGGAGGAAGGGGGATGAGAGGAGGGATGATGGATGGGAGGGCATCCTTGCGGGGAGGGGAGGTTGGAAGTACCCACTATAGAAGAGGGCAGGATCAAGTAGGGAATGGACCAGGTGGGGGCTGGGATGAGTGGGAGGGAATTTTAAGCAGCCTTGTACAATATATCTACTATGGTAATGTTTAGCATATCTAGACATGTACAATATATATTGAATTACTTATCTTCCCAGAGGGAATGGGTGACAAGGGAGGAGGGGAATGGATCTGAAATTCGAGGTCTTAAAATTAAATGTTTCCTTTCCGCGCTGCCCAGAAGAGGGTTCCATACAGCGTTGTTCTCGGTTTCCATCATAACTTTAAAGGGAAACTTTCACAATGTCCGGAGCCCTGGATGTCCTGCAGATGAAGGAGGAGGATGTCCTCAAGTTCCTGGCTGCAGGAACCCATCTGGGCGGCACCAATCTGGACTTCCAGATGGAACAATATATTTACAAGAGAAAGAGTGATGGCATCTACATCATTAATCTGAAGAGAACTTGGGAAAAACTTCTGCTGGCAGCACGTGCCATTGTAGCCATTGAAAACCCAGCTGATGTTAGTGTCATCTCATCCAGGAACACTAGCCAGAGAGCTGTTCTGAAATTCGCTGCTGCCACTGGCGCCACACCTATTGCTGGACGTTTCACACCGGGCACCTTCACCAACCAGATCCAGGCAGCTTTCAGGGAGCCTCGCCTCTTGGTGGTCACTGATCCTCGGGCAGATCACCAGCCTCTGACTGAAGCATCGTATGTTAACCTCCCAACCATTGCCCTGTGCAACACAGACTCCCCACTTTGCTATGTGGACATTGCCATTCCATGTAACAACAAGGGGGATCACTCTGTGGGTCTGATGTGGTGGATGCTGGCCCGTGAAGTTCTGCGGATACGTGGTACCATCTCCCGGGAACACCCATGGGAGGTTATGCCTGATCTTTACTTCTACAGGGATCCAGAGGAGATTGAAAAGGAAGAGCAGGCCGCAGCTGAGAAGGCAGTGACAAAGGAGGAGTTTCAGGGTGAATGGACTGCACCCGCCCCAGAATTCACTGCAACTCAACCAGAGGTGGCTGATTGGTCCGAGGGAGTACAGGTGCCATCTGTGCCCATTCAGCAGTTCCCCACCGAAGATTGGAGTGCTCAGCCAGCTACTGAGGACTGGTCTGCAGCTCCTACTGCTCAGGCCACTGAGTGGGTAGGAACTACTACAGAGTGGTCTTAAAACCCAGATGCTCTAATAGTGTTGGAAAAATGCTGATTGAAAATAAAACATTGATTTCTTAACAAAAAAAAATTAAATGTTTCAAATATATATAAATACTATTATTAATACTCTTTTGCTTGTAATTGGGAGATAAGATGTGCAGGCAATGGGACACAGAGATTCACTTTCCTCTAATGGAAAAGTTGAAGGGGGTATAGGAGAAGATATGGGAGAGAGCAGATTGGAGGAAGCGACATTTTGTGGGACTGCTATTCTGGGAGGGTGGGTAGGGGAAAAACAGGGGGAAAAATAATTGTAACTCAAAATCTGGCGGAAATGAATGATGTAAAACATAAGTTAATAAATCATTTGTTTAAAAAAAACAAAAACCAAGGCCCATTTCACAGGGCCCCACTGGCTTAGAGAGAAGAAGGCCCGATGACCCTTTCCCCTTATAGCATTCTCCCTCACTGGATATCTTGAGCAAAGAAGTCAAAGTAGAAAAGAAAGGGTCCAAAGAGATTAGGCTGAGGCTAACTGAAGTCTTTGTGAACACACTTCCAATTTTGGTACCAGAGCCAAGTTGAATAAGGTTATCCTCCCTAACCAAATCCAGTGACAGAATATCACTGTGTTCATAGGCTCTCTGTGGGCATTTCTATCCCATGGCATCACTACTCTCCCAAAAGCAGGCTCCCTAGCATCTCTACATGGCAAGACATCATCAGAACCACTATGCACATATGCCAGACTGCACTATTCATATGCTATTTCATCTGACCCTCGAAACAACTCTGTGAAGCAATTTCTATTATTATCTCCATTTTATAGATGAGGAAACTAAGACTGAGAGATGTTAAGCAACTTTCCCAGGGTCATAAACTAATAGATCTCTGAGATTGAATTCCAGTCTTCTTGACTCCATGTTCAACATTTTATCTGTGTCACTTAATTTAATAAGCCAATGTAAAATAATCATATAAATGTCCAAGTCTCAAAGCACATAAAACACACATGAAACAAAACACAGTGTTGTTGACTCCTGATTGTGATTGCATATCAGATAATAAAGTCAAATCAGGGTAAGGGGGGAAGAGAGGGAGAGGCAGAGGGAGGAGGAGAGAGGAAGGGGAAAGGAAGAAGAAGTAAAGAGGGGAGAAAAAAGAGGAGGGAGGTAGGAAGGCAATAAAGAGAGAGAGGGAGGGACAGTGGGGGGGGGAGAGAGAGAGAGAGAGAGAGAGAGAGAGAGAGAGGCAGAAAGAGAGAAAAAAGAGAGAGGAGGGAAGAAGGGAGATGAAGAGGGAAAGAGAAGAAAATGAGAGGGAGGGTAGGAGAAACAGCACAGATGAATAAGGCATGAATAATCTATAATTCTTAGTAAACTCTACTTCTTGAAATAATATCACTCTTTCTTTAAGCATATACATGTTACTATACCTTGAGGGCAGGAATTATTTCATTTTGGTTTTGTAACCCTAGCACTGAACCCTGCACATAGCAAGCCCTTAGCAAATGTTTGTTAAATTAAAGTAATAAAAATAAAAATTATTTAACCCAGAGTTTGTCTCTCCACAATCTTTGCAAATATTGGATCCAAAGACAGTAAAGACCTCAGTTTGAATCCTTCCTCCACCACTTAACATTTCTGAGTCTCAGTTTTACTATCTGTCAAGTGGGGAAATTAACAGGACCTATCTGAAATGAGATAATACATATTAAGACTTTACCCACCTTAAAACCCTACAGAAAGGTGAGCTATCATTATTGTGTGAAACAATCTGTAAGCCTTAAGGTCAGCTATAGTAACATTTATCATTGTAAGGGGTTGGAAAAACAAAGACTAGAATTCAATTGGGTCTAAGAAAATAACCAAAAATAGAGAATAGAACATACAGAAGGCTTGATGTTTCATAATAAAACAATTTACCTCCTCTAGTAGAGTTGATTGAAATTGTGTGAGAAGTAATCTGTATGTATGGCAAAGGTATGTAGCTAGTATCAAGAAGCAAAACTAACGTGGATAGGTCCCCCTTTTTTTCTTTTTGAGAGGTAGACACTTTATAATGAGGTGTTTTATGGGCTGGTGTGTTTGTTTATTTACAAAGTCTTCTTTAGGAACATCAAGCAATGCTACTGGCACTCCTAAGTCACAAATCAGTATCCTCCCTGGCAACAGGCCCCATGATGACTGAACCTTTCATCTTTATTGTTTATTGTTTATTATTACCTCTGCATTGTCTTCCAAGTATGGAAATGTACCTATGGTATCTAGGTAGGTCAGTGGGCAGAGCAATGGGTCTGACTGAGTTCAAATTTTACCTCAGACATTTAATAGTTATGTGACCCTAGGCAAGTCACTTAACCCTGTTTGCCTCACTCTTCTCATCTGTAAAATGAGTGGGAGAAGGAAATGGCAAATTACTCCAGTATCTTTGTCAGAAAACTCCAGATATAAGGTCATAAAGAATCAGACAAGACTGAAATGACTGAACAATAAAACCATCTTTTCTGTGAAATAACTTCAGTTGTCATATTATCACTGCTGGATGAAGTTTCTTTCAGACTCTGGCTTCCCCTTTTTGACTGTGGCCATTATCATGTCACCCACACCAGCTGCAGAAAGCCTGTCCAGTCATTCCTTAATCCCTTTCACAGAGATGGTACATACTCACAGGAGACTGGGTTCTTTCTCTCTTTCTTTTGTAATTATTCTTATCTAGGGAAGATCTTGAGATCACAGATTTTGAGTGGGAAGAAACTTTGAAAGCTCTCTAGTCCAACTAATTTTACAGACAAAACTGAGAAACAGATAAATTATAAAAGTGACTAGTCCAGGGGCGGCTAGGTGGCACAGTGAATAGAGCGCCGGCCCTGGAATCAGAAGGACCTGAGTTCGGAGCCAGCCTCCGACACTTAATCCATACAAACAAAAACCTAGCCGTGTAACCTTGGGCAAGTTACTTAACCCCAATTGCCCTAAAGGGGCAGCTAGGTGGCGCAGTGAGTAAGAGTGCCGGCCTCGGAGTTGGGATGACCTGAGATCAGATCCGGCCTCAGAAAATGAGCACCCACGCATAAATAATGACTAGCCGTGTAACCTTGAGCAAGTTACTTAACCCCAATTGCTTTTAAAAAAAAAAAAGTGACTAGTCCAAGGTAGTAAGTGACAGGGCCAGATTTGAATCCATTTCCTCTCCCTTCAAACCCGTCAGTCTTTCTGCTGCACCATGCTGATCTCTGATAATAGAATCCTATGACTTCTTTATCTAGATCTGCAGCTGAAATTGCTAACCTTTAATGATATAAGAAATTAGATTTATCCTGAGACTACTTCTACCCAATAAAAATTTAGAATAGAAAGTCTGTAAATATCAGTTCATTTAGACAATTTAGGAAGTCACCCAGATAATATATTTTATACAGAAGGAAAAGATACACTGCCTATGTAATCCAGAGTTATTGCTAGAGTTTAATGTGAATATTTGCCTTGAAGGACTATAGCATACTCAGCAGGTATCTCTGGATCCAAGTCTATGAATGGGCACTTAAGCACTAGACAAAGATGAACCTAGGGTTTTTACCAATTTCTCCAGTAAATTTATTAAGTACCTACTGTGGACAGAGCACATGCTAGATATTTAGGAAGATGCAAATTCTAGGTCTGACACAATCTACACGTTTGATGAGCTTATGGTTTTAGATGGCCTAGTGGCAGACAGAATTAAACATTCGTCTCCCTAATACCAAACCTAAACTCAACTCTGTAACTTCCATTCATTGTTTCTGGTTCTTTCCTATGGGGCCAAGAAATGTAGCCTCACTATGTCATCCAATGTGTTAGCTCTCCCTCCTAGCTTAGTTGCATCTATACATTCTATTCTGATGCCTTTGTTCAAGTCATTGATAAAAAATATTAAACAGCACATAGTCAAGCATAGATCCCTGGTCGTTCCACTGGACAACTACTGCCAGGCTAAAGGTGAACCCTTAAGGACTATACTTTGAATTCCGTCATTCATCCAGTTCCAAATAAATCTAATTATATTATTTAGAGTCCTAAACCATGTCTTACTGCTTTTTTCACAAGAATAACATAAGGCACTTTTGCAAATCCTTCCTAAAATCTAGGTCCACTATTTCTACAACTTCCCAAGTTTTACTTGTTTAGTAGCCCTGTGAAAAAGGAAATAAAGTAACTGTTCTGAATGAAACCATATTTTCCCTTTGCAATCACTTCCTCCTTTTCTAGATGTTGACCAAGCATCCTTTTAAATTTGTGTTCTAGAATCTTCCTAACAATCAAAGACAAGTTCCTTGACCTGTAGTTCACAGACCCTGTTTCTTTCCCTTTTTGAAAATCTGGACATGCGTCCTTCCAGAGTCCTTCAGTGCCACTCCTATTTTCCATGATCTTTCAAACATCACCATGATGGCCCAGAAGTCACATATGCCAGTTCTTTAAGTATCATTGATGTTGCTCATTATGGCCAGGTGACTTAATTCATCAAGGACAAGTACATGTTCTCTTAACCTCTCCTTTGTTATCTTATGTATCAGCTCTCTGATAGAGAGTTTGGTCCTGTTGTCTCCACTGCAAAAATCATTCTTGATTGAGAAGAAAAGCAAAATAAGAATTTAGTTGCTCCATCTACTCTCTGTCATTAGTTACCAACATCCCATCCACTCTAAGAACCAGCTCTATCCCTTCATTGATACACATTTTTCACCCAATAACTTAAGCCTTTTTTTGCCCTTTGCTTCTCATGCCAGCATCAGCTCATCCTTCACTTTAGCATCATTGCTACTCTTTTTATTAGGACCATAACATGTTCTTATATTCATCTTCTGTTACCTCTGTTAAAGAGTTCATCCCTTGACTCACTTCTTAAAGAGGTTTATTCACTGAATGGCATTGCCTCACGCAAAGTGAGAACCTGAAAAGACCTTAGCTTAAAAGGGCCAAGATCTCCCGCTACATCCTCAATCATCTCCAGTCATCCTAACTGATATCTGGCTACTGTTCTGAGATGGCTGTGGAGGAGAAAGTAAGATTGGTGATCTTGTACCGCCCTCCCTTATTCAAATCAAAGTCAATTGCAATACATGTCATCATCTCCCTGATGTCACGGTCTTCTTTGAGAATGAAGGACAAACCACAACCTCTGAATAGTCCAAGTTGCCTGAACGGGGACCCAGCTGGCCAGGTCCATTGGGCAACTCAGGTCATACTCATCCTCTCCACTCCCCTTACCTGAGAGTGTTTTGCCCACAGGCAGATAAATTTTGATGGCTGAGAGTTACTTAGCTAATTTGGGGTTTACTAGATAGACTTATTTCTCAAACACCAAGCCTTAAATCCAATTCACTCTGGATCACATGGATTGGACAACAGGTTGCTGCCCAAGCACCACTTAATGGTTATTTTAGGGGCCCTCCTTACTCAGAATGAATGTAAATAGTAAATGTTTCTCTTTTGGCCAGCAACCCTAAGTGTCTTCCCCTCCCAGCGTGATTTATTCACTTACTTATTTTTTTTATTATAGGGGCCATCCCTTGACTCACTTCTTAAAGAGGCCTATTCATTGGATGGGTGTTGCCTGAAAGTGAGAACCTGAAAAGACCTTAGTTTAAAAGGGCCAAGATCTCCCACTGCATCCTAGGCCATTTCCAATTGTCCTGATCAATATCTGGTCACTGTACCCAGAGAGAGTGAGGCTGGTGACTTTGCACAACCCTCCCTCACTCAGATCAAAGATAGTTGCAATATATGTCATCATCTCCCTGATGTCATGGTCCTCTTTGAGAATGAAGGACAAACTACAGTCTCTATTACCCACCCTTACTTCTACCTTCTGCCTACATTTTGTTTAAAAATCTGAATTAGATATATGCATCCATAAGTCTTTAGACAACTCCCTTTTTTCCTTCACATTGGAATTGTTTCTTTTTGAATCTTGAGAATACAGGGGCTGATTTCCCCTATAATCATTTAGTCGGTCAGAATCTACCTTTCCCAAATCTAAGGTATATATATGCGGCAGCTAGGTGATGCAGTTCTGGGCCTGAGGTCAGGAAGACTTATCTTCCCAAGTTCAAAACTGGCCTCAGACATTTATTAGTGAGCAAGTCACAACCCTGTTTGCCTCAGTTCCTCATCTGTAAAATGAGCTGTAAAATGGCAAAGCAGTCCAGTTTCTTTGCCAAGAAAACCCCAAAAGGGGGCACAAAGAATTAGATACTACTAAAAGAATTGAACAACCATAACAATCAGACACATGTCAGACAAGGCTGAAATTCCCTCTCTAATATTATAAACTATAAGGAGGTAATAAGAGCTCTCCCTGCCCCTGCACTCACAGAGCTATCTACCATTTCTACTCCAATAACCAATTCCTCCCTGAGTGAAAATCAAATTTAGAACAAAATTTACCCTTGTTGGTTCTACCATAATTTGAAGGATGAAATTATCATTAAGGCAAGTTAGGAATTTAGGAGTTATTTTGCTCTTGGTAGAGAGAAAACTACAGCAGATGTTTGGATAATGTGAAGCCCCTCATCACTACTACATTATGCCTCTGTTCCAGGCTTATTATCTCTTTCCCTAATTCCTCATCTATTTCTTCTGTCTATCCAAGTGGTCTCTAGTATAACTTCATGATAAAATGGCTCATTTTTTCCTCCACTGAATTTTAGCTAAATTCTCTCTATCATATTTCCTCCAACTTCTTCCTGGCTTTCCTCACATAAGTATCTTTTCTTACTACACAATGCCAACTCACTCAACCATGGTTTTGTTTGCCCCATTTTTTGGTAAGGGATACCCATCCAGAGCAATATGCCAAGCATGGGTTTCATTGCCCAAAATTCAATGATACCTATGTGGTCAGATATATAAAATTTGTCTCCTTTTCTTATGATTTCTTCTTGCCTAAACTTAATCATTTGCACATAGACATTTGAGGCCAATAAGGCTTTTATAACTGGTTCCTTTCTTGAATTTTTTCATATGCAAACTTCTGCACATAAAGTAAGGTATTATTCCTTAATTTTAATTACCCTCTAACTTGTTCTCATATAACTTGTTGGAAATACATAGTAGTTTTCTTTCTCCTCCATCCTTTCTTAGTTTAAATCTCATTGGATTAGATTTTAAAGCCACATCAGGCATGGAGTCACACACCTGCAATTCCTTCTACTAAAGGACCCTGAAGCTAGTGAATTTCTTGAATTCAGGAGTTTGGAGCTCTAGTGAGGCTAAAGCCAACGAGGCATCCATGTTATTACCAAGAGGGTGAGCTGCTAGAGAGGACTTGGGTGCCTAAGGAAGGATCGAGTGGCACACATCATAAACAGAGTGGTGCAAAGCTTCTGTGACAACCAGCAGTCAGATCAGGCCCATGAATGAACACTGTGTTTTCACCTAGATGTCTCCAAATGTGTGTGTGTGTACATGTGTTTGTGAGAGAGAGAGACAGACAGACAGACAGAGATAAGACAATTATACTATTTATAACCTTTGTTAGGTATTCTCCATCCCTTGACAGCAAGAGTCCCTATATTTTAAGCTATTGTCTAGAAATCCAAATCCCATTCTTAGATACACCTTAAGAGACAGCTGTCCACTTCCCTAATCAGCTTTTCTTTTATGATCCCTTGCCTCCAGTCAGCAATAGTAAGGGAAACATAACCTGTGCTCCTATGGTCTTCATGGTCTTATTCAAGACTTTGTCATCTTTGACAACATTATTTATGTTCCTTCTGGTAGTATCACTTGTATCCACATAGATTAACACAAATTGGTAGTGATGGAATCCTAATAAAGCTGCCCCAATCCTAACTTTATTATAGGCCTGGCCCAACTGAACAGCAGGCCCACCACTGTACTGCCCCTAATGTCCTAACTTCTCTGTATATGCCTCACTGCTCACTGTAACAACAGGTGTGTTCCTGAACTCTTAGTTCCCACAGAAACAGCAGGTGTGTCCATATGATGGGAACCCAGCCATGGCCTCTATCTGATCACTGCCTCCAGACCCATTCCCACAGAAACAGGTGTGTTCTTGTATTCAATCACAATCACATCATCCATCTAGCCCAAGACAGGACCACAATACCTATCTGTCTTGACCAGACAGGACCACAATAGTTAGGCAGTTGGAGGGCAGAATGACCAGAATGTTTAAACACTAAATAATTACCTAATGGGACCCCTCCTCCATTACCTAATCCCTTAACAAACTCCTCCTGCCTTTTTAATATTAATGATATTCCTCTATTCTATGTAAATTTTTGTTATGTAAGTTTTGGGGTGGGAAGAGACCCCACCTCAACAATTTTTGGTGCCCCTGGGTTTAAACCACAACAGTAGTAACTATACATTTTTATAAGTCTGGGGAGCATCCATATTTATATCTTATATAACTAGTGATTAAACAGGGCATTCACAAAGCTGCCCTTCCTGAATCTGGCTGACCATATATACTATTCTACTACTTGGGTGCTTTGGGGATGATGAGCCCTAGCTACTTTCAGAATTATGTGACTCAGCTACACTTTGAGCTGATGAAATCATTCCCTCATTGGCCACCTAACAGGAAGAAGAGATGACACAGTGGAACTTTAGAAAGGGAGTGACAACCCCTATCATTCTCTTCCATTTCCTGGATGCAGATCACATCAAGACTATTTCAAGCTGCTTCTCATAGGGAAAGGAATGGCAATCCTCTTTCTTACCCTGATTGTCATATGGTCATGAGGATATGATAGCCGAGGCAGAGGTGAGCCTGATCCTGGGTCTGTGGCTGTCTTTTTTGTGATTGCTTTTTTCTAATCTTAGGTGAGTGAACATCAGTTCTGAGATGGCCAAGGACTTGGAGGCCACCTTTTGAATCAGAGGCTATATAAAATGAGCAGGTTGGATTTACTGGTTTTCTAAGATAACTTCCAACTCTAAATTTTTGATCCTATAGGATTATGAGTCCTTTGGTTGAACTCAGGACTGGTGGCAGGGAGAAAAGAGTCGCCAGCAAATACTTCAGCACTTAGTGGAGAAGATAACCACCAGCAGGAGCATGAATCTAATTCCTAACTGAGATGGCTAGAAGATATTTCCTATGGGGGAGACTATGCAAAGTTGAGGTTAAATGTGGATTTGAATGCCTATTGAATGGTCCCATAAGTTATTTTGTATTCTGATGAGGCTCATGTATCAACCTCTTGAAAAGAGTATAATAGTAGTTATAAACTAAGTATCTGAATCCTGTTCTAAGTGTTACTGTCAATACACTTGTGTTTTGTGGCTAACATTTATTGTGTTAATAGAAATAATTACTAATAAAATAATAAATTATTATAATTATAATACAATAATAATAAATAATTGTCCCATATCTGATTCACTTGCCCTTTGAACATCTTTCAACCCTCCCCTTTGGGTATATTCTAGACATGAGCCAGAACCTAAACCTTGGTGATTTTTCCCCTGGAGTATAGGATAAGGTATGTAACAAGCCAGAGAATGATGAAAAGGGAGTCTAATCCCCTTCATTGGAGGCTAAGCTCCCTAGTCCATACCACACAAATGGAGCACAGGGTCATAAAGCTAGAGCTGGAGGAGACCTTGGATTCTATCTGACTCAATCCCTCATTTTACAGTTAAGGAAACTGAGGCCCAGGACATTTAAATGACTTATCCATGCTCACATGGGTAGTATGCACCAGAGGCATGATTTGAAGCAAGGCTCTCTGACTCTATAGAACTGTTTCAACTGTACCATCATGGGTTCAGGGCAGCAGGAACCCTTTAGTGGAAAGGAAATTATCACAACCCTCTGGACTTAGCAGTGTTATTTTACTGACTTGTATACATGCCCCAGGAAGACAACAGACCTCTCTACTTTTGTTTTCAGGATGACAAATAACTTCTTTAGAACCCCTAAGAAGGTCATCAGCAAATAATATGACTGTATGGTTTTTGCTCTGACCTTTACTAGTTGATTTCTTACTTGATATATCATTTCTAGAACTCAACTATGTCAATCTGTAGTAGCTGTTTCCTCTTGGATGCATCTAGCTCCCTCCTCTGCAGGAAAGATACTCTATCTTTTCTTAAGTTCTAAGAGTGGTGCTGTCCTTTTCCCTCTATAACAAAGGGCTGGTCAGTAAGAGCTCAGTTCTGGTAACGTGCACCTCTGTGGATTTTAGGTGAGCCTGCTTCCAAGCATAAGTAATCAAGCATCCTGCTCTATACTCCAAAATGTGCAAAAGTATTTTATGGTTGTTTACTGATTTTTGATTCAACTAAGGGTGTATACAAGAGACTTCCACAGAGGAAACTCAGTTTCTTTTTCATATGTTGCCTGAGAAAAAACATTGTCTAAATCTCTGGGTGATGAGAGAGGCTTTAGACCTTTGTCCAGATGAGGCCTATGAGCCCTGATCCTACCATTGCTTCTCCACCATTGTGTCTATTCTTTTCCATTATTCGGCAAATGAGAATTGGAGATAGTTGCGAACAAATGAGCTTCAAAAGGCCAGAGTCCTTGCTAGGAGGTCATGCGTGGAGAGGAGTTCACAATGTGCTTGAAGGAACTGCCAGACTCCTATACAAAAATTCCTGTACAGACTTCTATACAGAAATAAGAGTCCATGACAAAATTTGGCAGCAGCCAAGTCTAGTAATACACCAGTGACTAATCCAGTCCACCAATCAATCAGTCCTGAGATACAATGTCCCACTGCAGCAAGGATTGGAAATGAACTTAAGCCAAATGGCTATTACAATAAAGATGCACTCCCCTCCCCCCAAAAAAAACTCCTCAGAGATACCCCTAGAACTATGCTCTAGGAACATAACTTGCCAAGAGTAGGAGTTAGGATAAAGATCACTTGAGTTTATATGGTTATACTTTTCTTACTCTGTTTAACACTCTTCCATTCTCTCACCTCTTGAAGTGGCTTTTCTCTCCAGCCCTGCTTCAGAGGCCTTGTTTCCCACTGAAGCTCCACTTCCCTTTCCTTTAGGAATCCTTAATTGTCCTCATAAGGTGGAACATGGTAAGACATACCTCAAGTCATTTCACTCACATAGAAAGATAAGCCCATATTCAGAATAAACAACAGAAATTTGATCCTATTCAAAATACAAATATTGTATGTTCAAATGCAAGTCACCACAAATTTCTTCCAGTTCTTCCTCCTGGTTAAAATTTTCAGGTTTTTTTTAGTTACTTGTCAATTTTTTCACTTCATCCCTAAGCTCCTCTCCAAAGTCTTTGCAGTAAATTACTATCTCTTAATAATTTGACAATTAAGACCAATTTTATTTTCTTATTCTAAACAATTCTTTATACTAATTTCTGATCTGTTTATACTTGTTTTCCCCTTTATTTCATCACATTTACCTTTTCTTACTTTGATAATTACCTATTCTTTGACTCTTCTACTTATATGTTGCTACTACTTAGTCTTCCTTAATCTTCCTTAACCCTGTGGCTTTCCTTTCAACCTCTTCTTACAGAAACCAGAAATAGAATGTAAACACAGAGATTATTCTACAAATTTCCTTCAATTTCTTGCAAATTTTGCCTCCTTGGGTTTAATCCCCAGCTTTCACAAGTCCAAATCTCTCCAAATTACTTTTATAATTTCCCTTTCTTTCTGATTCAGTTGAAGTCCTTCTCTTCCTTCACTCCTCCCACAATCTTCTGTAGTAGCCAGAATCAATGCAATGTTGTTAGAGAAAAAAAAAACAAAACTACAATCCAGCCAAAATCTGCATTTCTGTAAATCTATCACGTTGTTTCTAATTCTGTCCTCCAGGCCCAAACTGATCAGGTTCTCTCCTTCCATAAGACACCCCTTTCATATATCTAAACATTGTTAGCATTTCTCCCCTGAGACATAATAAATATCCCAAATTCCTTCTCTTGAACCGCTGTAGAGCATTTCAGGAAACTGTTTCACTGTTTTCCCTCTGGAAGTGCTTAAGCTTGTGATTATCTCTTCAGAAATGCAGTAGCTGAAATTGGACATTAGAGTGAATCCACGGTCAGATCAGGGTGGAGTATTGAATTTCTTGGTCTGGATGCTACACTTCTACTGACACAGCTCACTAGAATATTAACTTTAGGGCCTGCTACAATTGCACTGATAGCTTGTATGAAGCTTAGAATCTTCTTAAACCCATAGGTCTTTTCACTTCCTAGCTATATTTCCATCATTCTGTACTTTTCTAGTTAAGAATAACTCATTTACATAATGTCTTGTAGTTTTCAAAACACTATCCTCACCTAAAACCTATGAGGTAGATGGTTTGATTGCTACAAAATGTTCCATTTTTCAATATGTCTTCCTTCACTCATATGTATTTATTTTGTTTGAGATTAAAAACTTCAAGGGAACTGCTTCTTTTAGACCTTGTTTTCTTGGTGTGTTTTTCCCCCGGTGCTATAAATGTAGCATCTGTTTTTCATCCACTAGGATGATCTCATTGTGTGTGTCTAATCTCCTGGGTAGCAATAGCAATCACTCATTCATCCATCAGGAAGAGAGACAGACACTAATAATTCCATTTTCTATCTTCTTTCCCATCATCCTGCATCTGAGAATGATAAGGGTTAAGTCATAAGCTGTTTTGCAACCAGATACTTGAAGCATAAACCTCAGGGACACAAAATTTAATTTTCCACCATTGTGCAGTGACAAGAGACCCCAGACTTGTGTCTTGGATCAGAGAAATTGTGACTGGAAAAGTCAGGTGAAGGAGCTCTTTAGAAGGTAGGGAGGGCTAACCAGGGATAGTTTAGAGGGGATTCTTTTTCAAGCTCATATTCAGCTAATTGATCACTAATCTCCTTTCCCACTTTGAAATGAGATATGATGATGATGATGATGATAGCAATAAAAATAATAACTTTAACATAGCACTTGTTATGTGCCAAGCATTATAGGCAAAGCGTTTTACATCTCATTGGATCCTTACAACGACCCTAGGCGGTAGGTTCAACTATTATCCCCATTTTATAGGTTAGAAAACTAAGAGGTTAAGTGACTTGCCCAGGATCACATAGCTAGGAGGTGTCTGAGGTCATATTTGAACATGTTTTCCTGTCTCCAGTTAGGGACTAGAACTGTGATTTCTTTAATATAAGGAATTCCCAGATGAGGTATTCACCTCTATCAATATAAGGTCAGCACCTTATCTCCCATTTCATCTTGGAGATTTTCTTGGGCCAATGAGATGAAATGAGTAGCCCAGAACATGAATTCATGTCTTTCCTGCTCTAAGGTTGGCTCTCTACCCACTGGGTTATGTTGCCTCATGGTGAGGTGAGAACTATAGAAAAATGACTTGAATTAAATTCTTGATGATTTTAAAAAGTACTTAGGTCTCTAGCCTTTTCTTGACAGCAACTCCTGTTGTAGCTATGCCTAGCTACTGGCACCTTCCTCATGCCCACTATCATCCTGTATCCATTTTGCCATTTTTTCTATATATACATATACACACACATATACATGTATGTGTGTGTGTGTAAATATTTTCTATGTGTGGATAGAGAGAGAGAGACAGAGTAGGGGAGAGGGAGGAAGCAAAATAGATGGAAAGGGAAAGGGAGAGAGAGAAAGAAGGAGACAGAGAGGAAGGGAAAAGGAGAGAGGGAAAAAAGGAGATAGGGAGGAAGGGATAGGGAGAGGGAGAGAGAGTCAGTCATATTTGGTAGCCATGGCATAGGAGTAAGGAAGCCCTGCCTGTAAAACATATGGACAGTGACCCTGGGTAATTCACTTAATCTTTTAATCTTTCAGCCTCCCCCCCACCCCTAAAAACTAAAATAAACTGAATCACAAGTTCTAATTTCAATTAATGGAAAGAGTTTCCCAACTGCATGAAATTACAAATTAGTTCCCTCCTACCCCTCCTCAAAGCCCTACAAACTTATATATGTGACTGCTCCCACCCTAGAATATAAGATCCCTGAAGACAAGCATTATTCCACCTTTTTCTGTTTCCCCAAGGCATAATGAAGTGCTGGGCACTTAACAAGCACTAGTTAATTGAATGGTTGATTGATTAATTGATTCATTTCCATCTTGTATCTTTCTAGCCTTCCTCCCTTCTGATCTGGCTTCTCTGTATTGCCAGTGGCCTATTGGGCCATTCTTTTAGAAATCTGGGACAGTCCTGGATTTTGGAGTCAAAGATCCTGGGTTTAGGTCTTGGCTCTGGAACTTGCTACCTCTGTTATTTTGGGAAAGTTACTTAACTTTCTTGAGTTTCACTTCCTGAGACCCAGCAGGATTAAAAGACTTGCTAACAGTACACAGATAGATGGGAGTACAAACTGAAGGATCAGAGAGACTTATTTGGAGATTCAAGAAAACTAGGCCTACATTGTTGTCTGGTCTGAGCCAGGGGAAAGAGGCAGAGAGGAACTAGATAGTGAATACTGATTACTGTACTTAGCTCATGAGAGGTAGCTAGAACAGACTAGTCTTGGATGACTGGACAGCGGTATTCAAAAATCAATCACAAATAATTACTGAGCTTTCTCCCTGTGTGGGTACCTGTGCTTGTTGCTATGGTGGCCACAAAGAACCAGAAGGCTAGGCCCCTGCCCTATTCATGTTTTTCAGTATAGTCAGGGAGACAGGATACAAGTGTATGAAAAGCTTAAGGATAAAATAAGAGGTGACAGTTTGGCACAAGAAATGCCACAGGGCAGTAGAAAAGTAGCTTATACTCAGAAGAGACTAGGAGTGATACTCATAAAGAAAGAGAACAGGAAGCTGAAGAGGTATCATTGTGTTGGGGTAGAAAGTGTATTGACTTTGGAGAGAAAAGACTCAGGTTAGAATCCCAGCTTTGCCACTTACTTGTGTGACCTTGGGTAAATCACTATACCTTTCTATGCCTCAGTTTCCTCACCTGTAAAATGAGGAGATTGGACTAGATGAGCTCTATACTCTCTTACAGCTCAAAAATCTTTATGATTTCCCAGTGTTTAGCACAGTCATGGGTACTTATTAGATGTATGTTGACTTATGACCTTCTGACTCCCTAGAGAACATCTGTAAGGTATCTCCAAAATTGGACTAAACTGTAGCCTACAGAAGGTACATTAGGGAGGTTCTCCGCACTGCTACAAGGAGGTCCCCCTGGACACCCCACAAGTAGAATGTAAGCTCCCTGAATATAGGAACTGTTTTATTTTTCATCTGTATCTCAAACACCCAGCATGGAGCCTGGCCCATAGTAGGTGTTTAATAAATATTTGTTAAATTGAATTAAATTTTGGGCACTTAACTTAGAGTCAGGAAGAATAAAATTTGAATTTTGCCTCAAATGCTTACTCACAATCCTCACAATCCACTTAACTTTTCTAAATCTCAGTTATTTTCATTGTTAAAATGGGATTAATAAGACCTCCTACAGAGTGATTGAGAAGCTCAAAGGAGATAATATACACAAAGTATTTTCAAAACTTAGAGCACTACACAATGTGAGGGGAAAATAAAAGTTCTGAATAAAAATATTCAATTATGGACAAAGGTAGGAAACACCATCATAGGGCATTGAGCAAATTCTGAGAAAAACAGCATCTCAGCGTTGGAAGCAAACTCAGAGACCATGTAGACCTGGGATTCTTAACCTGAGGTCTAGGAACTCTTTTAAAAAATATTTTGGTAACTTTCAATATAATTGGCTTATTTTGTAATCCTAAGGATGCTATGTAATGAATTTTAAAACATTCTTCTTTAAAGGAGTTCATAGGGGGGCGGCTAGGTGGCACAATGAGTAGAGCGCTGGCCCTGGAGTCAGAAGGACCTGAGTTCGGATCCGGCCTCAGACACTTAACACACACAAACAAAAAAAACAAACAAACAAACAAAAAAAAAAACCTAGCCGTGTAACCTTGGGCAAGTTACTTAACCCCAATTGCCCTCCAAAAAGCAAAAAAAAAAAAAAAGAGTTATCATCAGGATGTTGCTGGGAGAGACCATGCTATACACTTGAAACTGTGGGGTGCTTTTATATCTCATGCATTTACTCATTTGAATCCAGGCATTGAGAACAAGGGTGCTCTTCTAACCTGTCCCCAGCATCAAAGCCAAAAGCTACAAGAGTATAGTAATGAAAAACATGAACTCCGTTAAGACTTTTTATTTGCCTACCAAGGGCAAAAGGTGATACATGGTGATTCAATACTGAATGAATCATGAGGCAAAGAACCTTTTAAAAGAAAAAGCAAGTAAATTTGACCAAAGTGTGTTAATGTGCTATCTGGGGAAAACAATTTAAGAATTCCCATTGGTAAAGCTTTGACCTTCATCTACTGTGCATTTACAAGGGGGACACATCACAAGGAATAGGGACTCCAACACTGGCATAGGTACACACCACAGTTTAAGAATATCAAAACACATCATATTTTAGGAAGTCGCTGCCCAGGGAACTTTCAAAGGCACCAAGTACTGAGCAGGGTGAATTAGGCTAATAAGGAATAAAATGTACTAAAACATGGGCACTTTCAAGTATCCTCTGATTCGTATCTATTACAAAGAAAGAATTTTCAATGGGGCGGCTAGGTGGCACAGTGAGTAGAGTGTCGGCCCTGGAGTCAGAAGGACCTGAGTTCGGATCTGGCCTCAGACACTTAACGCACACACAAATTAAAAACAAACAAACAAACAAAAACCTAGCCGTGTGACCTTTGGCAAGTTACTTAACCCCAATTGCCCTCCAAAAAGCAAAAAAAAAAAAAAAAGAAAGAAAGAAATAGAAAGAATTTTCAAGGAGAGGGCATACTATTTAAGAACCAAAGAGGACTGTGAGAATAGCACAGATGTACAGTGAGGAAAATGGCAGTGACCTCAAATTAAATTAATTCCAACATAAAAGGCAAAAATCATCTGGATGACCCTGGATTTGGGTGCTAGTTATAATGTCTTTGTGAAACATCGTGCAAACATATGTATCTATAACTTTCTGGGAAAATAAAATAATGGAAAGATTGACAAAAGTTAAGGAAACACAGCATTTTATTTTTCTTTGTAAATAGTATTTTATTTTTTCAAATTACATGTAAAGATAGTTTTCAACATTCTTTTTTTGGTTTTGCTTTTTGGAGGTAGGAAGGCAAGGCAATTGGAGTTAAATGACTTGCCCAAGGTTACCCAGCTAGTAAGTTTTTTTTGTTTTGTTTTGTTTTTGTTTTGCTTTTTGGTGGGCAATTGGGGTTAAGTAACTTGCCCAAGGCCACACGGCTAGGTTTTTTTTATTTGTGTGTTCGTTAAAGTGTCTGAGGTCAGATCCAAACTCAGGTCCTTCTGACTCCAGGGAGGACACTCTACTCACTGCGCCACCTAACCGCCCCGCAGCAGCTAGTAAGTTTTAAGTGTCTAAGACCGGATTTGAACTCAGGTCTTCCTGATTCCAGGGCCAATGTTCTATTCACTGCACCACCTATCCATCCCCTCCACATTCATTTTTTAATAAGATTTTAAGTTTCAATTTTTTTCTCCCTTTTTCCCTCCTCACCCTTCACCAAGATGGGGAGTAATCTGATTGAGGTTATACAAGTGCAATCATGTTAACTGTATTTCCATACTGGTCATGTTGTGAAAGAAGAAACAGAATAAAAAAAAAAACATGGGGAAAAAAACACAAAAAAGTGAAAATATTATGCTTTGATCTGCATTTACACTCTATTGTTTTTTCTCTGGATGTGGACAGCATTTTTCATCACAAGTCTTTCAAAATTGTCTTGGATCATTGTATTATTGAGAACTAAGTCTATCATACTTGATCATTGCACAGTGTCGCTGTTACTATGTACAATATTGTCCTGGTTCTGCTCATTTCACTCAGCATTAGTTGATGTAAGACTTTTCAGGTTTTTCTGAGATCTGCCTGCTTATCATTTCTTATAGCACAATAGTATTCCATTACATTCATATGACATAAGTTGTACAGCTATTCCCCAATTGATGGGCATCCCCTCAATTTCCAAATTTTTGTCACCACAAAAAGAGTTGCTATAATGTGTTTATACATGTGGGTCCTTTTCCTTTTTTTATGATCTCTTTGGGATACATACTTGGTGGTATTGCTGGATCACAGGGTATGCATAGTTTGATTGCCCTTTGAGCACAGTTCCAAATGAAGCACAGAATTTTAAAAAATTTTCTTGATAGTTTTTCTTTTCTACACCATGTTTTCTATACCAACTCTATCTTAGTTCATAAATCTTCCCATGTTTTTCTGAATCCCTTACTTTCACCTTCCCTAACAGTATGCCATTCAATCACATCCCCATGTCAAAATTTGTTCAGTCTATCACTGATAGAAACCCAAATTGTTTCTGGTTCTTTACTACTGCCAAAGAGTACCATCGTGAATTTTATAATACATATTTTCCAAAATATTCACTCCTTAAATCAAACCATTCTTTGTAACAAAGGAAAAGAGATAAGCAAAACTGACCAACAAAATAACTGTCCTACTACATGTACAACATTCTACACTGTAGCTCTCCACCTCCCTACTCAGAGAGAGGTGCATTATCTGTTTTCTGAAACTTAAATTGGTCATAGAAATTTGGTTTTGATTTCTTGTAGTGCTGTTTACACTAATATTATTGTAATCATTGTGTCTACTCTCCACATTCTGCTTGTTTTGCTCTGTCTCGGTACACAGATCTTCCCACGTTTTTCTGAATTCCTTACTTTCATCCTCCCTAACAGTATAACATTCAATCATATTCCTACATTAAAATTTATTCAGCCTTTCACTGATGGAAACCCAAAATGTTTCCAGTTCTTTACTACTGCCAAAGAGTACATACTACCATGAATTTTGTAATACCCATGAAATATTTATATCTTTGCCAATGTTAGGGTATATGCCCAGTAGTGAGCTTATAGGCCAAAAGAATATAAAGTTTATTGGCTGTTTTTGCACAATTGCAAGTTGATTTTTGGAATAGTTGGTCCAAGTGACAGCATTAACAAGTGATTGTCTTCCTATAAATGCTCCAACATTGATTGTCTTTGCCTTTATCTTCCTTGGCAATGTTTTGAGCATAAGGTAAAACCTCAGAGTTGTTTTTACTTGTATTTCTTCTATCAATAATGATCTTAGCATTTTTCAGAATGTTGAATGCTTTTATTTCTTCTTTTGAAATTGTTAATAATATTTGACCACTTGTCTATTAGTTCTTTGTCTTATGTATTTGTGTGAATTTTCTACATTGAGATAAAGGATGCAAAGATTTTTTTCCTCACTTGACATTTTCTCTTCTAATTCTAGTAACATTGATTTTGTTTGTGAAAAAAAGCTTTTTAAATTAAATTTTATGTTTATTTTTAGTTTACATCATTCATTTCCACAAGATTTTGAGTTACAAATTGTCTCCCCATCTTTCCCCTACCCATCACCCCAAAACAGGGATCCCACTGTATACCCCCTGCCCCAATCTGCTCTCTCCTATATCCTCCCCCACCCCCCTCCAACTTTCCAGTAGGGCAAGATGGATCTCTATACCCCAGTGCCTGTACATCTTATTTCCCAGTTGCATGTAAAAAAATTATACATACATACATATATATATTGTACACATTTTACTTTAAAACTTTGAATTCCAAACTCTTTTCCTTCCTCCCTCACCATCCACCCTTACTGGGAAGATAGGCAATTCAATATAGGATGTACATGTGTAGCTATGCAAAACATTTTCATAGTGGATATATTGTGAAAGACTGACTATATTTCCCTCCATCCTACCCCACCCCCACTTGTTCTATTCTCTACTTTGACCCTGTCCCCTTTCAAAAGTTTGTGCGTCTAACTTCCCTCTCACCCAACCTGCCCTCCCCTCCATCATCCCCCCTCTCATCCTCTTTCCCCCTACTCTCCTGTAGGGTAAGATACCCTATTTAGTGTGTACTTCATTCCCTCCCTAAGCCAAATTCAATGAAAGTAAGGTTGACCCATTCCCTTTTGCCCTCCTGTTCTTCCCCTCCATTGTAATAGCTTTCCCTTACCTCTTCTTTATGAGATAATTTACTCCATTATGTCTCTCCCCATCTCCTCTCATTATATTCCCCTCTCACCTCTCAATTTCACCTTTTAAGTATCACCCCTTCCTATTCAATTGGTCCTGTGCCCTCTGTCTATGTATACTTGTACACATATATACACACAACCACATATGTATTCATATGCCCATATACCCTCCTATATAGACATATATATATGTGTGTGTGTGTGTGTGTGTGTGTATATATATATATATATATATATATATATATGTTCCCACAGAGTCCACACTGACCTCTCACTTTGTCTTTGGCATCTATGGGTTGATAATTCTGGAAACCACCACAGCTGCTGGTGATCTATTCTCCCAATGTCCCTCTAGCCAGCTGGTTGGGCCATCCTGGGGCTAAAAACACGGGCTTACATGAATAGATACTGAGTGAAGTGAGCAGAACCAGGACAACATTGTAGACAGTAACAGCAACATTATTCAATGATCAACTATGATAGACTTAGCTCTTCTCAACAATACAGTGATCCAAGAAAATTCCAAAAGACTCATGATGGAAAAGGCTATCCATATCCAAAGGAAGAACTATGGAGTGTAAATGCAGACCAAAGCACAATATTTTCTTTTTTGTTGTTGTTGTTGTTTTTTCTTTCTCCTGGTTTTACCCTTTTGTTCTGATTCTTTTTTCACAACATGACTAATATGGAAATATGTTTAATATGATTGTACATGTATAGCCTATATCAGAATGCTTGCGATCTTGGGGAGGGATAAGGGGAGAGAGAAAGGGAGAAAAATTTGGAACTCAAAATCTTATAAAAGGAAATGCCAAAGACTATCTTTAAATGTAACTGGAAAAAATAAAATACTATTAAATGGGGAAAAAAGAATTTTCTCCTAACCATGGTTGTGAAAGATGCCTCCTTTAGTTTCCTCTAATTTTTCTTATGATATAACCCTGTCTTATTTGGAATTTGTTATGGTGTATGGTAAAAGATGCTAATCTAAGTTTATAGTCTGTCAAATTGGTTTCTAGTTTTCCCAGTAGTTCTTATCAAACAGAAAGACCTTTCCCATGTAGTTCGTATTATTCAATTTATCAAACATGAGCTTTCTGATTTCAATTGCTTCTGGGTAATGTTTATCTAAACAGTCCTATGGATCAGGTTTTCAATTTTAAGCCATAATGGCAATAGTTGGCATTTGTATAGTGCTTTTCAGCTCATAAAGTGTTTTACATACATGACTTGATTTGATCCTTAAGGCAAGTTTGTGAAGCAGTTACTACAAGTATTATTATCTACACTTTACAAATGAGGAAATGCATTTTTAAACCTCATAAAAAACTGAGGCTCTAAATTTTAATAATTACTGTTCCATAATATATAGCAGCCCAAATGCCTTAATGTGGTTTTAAGGTTACATATGCGTCAAGAAACTTTAAAACACACTGACTCTTGAGACAATCTGTATTCTGAAAGGTGGTAATGTCAGACCACCCCCTTCACTCCTAGTTTCTTTCATTCTTTCTCTGCTCAGTCAGTCACTGCTGATACAGGCTCTCACCACTTTACAATTGGACTATTTCAAGTCTGTTGGTTAATTTCTGCCTCAAGTCCTTTCCCCTATAGTATAGCCTTCACTCAGCTGTCAAAGTGACCTTCCTAAAGTACAGGTTTGAGCATGTTGTCCCTGTACTCAGTAAATTCCAGTGTCCCTCCAGGATGAAATATAAAATTCTCTATTTGACTTTTAAAATCCTTCACAACCTGGCCACTTCCTAATTTTTTTTATTCCTCTCCATGTTCTTTATGATCCAAGGACACTGGCCTTCTTGCCTCCCATATGACATTCTCTTTCCAAACTCTGTGTCTTCTCACTGGCTTTTTCCCCATCTGAAATGTTCTGTCTTCTACTTTTGTTGGCTTTCCTTTAAGACTCAGTCAAATCCAACCTTCTAAAAGAGGACTAGGAAAGTCTCCTCACTGTTAGTCTCTTCCCTCTGCTATTACCTCCACTTTAGAATGTGTGTAACCTTGTCTATACAAAGTTGTATAGAATACACTAGAATATAAGCTCCTTGAAGGCAGGGACCATGATTTTGCCTTTCTTTGTGTCTCTAATGCTTAGCACAGTGCCTGGCACATAGTAAGTAAGTGAATTCTCATTGATGAGGATAATTCTTACTCTAGATTTTCTAACCCTTTTGTACTTCCAAATGAATTTAGTTATTGTTTTGTTTAGCACTATAAAGTTCTCCCTTGGTAGTTTGATATGGCACTTAATATATAAATGAAGTAGCCTAGCATATTGGATTAGCTTCAGAATCAGGCAGTCCAGTATTTAAAGACTGCCTCTGACACATACTAACTTTTGACCCAGGGCAGGTCACTTAATCTCTTAATGTGGAAGCAAATCTCCAAAACCAAACTATCAATTGTGGAGAGATGGAAACTCACCTGGAGCTTCCTACGTTGATGACATCACAGGTCTGGGTTTTTTTTAAAGTATATTATCATTTTCGTTATACAGAACAATGGAGGATTTGAATCTCATCTCTAAGACTTATGTGAGCTTGGGCAAGTGTAGCAGCAAGCACCCCAATATCCCCAGGGTGACTGCCAACACAGGTTCTTAGATCTGCTTTTCAAAAGGAAAGCAACTCAAATTGGGTTAACAAGCTTACTTTAATCAAACAAACACACATTACCTAGTTCAGGGGAAAAGGTCAGCACCCCAAACTTCAGAGTTACAGAACTTACAGATCAAACAGACAGGCTTCCAAACTGTCCAACCATTATATCAATACCAAATCACAGTTACCAGAGAAGGAAGCATCAACATCTGGGTTTTCAAAGGGCTGGGGGGGGCTCTCAACAATGGCTTCCCAGAGTCTCATCTGGTCAAATCACACAACACTTCTCAAAGTGAGCCTCAAAGCAAAGCCTCTCCTCAGGGTTTATATAGCCTTCTCCTGGCTCAGAGAATGTAACAACCTTCTGGACCCACTGCCCAATCAAAGTATCAAGGTATGGGCTTTCCTGAAAAACAAGCCTCCCACCACAGGCTCCAGGTGCACTTAAGCTAGGGGCAGGGAAGATCTTTAAATTTGCATTTCCATTACAGCAACGCACATCCTTTCTGGATCTCATTCTTTACAGATCTAAAATAAGGCCTTTGGACTATTGCAAGTTATTATTGTTGCTGTTGTTTTGAATTGTTGGGCCAATTTACAGCCCCACAGAAAGATTATGTGCCTGTCTTCCTATACAACCTTTTGTCTAGGATGACATCAAAAGTCACCCCCAGCTCGGGATCTATGGTCTTTTGAATATGTCTCTAATTACTTGCTTTCCTTTATTTCTGTAAAAATGTTTTTATACTTGTTTTGCCTAACCTTTGAGCATATTTGGTCGGTGAACTTTCACATATTATATAGATATTGTAGCTATATTGAATGGAATTTCTCTATCATTTCCCCATTTGTTTTGCTAGTTTGTGGCTTTATCCTGCTACTTTACTAGAGCATTTAATCACCTCAATATAATAATTGGCTTCTTGTTTCTCTGGAGATTTGAATTTAACAATCTTGACACCTGAAAATTGGAATAATACTGTCTCCTTTTTGCCTACATTTATAGTTTTCATTTCTCCCTTATCTTACTACTATCAACAATATTTCTAGGATTATGCCAAATAATAGTGGGGTCAGGAAGCATACTTGCTTTATTTCTGTACGTATTAGGAAATCTTCTACTGTTTCTCTATTGTAAATACTTTTAGCTCTTATTTTAGCTATATACTTTAGACCATATTAGAGATGATCCTTCTCATGCCTGTATTTTTTAGGATATTTAACAAAAATGAGTTCTACATCATGTTAAAGAATTTTTCTATATCTATTGATATATATGGGTTTTGTTGTTTACATCATTAATTATGTTAATTATTTTCCCAATGTTGGACCATTCTTTAATAAGAATATAACAATCATAATGAGTCATTTTCTTAATATACTGCTGTAGTATTTGGTGAAGATTTTACTTTTTAAAATTCATAGCAATACCTGATAGAAAGACTTAGCTATAGTTTTATTCCCTCCCTGGTTTGAATCTTATGATTATAGTTATATCACTAAAGGAGTTTAGTACACTGGGGTTTTTTTAATGATTAAGAGTTGGGTTTTTGGTTTTGTTTTGTTTTTTGCAACATAGGTATTAACTATTGTTAATGTCAATTAACTATGGTTAATTGACAGAATTCATTTGTAAATCCATCAGGATCAGGGATCTTTTTTTCCCTCCTGTACTTCATTTATAGTTGTAATGATTTCTCTTCCTGAGATTGGGTTTTTAAATATTGCTAAATCATGTTTATCAATATTTATTCAGATAACTATCTGTGGACTTTAAATCCTCAGTTTCAGTGGCACATGATTTTATACAGTAGCTTCTGTTACATTGTTTTATTTCTTCTATTCTCATTGTAAATTAATTTTATTTAATTCCTCTTTTGGTGACTTATTTTTCCTCTCTCCTTTTAAAAATCAGGTTAAATAATGATCTATCAGCTTTGTTAAGTTTTGATTAAAAAGCTATTGTCTTATCATTTCTATAGTATTTTTATTTTAAATTTTATCTTTTACCTCTATTTGTTTAGAAGTCTTCTTTTCTATCTCTTCTGGGTTTTTCAATTGCCTATGTTTATTTTCTAGGTTCTGTCACTATATGCTCCTTAATCGTTTATTTTCTATTTTATTTTCACAGAGACTATTTTTCCTCTTGCGATTATATTAGTTTCATCCAAAAATTTTACTATGTTGTGTCATTGTTATCATTCTTTTTTAACATAGTTGCTATTTTTATGACTTCTTCATTCACATGTTATTCAGGATGTCATTACTTAGTCTCCATTTGTATTTTTATTTTTGCTTTTATTACTTGTATTTACTGTGATTTTATTGTTATACACTGCAAAAGATTGTGATACTTCTTTTTTATATTTATTTATGATTACTTTGTGTCTGAGCACAGATCAATTTATTTAACAAAATCATATGATATCAAGAAGTATATATTTTCTTTTATATTGTCATTCAGAAGACAGCATGTTTCAATCATATTTTTTCAACAGTATGTTCAGTTCTGCTTTCTTTTATTCATCTTTATATTAGATTTATCCAGTGTTTAAAGAGGAATGTTAAAGTCTTCTACAAGTATTGTGTTACTATGTCTTTTTGTGAAAGGCAACACTGTATAACAGTTAAAGAGCCCACTTTGGAGTTAGGAAGGCCTGGGTTCAAGCCTAGCCTCCAACTGGCTATGGGCCCCAGGCAACTCTCTAAAGTTATATTTGCAGATGTCACTAAGGGTTCCTTTCTGTGAGTTCTGAAGCCAATGAAATCGCACATCTTGTTAAAAACAAAAAAAGGACAAGAAAAAGAATTTTTATAATTCTGTCAGCTTTTCTCTTAAAAACTTAAATGCTATACCATTTAGCACAATTAACCAGAATTCCTGAATATGACACTGTTGATAAAATAGTGTAGCTCACCATTCAATATTCTGTTGCCCTTTAAATTATCTATAATCTTTCTTTCTTCTATGGGTATAAAATTCCATAATTTCCATCTATATACCCTCACAGGGAGAATATCAGTATAGCAATGAGCAGTTTATAATCATTAAAGGCACTATATGACATTCTTCCCCCAACAAATAAATATATAGATAAGTATAGATATAGATATGGACATAGAAAGATATACATATGGATAAAAATAGAAGAGATTGAATTACCTCCTTCCCAATAGTTGATTTAATTACAGAAATTAAAAGTTAGCTAACAAATACATTTACTATGCTAATGAAGGACAAAACATGTTAAAGCCCTGTCATCTCTTTATGAAGTTGAAGTTCCCTGATTGAATTGGAAGAATGGATGGTTATTGGCTAGGTGAAGATTGATCATGTCTCTAGAGTTAATCTGAAGCAAGGAGTAAGGCCTAACTCTCACCAGAAATACCTGAACACAGTATCCTAGGTGGAATGAAGCTACAAGGAGTGAATCTCCTGGCAGGAGAGAAGAGGTTTGACTGTGTATTGATAGTCAATCCAGGGAGCCAAGTGTAGAGCTATAGAGAACAGACCCATAAGCCCATCAGCTGAGTAATGGTTTAAACAAACTGTTAAATGAATGCTCTAGAATATTTCTGTACAATAAGAAATGATTCACATAAAAAGAAAGAGAAATTTCCTTTTATGATCTCTTGAAATATGCTATTCGGGTTGCTTGCTTAACCATGGGTTTTAGGGGATCCATGAATCTTAAATTATATGTCTTTGAATTGTTTTCTAGATTAGTCTCTGGTAATAGGTATCTTACATTTTCTTCTATTTTTTCACTCTTTTGACCTTGTTCTTATATAGCAGGATAAAAAACAAAACCAGAATAACCAACAGTCTTTCTTTACATTGCCAACAAAACCCAGCAGAAAGATGTATTCAAAAACTACAGAATGTATAAAATATCTGTGAGTCTAGCTACTACAGTGCAAACAAAAAATAAAACTACACAGCATTCTTTTCAGAAATAAAGACAAATCCAAATAATTGGAGGGCTCTTAATTGTTTATGGTTGGGCCATGCCAATAAAATAAAAATAATAGTAATATTGTTGACATTAATTTATAGATCCAGTTCTATTTCAATTAGAATACCAATGAGTTACTTTATGGAACTAGAAAAAAAGTAATGTCAAAATATCTGGGGAATAAAAAGTCAAGATTCTAAAGAGAAATAATAAAAAATAATGAAAAGAAAATATGAATCTCACATGATACTGCAAAGAAGTGGTCATCAAAACAACGTGGCACTCACTTTAAAAATACAAATGTTGATCGGTGGAATAGATTAGGTACATAAGACCAAGCAACAGAAAAACTTTGTAACATAGTTTTAATAAATGTAAGCACTCCAGCTCTTAGGATAGGGACTTATTATTTGACAAAACCTGCTGGGAATATTGAAAAGCAGCCTGACAAAAATTATGTTTAGACCATCATCTCATACCATTATCACAATAATCTCCAAATGAAATCAAGACCTAGACTTAAAAGGATATATCACAAATATATTAGAAAAGGGGAGAAGAGAGACCTTTCAAAACTATGGAGATGGGAAGAACCCTTGGCCAAACAAGAAAAAAAGGATCAAAAAGGTTCAAAATAAAGCATTTTGATTATACAAAATTGAAAGGTTTTGCATGAACAAAACCAATGTAATTACCATTAGAATGGAAACAGTTAATGGAGATGAAAAGGCTTTGCAATAGTTTTCTTTCATAAAGATCTTATATCAAAGATATATCAATAATCAATGCAAATATATAAGAGTGAGAGTCATTCTCCTAATAGATAAATGGCCAAACGATCGGAACAGAAATCTCTCACAATAAAAAAAGGCATGCTATCAACAACCATATTAGAGAAAGCCCAAAATCACTAATAATAGTAGAAATGAACATGAAAACAACTCTGAAGTTCTAACTCAAACTCATCAGATTGGCAAAGATAGCACAAAAGGAATATAACAATAGTTGGAAGGGATATGAGAGGACAATCTCACTCTTGTCTTATTGACTGAGCTCTGAAGTGGTTTAACCATTATAGAAAATAATTTGGAACTATAACTGAAGTCACTAAAACTGCTCATACCCTTTGACCCAGTGGTACCACAACTAGACTTATATTCCAAAGAGATCAAAGTAAGAGAGAAAGAAGGCCATGCATAAATACACACATCTATAGATACAGATAGATATATGTGTGCTTGTATTTATATATATTTGTGTGTGTCTGTGTCTGTGGAGAGAGAGAGAGAGAGAGTTGTTGTTGTAGCAGAAACCTGTAAACAAAGTGGGTGCCCATTGATTGAGAGTAGTTAAATGAGCTATGGCATAAAAATGTGATAGAATATTATCATTTCATAAGAAATTATGAAAATGATATATATAGAGAAATTGAGAAGGACTTGCATGAACTGATGCAAAGTGAAGTGAGCAGAACCAGAAGAATGATTTATACAATGCCTACTTTGACATTTTTATAGTAAAACAATTTTAAAAGACTTAAAATTTTGATCAATGAAATGACCAGTTGACTCCAGAAAACTGATGATGAATCATGCTTCCTACTTCTTGGCATAAATGTGATGGACTAGAGGTTTAAAACGAACATACAATCTCAGAGTCAGACAAGGTATGTCTTTGCTTTGCATATTTACTCTTATTTGTCACAAGGAAAGGCATTAATTTTGGAGGGCAGGAAAAGCTAGGGGATGAAAATTGTGATAAATAAAGTAAAGAGCATAAATGAATCATTGAAAAACAAACAGAATAGAACAAAGAAAATTCAGGAAATATAGACAAGAAGGGTAATGTTGAAATCACCATGTTAAATCTGATATATATTTTTTTAAAACAATAGAACTAAAGTAAAATAGTAGAAATTCGCTGTTTTGATGAAATTCTGTTTTTCTGGGCTTTTTATGTGTGGTGAAATATAAATGTTTGTTGATGGTTATCAGGTTCATAACAATAAAAGGGGAAAATTTTTTTTAAACCAAGTTCACCTATTATGAGCTTCCTTATCTCTCCTACTTTGTAAATCAGAACTCCTTCATCTTCTCCAACTTTTCTTTCTTTATTCTAGTCTGTGAAAAGTCTCCTTGATTAACCCCTTAATTGATGTACTTGATTCCATTTCCTCCAAACTCTTCAAGGAGTCTGGCCTACTGTTTCCCTCACTGCTCCACAAAAAAAAAAAAAAAAAAAAAAAAAAATGCCCATGTCTACCCCATTCTTAAGATACTTTCACTTGACTCTGCTGCTCCTCCAAACTATCATTCTATACCTCTTCTTTTAGGGTTATTTTAATCAAGTAATCCTAGAAAGTCACTTAGAAACTCCAACTAATCAACAGCCAATCAACCATTACTCCAGAGAGCTAATGATGAAACATCCTTCGTACCTTCTGACAGAGAGATAAGGAGACATAAAATTTTAAAATTATATAAATATACATAGTTCCATTTCCGTCATGGAAATGGATTGTGGTCAATGTGTAGCTTTATTTGGCCTGAATACACTTATTTATAACAAAGAAGGGGATCTAGGGGGTATAAATTCAAGAAGAAACAAGAGCTAGCAATGGTGATGACAAAAATAAGAAGAAAAAAACAGAAACATGCTTTGATGAAGCATTTTAATGCACAGAAGAGAATGAAACATAGGAAGAGACACATCTAAGCAAGACAACTTTGGAACTAACAAGTCAAATGCATCATCTACTTTAAACAAAACCACCTAACAAGCTATTCTTAATGGAAATTCATCATTTCAGATATAACCCTCTGTTTCTCTCCTTCAGCATATGTGGAACTGTTCAGATCTTTTGGTCTTTGTCAAGTTCAGAATAACAAAAAATAATATAAAGGATCATCACTAATCACTGCCTCTACTTCTTTACCACTCAGTCACTCCTCAACCCCTTCTAGTCTGACTTTCAGCTCTACCACTCAATTGAATTTATTCTCTCAAAGGGTGCCAATGATCTCTTAAACAACCTGGAGACCACAAACCATTCCTCTCAGGGGTCCATGGATAGATTTCAGGGATCCATGAATTTGAATGGGGAAAAAATTACATTTTTTTTTTCACTAATCTCTAGCTGAAATTTAGCATTGCCTTCAATTATTTAAAAACATTGTTTTTGAGAAGCGGTTCATGGACTTCAACAGAATTTCAAAGGATCCATGACATAAAAAAGTTTTTAAAAAGTACCCTGTCTTAACTCAAGCCTTTATATCAACCCTCATTCTTGTAATACTCTTTGAAACACCCCATCCTCCTAGATGTTTCTCCTTGCCTTCCCTTTCTACAAGTTCTTGCTACCTATTTGGCCACTTCTTAACCTTCTTTGCTGATTCATTGTCCATCTTGTCCAATGGTCCATCATCCAAAATATAGTCTTCCTCTGTCCTAGACCTTTTCTCTCCCCATTTTCTCTCTTGGTGGTTTCATCTCCTTCTGTGAGTTCAATTATAAATATAATTATAACCTACCAGTATATATGTCACATCTCACAGTCAGTTATAAGCTTTTTCAGGGTAGGGATGGGTTTTTTTTCCAGTTTATATCCTTACTACTCAGCATTATGTCTTGCACATAAGAAAGCCTTATGCAGGTTTATCAAATTATGTTTTATTGCACTCATTTTGATTTTTCCCCACTAAAAGGATATTTCATTTTGAAAGCTGATTTTATCTTTTCTGCTCCCACACAAATAAAATATTGCTATAATGACACTAAGATTTCTTTTAAATCTTATTTTTATTAATACATTTTGTTTTAACATCATCTTTTTCAAATGAATCCTTCTTCCTCCCTGAACCCATCGAGTCATCCTTTGCAACAAAGATGTTTTAAAGAAAAAGAAAACAACAATAAAACAATTTGCAAGGTTACGGTCGATGTATGACGGTATATGCAATATGCTACTCTCATAGTCCCTCAGCCCTGCAAAGAGGGAAATGGGGGTGCACTTTCTCTATTCTTTCATACTTCAATTTCATCATCCATGTTATTGGATTAGAAAACTCTTCCATCACTCCACTCCACCCCCATTATCTTAAGTTACTTGAAACTGGATAGACAATATAATGATAGATGTCCATTTGCTGCCCCTGACAGCTATAAAGGTATTAATCCACAAGATTATTACTTCTGTGGTAGAACACTCTTGGTACTTCTCCTTGCCTTCATCACACCCTAGTCTGTATTGTAGTTTTTTTGTGTATATAGTTTTCTCCCTTGCTAGATTAAAATCTCCTCAAGGGCAAAGTATCTGTCTTACCTATCTTCACATTTCCCTCAGCCATAGCACTGTGTTTTGCACATTATGACTCTTCATAATTATCAAATCAAATTAAAATGACAGCTTGGTGGCAAGGGTGGAGTTAGATTTGGCAAAGCAATGTTACCTAATAAAATTCATACACCTCTCTGAGGACTGTACTTAATCCAACAATAAATAACTACCTTTTATTTTTAAAACAAATCATAAAAGACTCCCCTTCACTACAGTTGATAAACAGAATGGAATCAGCAGTCTTGTTATTTGAGATCACAAAAGGACTTCCCCAGGTAAGCAGTGATTCTTCTACAAGCTCCTAAATCAAAAATAATAACAGTTCTCTTGAGAGACAGCTGACCCTTCAAGTAAATAACCAGTTTAACAGGTAATGTGAGAGCAATTTTGGTAGGTAATGAATTTTTGTCATTCTAGAACTACAAGTGGCTTTTCCCCACTTTTTCCAGCTCACCCCCTCCAAACACATGACTATTTCTTTCTTCATCTTTTTTTTTACACCTGACTCCCTTTCTTCACCCTTGTTTTCTAATTTAGCCTTATTCTTTCTTTTTCTCCTTCTGGTTTTCTTTTTTCCACCTCTTATTAGAGTATCTTTCCTCCTCACTGCCAGGTCTTAGAATCCCTCATGTCCTTCTAGGTAGCTAAAGGACTACCTTCTACATAAAGCCTTTTTGGGGCCTTCACATTGTCCATTTCCTTCTACCATCCTCTCACTCATCTACTCCTTCCCCTCCCTCCCCCACTACACACACACACACACACACACACACACACACACACACACACACCAATCTAGAATTAATTATTTCAATTTCATATTGTATCCGATGCTCTGCCTGGTTTCAACTTGGAACAAGATGCCCCTCCCAGGATATTTTTCGTTGTCCTTCAATCATTTAGTCCCATCTGACTTCTTGTGACTCTATGGATCACAGCACACCAGACCCTTCTATCCTCCACTATCTCAAAAAGTATGTCCAAGTTCATGTTGTTTACACAGCACTATCTATCCATCTCATCCTCTGCCATCCAATGGGTCCCATCTTCTCAGTATGTGGCCAAAGTTTCAGTTTAAGAGCCTGACTTAATTTCTTTAAGTATCGATTTGATCTGTTTTCTGTCCAAAGGACTCTCAAAAGTCTTCTTCTGCAGCTTTCCTTATAGTCCAACTCTCACAATCATACATTAAAACTTGAAAAACCATAACTTTGACTATATGGACCTTTGTTGGCAAGATGATGTCTGCTTTTCAGTATGCTGTCCAGATTTGCCAGTCTTCCTTCCAAGGAGCAAGCATTTTTTAATTTCATGGGTGCAATCACCACCTGCAGTGATCTTTGAGCCCGAGAATATAAAATCTGACACTGCTTACATTTCTTCTCCCTCTGTTTCCCAGTAAGTGATGGGACCAGTTGCCAAGATCTTAGTTTTCTTTTGTGTTATGCTTCAAGCCAGCTTTTACACCCTCCTCTTTCATTCTCATCAAGAGGCTTCTTAATTCCTCTTTATATTCAACCATCAGGGTGGTATCATCTGCATCTGTGACATTGTTGATATTTCTCCCAGCATCCTTCATTGCAACTTTTGATTCATCCAGCCTGGCATTTCACATGATATACCGTGTATATAAGTTAAATTAATTAAATGACAAGCTACAACCTTGTCATACTCCTTTTCCAATCTTAACCCAATCAGCTGTTCCATGTTTAGTTCTACCTGTTGCTTCTTGGCCTGTATACAGGTTCCTCAGGGGACAAATAAAATGATCTGGCACTCCCATCTCTTTGAGGACTTGCCATGTTTTGTCATGATCCACACAGTCAAAGGCTTTAGTGTCTTCAGTGAAGCATAAATAGATATTTTGGGGATATGTGTCCTTATCCCCAGTGTCTGACAAATAGTAGATGTTTAATAGATGTTGTTGATCAATTGATTCTCTGTTCCTTCCCCCATCCCTATTCTAAGCACTGATAAGATAATTGATGAGGTTTGTTTTCTCATTCAGACTCCTATATAAAAGTGAAATCTATATCAAGAAGGAAAATCTCATTCCTATACCCTCCTATATCCCTGCCTCCTCTCACAACTGGAGGGAGTCACATATTCCAAATTGCCATCACCTTTACTGAACTGTATGTTATGAGATGCTGGCAGTTAATAGTAAAGACAAATCAAATAGGCTTTGAGTTGTGGTCATACAGAGAACTAGATCCTGGGGCTTTGTTCTCCCTGCAGAGCTGGGGGTGAATTTGCCAATGACTGAGTCTTTATTGAGTACTCACTAGTTGCCCAGCTCTGGGGTAGGTACTGTGTGAGAATACAAGTTGGATATAAGACACCATGTAGCCTACATTTAAGGAGTTCACTACCTGGTTAAGGAAACAAGACACATGCTCAGAAAACAGCCAAAGAACAAATAATATGACAGAATAAAAGCAAGTGTTAATGCTATGTCATAATGGTAACATTTATATAGCTCTTACTATGTGCCAGGCAATGTGCTAAATGATATACAATTACCATCTCATCTGACCATCACAATAACCCTGGAGTGTTAGTGTTATTATTATCCCTATTTTACATTTGAAGAAACTAAGACAGAGGTTAAATGACTTGCCCAGGGTCACACAACCAGGAAATGTCTGAATTCTTATTTGAACTCAGGTCTTCCTGGCTCCAGGACTGACATTGTACCATGGCACCCCCTGGCTGCCCTAATAGAGACTACAGGAAAAATGTGCTCAGATAAGGAGGATGTGGAAGTGGGTTGGAGCAGTGGCAGAAAAGGAGTATAGTGTAGTAGAAAGAGTGCTGCATTGGGATTCAGAGGATCTGGGCTCAAATCCAATCTCTTGCTACTGATTACTTGTGTTCCCTTATGTCCTTCACCTTCAAAAGGTCTCTTCCAGCAGCAAAATCCTATAAAAGACAACATTTCCATCTGTCTTTAGGCTAACTTGTTCTTCCTGGGACTCAGTTTTCTCATCTGTAAGTTGAGGGAATTGGTTAGATGGTCACTAAGGGAGGGAAAATGATATAAGGACCTGACCTTGAAGTCACGACACCTGATTTAAGTCCTGATGCTGTCACATAGAAGCTTACATAAATCAATTAATGTCCTATTGACTCCAGGCAGCTCTCTAAGACTACCATGAACAAAGGAGTTGCCAAATTGCATCAGAAAAAAGAGTTTCCACATGGATGAGGAAACAGAAGGAAGGGAACAATCATTTATCAAGTGCCTGCTATCTGACCTTTACAACTACCCTCTCATTTTGGTTGAGTTCCCCACACTGAAAAAATCACAGATCTGAGCCAAAAATAAATTCTATTACAGGAGGAAAGACACCAGATTTGGAACCAGAGATCCTGAGGTGGAATCCTAGAACTGATACTTACTATGTAAACTTTAGGCATTAGATTGTAAGCTCCATGAGGGCAGCAACTTGTGTTTAGTATCTTTTTGTATACCCAGCACTTAGCCCAGTATCTGGCAAATATTGTGTTTTTCATAAATGTTTAATGAATTGAACTGTAGTCTTCAAGTTCCTTATCTGTAAGTTTAAAAGAACTGGACTGGAAGACCTCTAAACTCCACATCTATATGTTTCTGTCATCTGTCTACTTCCCATATAGAAGTATATGGGAGACTGGGATTTGAACTGGGTCTTGAACAATAGGTCACATTTAAATGATGGGAAAGGGTTAAAGGGGAGGCAAAGACTCCAATAGAGAGAAGTGTGAAGAATAACTAGACAAGACATTACACCTATCAGACTGGCTAACATGAGAAAACAGGAAAACTATAAATGTTGGAGAAGAGTGGGAAAACTGGAACATTGATGCATTGTTGGTGGAATTGTGAACTGATCCAACCATCCTGGAGAGCAATTTGGAACTATGACCAAAAGGCTATAAAAATGCACATATCCTTTGAACATTTCTAGGTCTGTATCCCAGAAAGATCAAAAAATGAAAAAAGGACCCACATGTACAAAAATAATTACAGCATCTCTTTTTGTGGCAGCCAAGAATTGGAAATTGAGGGGATACACATCAACTAGAGAGTGGCTGAACAAGTTACGGTATATAAATATAATAGAATACTATAGTGCTATGAGAAATGATGAATAGGCAGACTTCAGAAAAACCTGGACTTATATGAACTGATGCTGAGTGAAGCGAGCAGAACCAGAACACTGTACACAGTAACAGCCACACTGTGCAATGACTAATTGATAGACCTAGTTCTTCTCAGCAATGCAAGAATCTAAGACAACTCCAAAAGACTCATGATGGAAGCTGCTATTCACATCCAGAAAATGACTATGGAGTCTGAATGCAAAACAGCACCATTTGCTTTCCTTTTTTTGTTTTGTTTCTTCTTTCTTGAGGTTCCAACCATTGGTTTTAATTCTTCTTTACAGCATGACTAATGCAAAAATAGATTTAATATGAATGTATATGTAGAGTCTAAATCAGATTGCAGAAGGGGGAGGCGAGAGAGCTGGAGAAAATTTAAAGCTCAAAATCTTATGGAAGTGGATGTTGAAAACTAAAAATAAATATTTTTAAAAATAATAACTAGGTAGGATAGAGTTATGTTTTAAAGAACCTTGAAATCTAGGCAGAAGTCTCCAGATGTTGATATAGTAAACAATAGAGAATATAGAAAGTACCATGAAGAAAGCTCTGATGTAGGAAGTTTTAGAATAATGAAATCTTGGTTTTCATGTAGTCTAACCTAATGTATGAATCTCATTTCTAATATCTGATGAATTGTCAGTCTTTTAGAATCTTTTTAAATACTCTTAATGACAAGGAATTCATTACCTCAGCAGGCAGCTCATTCTATTTTTTGATAGCATTCATTGTAAGAAAAAATTTTAG
Source organism: Gymnobelideus leadbeateri (assembly GCA_011680675.1). Taxonomy (NCBI): domain Eukaryota; kingdom Metazoa; phylum Chordata; class Mammalia; order Diprotodontia; family Petauridae; genus Gymnobelideus; species Gymnobelideus leadbeateri. The sequence continues at coordinate 165,181 of WOXC01008807.1, read as the reverse complement.
CTGAAATAAATCTTCCTTCCTATAACTATTTTAGAAGCATGTTGGTTTAGTGATGCCCAGGGCAGCCCTCTCAAAAGAAGACTTGCTTCCACTGCCACTTTACATTGGAGATTGATTTAGTGTGCCAGGTTCTGGGCTTATATGGACCAGGTTCAGTCCTTGGAATGTGACCTTAAGATAATATTTATTTAGCCCCTTTTCCCCTACCCAGAGTTTACTCTGGAAAATCTCAGAATATATCAACTATAGTTCATTGTGTAGGTCTCTATAGATATAAGCAAAATGTTCCCTATCTCCCAAATAAAAACTAAAAATAAGAATGCACATTGAGTTAAGGTCAGTTACTATTTTTAGCCCACAGAAAATACCAAAACACACATGTAAGGGACTCACAATAGCCCACAAATAATCACTTTTGGGTTGCAGAGTTAAGAGTACATGCAACTATCATCTACCTCTGACCAAAAGGAGTCAATTGGCTTTTTATAAAGAGATAAAGGCTTGAAGAGATTGTGCAGGACTCAGATCTGCTTTTAGCTCTGCTGTTCTGTAGTCTAGCTTCCAAAAAGGGAAGGAGATAAAAATGGATCAATTTTGCTATGAATACACTCTTTTATAGGCCAAATGTAATAGTAGAGGAGTGAGCTTCTAAACCACAACAGTACAAACCAACCAATTCATACCAGTGGAAATATAAAGCACCCAGGAGATGAGATCAAAGTCACAAACAAAGTCACAAAGTCTCACCATTCTATACATCCATCAGAACTCCAGCTCAATCCCCAAGACCATTATGGAGGAATCAACATGGGTAGGAAGACTGTTTTTTTCTCTTCTCCCCCCAAAATTGGGACATAAATCTAGAAATTAAAATTCATGAAACTTTTCACTTCTTGAGCAATATGCCCCCCAAAACTTGTCCCTGCAATCTCACAGTGAGTCATTGTAACATATAGATAGCTATATTTGCTACAAAATGAGGAAATAAATTAGCCTAAATTACATAGATCTAATTATTTAATATACATATAGACATGTTTTATATATATCATATATCATATATATGATAAATATATAGTTGCACATTATGCAGTTGGGACACTTTTCTAGTCTCTGGAGGAAGAAGGTTCTTTCTGATATAGTTTTTATACTACCCCTATAGCTTTTAATTAAAAATGTATTTATAAAGCAACATCCCATGAATCTAAGACTTTATTTTGACTAGGATTCAAGAATTAAACAGAATGACCAAATGGGAAAGAATGCTGGATTTGGAGTCTAGTTTGAATTTCTGAGTCCTGGCTTTTCTCCTTACTACACATGTGACTTTAGACAAGTCATTTAACCTTCCTCAGTCTCAGTTTTCTAATCCATGAAATTGGAGGAGAGGAAAATTGCACTATATGACATCCAGTCATAAATCTAGGGATTTATTATCATTAAACCATCTGTTCCACATGCCTCCTTGTTCACCATCTTTAATTTATCATTTGGGATCAATATCTTTTATGTATAAGATGCTCTTAGACATAAACCAGCTCCCTGAGTCTCTGCTCAGCCTATGTCTACTAACTACTGTGGAAACACTCTGGTTTTCCTCTCTGGGTAACCAGCACCTTGTTCTGCTCTTGTAAACATAATCTCCAAGCTAGAACTTGGGGGTCTTTCCATTTTTGTCTCTCCTTTCTTCTTCTTTTCCCTCTTCTGTACAGCTAGGGTCACTAGCATTTTCCAACTGCTGGTTCATGGGCCACAAAATGTTCACTAGTAAAGGTCTTTAGGGTATAACCAAAGCATAGAGAAAAGTATTTGGGAATCAGAAGACCTGAGTTCAAAACCTAAGTATCTCACTACCAAACTATGTGTCCTTGGATGAATCACTTAACCTTTCCAACTTCATTTTTCTCGTCTGAAAAAATTAGCAAGTTTGTAAAATCAAGCACAAGCAGCTTTCCAGAGGACTGCTGCTGGAACAGCTTTATGGTTCTGATCACATAGTATAGTGAACTCTCTATTTATTCAGCAGTAAACTAGAGCAAACATTCACAGAAACCAAAGTACAACATTCACAATGTTATAACATAACAACTTGTCACTAAAGTGGCCACATAGTTTTCAATAAAAGATATCATCCAGTAGTCTTTAACTCAATCATCCTTAAGGAACAAGCCTTCTTAAGGCACACAAAGTACAAAGGTCAAAGTTCTCCAACCCTAGGTCACATTATCTCAATCTCTCAGTCAAAAAGTCTTCTTTCTTCTTGATTGGAGACTAGTTTCCAATCATCCTTAACTCAATCATCTTTAAGAGGTACAAGGTACAAAGTACAAAGTTCTCCCACCCCTAGGTCACAGTAAATAATGATCTTCTCAGTCAACACTAAGTACCCAAGTAGAGGTCTTTTCATCTTGACTTGAGGTAGACTCCCAAATTCCATGGTTCCTCTTCCATGGTCCCAGCTTTTGCCTGAATTTACCAACTGTCACCTGGATTCAAAGGTAAGCAGCTCTCAGCTCCTTGTCCAGTTCCCATTCCATATTGAAACTCACAGTTTCCAGTCCACCTCAAGTCCTTCACAGTTTCTGTTTCTAGGAAGACAAAGCTTAACAGAGCCAAAACAACATTCACACATGTTGCCAGCACCATCATTTCACTTTCTGCCTGTGAAATCAACACAGACCCACAAAATCTGAAAACTCAACACAAATCATCAGTATAGTCCCAGTACCTCTGAAACCCTCCTCCAGGACTTCTGTAAACAGACAACAAGAAAATCCTCTTTCAGGGCTTCCAATAAGGTCCCAGGGCTTTTGTACAAAGTATTACAAACACAAATCAACACAGACAGAACAGACAAATGGAGTGCTGGGAGACAACAAGATTTCTCCTTCTCAGCTCTGCCACCACAAGTGTACCCTTCTCAGTTCTGCCCTTTCCCAGCTTGGGTTTCTCCTTATATATAGTCATTAGCTCCTCCTTGTTCTGCCCACCTCTTATGTCCTTCCTGTTCCTGTCTTTGGCAAGTCCCTCCCACTGTGGGTTTCACAAGTTCTGTTTCTTAACAAAGACTTGATACAATCAGGACAAGACTCAAAAGAAACTTGAACTGAAACAAGGTGCTAGATAATTAAATACTTGAAACAAGGTGCTAAGTACTTCTTTGCTTGCCATTATACACTTGTCTATATCAAATTGCTCACTATTTCAGGGAGAGAGGAAAAGAAGTGAGGGATAGAATTTGGAACTCAAAATTTTTAAAATCGAATGTGAAAAATTGGTTTTACATATAAGTGGTAAAAAAAAATTATTAAAAAAAAAAACCCCCAGCAGGTTGTACTCAATGTCCTCAGGTCCCTTCCAGCTCTAAATGGTTGATTCTATGATGATACTTCTTAAAATCTATAATTTTTTTTCAAAAAACTTCTCCTACTCCCTGTGTATCTTACTCCTCTAACTCCTGGATCCTTTTTCTTCATAGTTCCCAATTCTCAATCTTTAATCTCCCAAAATCCACCTCGTTGAAGTTGCAACAGGAAGATATGTCCTTGGTGGAGAACTGATTTATTTTATCCACAGCAATTTTTATCCACATATTTTATCCACATAATTTGAATTGGGAAATATGCTTTCTAAAAGAAGTAACAGTTGGGTGATGCAATGGATATAATGCCGGGCCTAGAGTCAGGAATACTCATCTTCCTGAGTTCAAATTTGGCCTCAGATATTTACTAGCTGTATGATCCTGGGTAAGTCACTTATCCCTGTTTGCCTCAGCTTCCTAAACTGTAAAATGAGCTGGAGAAGGAAATGGCAAACCATTCCAGTATCTTTGCCAAGAAAACCCCAAATGGAGTCATGAAGAGTCAGATACCACTGAAATGACTCAACATCAATAAGGAGAGGCAGCATGACACAATTGTCAGGGCAATGACTTTGGAGTCAGGAAGGCCTATATTAGAATGTTGGCTCTGAACCTAATTGTGTGGCCCTGATAAACCCATTGCCCTCTCTTGAGTCTCAATTTCCTCATCTCTAAGATTGGGTTAATGACTCTTGTAGCACCTATCTCACAGCATGAGGACACAAGAAGAGACTATATGTAAAATGCAGGTAAAACTAATTGTAAAGCACTCTAGAAATATCAGTTATTATTAAAAGCAATTGGTTTCTCCACAACTACATTCCACCTGGAAATATCAACCACCTGGAAATCCTGCAGCTCCTATCCAAAAGCCATCTCCAATTAAGCCTTCTTTGGTATGATGTTAATATCAAATTCATTCCCAAGACTATTGCCTTGAAATAGTTAAATTGGGGGCATCAAGCCTGGAGGCTTTTAAAATCACTCTTCCCTCCTTTTTTCTCCTTGATAGAGTTTTCCAGCTGGCCACCAGATGGTAGGTACCCACATTAGCAGCCAAGGGTCTCCTAAAAAACAAAAGAAAGAGACTCCATTTTCTCAACCAAGCTATCAATCAAATAACTTGTTTATTGGATCATGTGATTATAGATTTTAAAAGTGAAAGAAACTTCAGAATCCATCTAGTCCAACTTTCTTATTTGGCAGTTGCAGGGGAAATTTCACTGTAATAACCTTTTAGAAACATATCATTTTAACCTTTCATTGTAATAACCTTTAATAACTTTACATTGTTATAACCTTTCATTCTGATAACCTTTAATAACTTTACATTGTTATAACCTTTAATTATGATAACCTTTATTGTAATGCTTGGACTTCACCTAATTCTTATGTTTAGAGAAAAAAAAAGGTGTGTTTTAACTTCACCCAAACTTTCTGGAATATTTAATTTTCCTGCCCTCCTGTTTGCCATATGACTTAAAAATCTTTCTAAAAACTCTTTTAGTTTTGGAGTTGGTTCTCAAGAAATAGTTTAAGAGACGGAGGGCTAGATAGCTTAAATGATTTGACCAAGTCACACAAGTAGTAAGTGGCAGAAGTGGGTTTTTAATTCCTTCCCTCTGACTCAAAATTCAGGGCTTTTTCCATATCACCAGACTGAGTTCTTGTGTTAATTTACCATTGTCTTTCTTGGAGTTCACACCAAACCCATAAAGAGGAAAGTTCCTCCCCACCACCACCCCAAGGACCCAGACAAAAGCAAAGTGTCAGATAAAGGCACAGATAAGACTGCTTGGGAGGTGGGTATCCAGAGCCATGCCAACAAAGAGTTGTAGCTTCAAAATATCAACTTGCTTTACTTTTGTTCAAGCATCACTGCCTGTCAGGATGAATGGCCTGAGGTATTTCATCCTTTGACTTTAGTAGCTATTGCCAAGAAGAAAGAATTTTTCATGCTCAGAACCTGACTTGAATCCAGATGGATGTTCTCCCATTCCCCCTCCTTCCTCTCTTAGAGGTAGGAAGCTGTGTGCTGGTCCTAAATAGGAGGGGAACCATACTGTTCACCAACATACCCCCCTCTAATTTCAATATTGCTGCTTAAAATAAATTTCCATCACATTCCCAAAAGCACTTGCTCCTTTTTCTCTCCTCACTAGCACTGAGAAAGAAAACGAATCACTCCATAGTCACAACTGTTGGGGGGGGGGGGGGGTTGAACGCAGCATGTTTATCTCCAGAATAAAATAATGTAAACAAATAAATACTGGCAGACCCCAGGAACTGGAAACTAAGAGAGTGCCCATCACTTAGAAAATAACTAAACAAATTATGGTATAAGATGTAATTAAATGTTATTGTACTGGAGAAATGATGAAAGGGACAGTTTTAGGAAACCTGGGATGACATGTATAGACTGATAAGAGTAAAGAAAGCAGAACAAGTAAAACAATATATACAGTAACAACTCTATAAAAGAAAAATAACTTTGAAACCTTAAAAACTCTGATCAATGCAATGACTAACAATGATTTCAGAGGAGGAATAATGAAGCAATGCTACCCACCTCCTCAGGATGTAGATTGAAACAGGCAGCTATGTAGTGCAATTAATAAAGCATTGGACCTTGAATCAGGAACACCTGAGTTTCAAATCCTACTTCACACCCTTACTATGTGATCCTGGACAAGTCACTTCACCTTTGTCTGCCTCAGATTCCTTACCTTAAAATGAAGACAAAAACAGCACCTATCTCCCAGGATCATTGAGAAGATCACATGGAATAAAATTTGTAAAAATGCTTTGCGGGGGGCAGAGCCAAGATGGCGGAATAGAAACAGCTCCTCCAAGCCTCTCTGCCCCCAGATTCCCCCCAAACTATGTAAAAGGGGACTCTGAACAACTTCTGGAGCCCCGGCACCCACAGAACGACACAGAGAAGCTAACCTCCTGCTGAGGACAGCCCAGCAGCCCTGCAGGAAGGACCAGCGCAGCGGTCTGGGACCTGGCAGTGCGCAGAGTGCAGGAGCCGAGCCGAGCCCAGGTCTGCATGAGCCAAGGTTTTAGCCCCAGGGCGGCAGGGCCAGCAGCTGGCTGGAGGAACCCCAGAAAACCAGGAGCTGTGGCGACTCCAGAATTATCAACATAGACATGCCTAGGACAAAGTAAGAGGTTAGTGTCCTATGGACTTTGGGACTGATATTAGGGAATGCGTCGGCTCCCTCCCCTGGGGGCTAGAAGCTGCTGAGGAGACATGCCATTTTGTAGTTTTCAGAGGAAGCTCCGGCTCCCAGCCTACAAATCGTGGGGAGATCCAGCGATCAGTCTTGGGGGGTAATCGCTCTTGCTTTAACCTCCCTGGATCTGGATTGTGATCTAGGGTGGAAGTCGTGGGTGGGTTTACAGCTTGCCAGAAACGGAAGTTGCCCCCCACACGTTCGGGACGAAAATTCCTCTATCTGGCCTTAAAGCCATAGTGTGGCAACAAGCCCAAAAGTCAAGCAATTAAGTGGCAACATGCCAAGGCAAAGGAAACAGAAAAATGCAACCCTAGACTCCTATTTTGGGGGCATAGAGCGGGAAAAGGACTGTGAGGTCAGAAGTCCTGCTCCAAAAGCCCCAGGGGAAAACATGAGCGGGTTGCAGGCCATAGAGGACCTTAAGAAGGACTTTAAAAATCAAATAAGAGAAGTGGAGGAAAAATTAGAAAGAGAAATGAGAAGGATGCAGGAAAAGTATGAAATGAGGGTCAACAGCCTGACTGAGGAAAACAACACCTAAAAAATAGACTAGCTCAAATGGCAAAGGAGGCCCAAAAGGGCAATGAGGAGAAGAATGCCTTAAAAAGTCGAATTTGCCAGATGGAAAAAGAATCTCAAAAGTTCACTGAGGAGATTCATTCCTTCAGAGTTAGACTGGAGCAAATGGAAGCTAATGACTTTATGAGAAATCAAGATGCTGTTAAGCAGATCCAAACAAATGAAAGATTAGAAGGCAATGTGAAATATCTCATGGGAAAAACCACTGACCTGGAAAATAGATCCAGGAGAGACAATTTAAAAATTATTGGACTACCTGAAAGCCATGATCAAGGAAAGAACCTAGAAATCACCCTTCAAGAAATTCTCAAGGAAAACTGCCCTGATGTTTTAGATCCAGAGGGCAAAATAGAGGTTGAAAGAATCCACCGATCACCTCCTGAAAAAGATCCCAAAAAGAAAACTCCCAGAAATATTATAGCCAGGTTCCAGAATCCCCAGATCAAGGAGAAAATACTACAAGCGGCCAGGAAGAAACAATTTCAATATTGTGGAAACACAATCAGAATAGCCCAGGACCTGGCAGCTTCTACACTGAGGGATCGAAGGGCATGGAATATGATATTCCAGAGGGCAAAAGAACTGGGAATGAACCCAAGGGTCACCTACCCAGCAAAACTGAGTATTTTGTTTCAGGGGAAAATATGGTCATTCAGTGGAATAGAGGACTTTCAAGCATTCTTGAGGAAAAAACCAGAGTTGAATAGAAAATTTGACATCCAGACACAAGAAGCAAGAGATGCCTGAGAAGGTAATCAGGGAAAAGAAATCAAAAGGAACTTATCAAAGTTGAACTATTTACATTCCTATATGGAAAAGCAATAACTGTGACTGATGATATCTTTCTCACTATGAAAATAATGGAAGAAGGGGTGTGGTCATATGAATACATATGTGAATGTGTGTGTATATGGTTACAGTTATATATGGATAGAGGGCATAGGTTGAATTTGTTGGGAAGGGAGAATACTCAAGGGATGAAATTATGAGGTGAGAGAGGAAAGTGGCAAGAGGAGATGGGGAGAGACAGGGTAGGGTAAACTATCCCATGTAGAAGAAGCAAGGGGAAGTGGTTGCAAAGGAGGGGGAGAATAAGGAAGGCTAAAAAGGCAAAACCACATTCACATTGAATTTGGTTCAGGGAGAAAATGACATACATACTAAATGGGATATCTCAACCTGCAGCAGGATAGGGGGAAGGGGGATGAGAGGAGGGATGATGGATGGGAGGGCATCCTTGGGGTGAGGGGAGGTTGGAAGTACCCACTATAGAAGAGGGACAGGATCATGTAGGGAATGGACCAGGTGGGGGGTGGGATGAGTGGGAGGGAATTATAAGCAGCCTTGTACAATATATCTACTATGATAATGTTTTGCATAGCTAGACATGTACAACATATACTGAATTACTTATCTCCCCAGAGGGAATGGGTGACAAGGGAGGAAGGAAATGGATCTGAAATTCGAGGTCTTAACATTAAATGTTTCAAATATATATAAATACTATTATTAATACTCTTTTGCTTGTAATTGGGAGATAAGATGTGCAGGCATTGGGACACAAAGATTCACCTTCCTCTAATGGAAAAGTCGATGGGGGTATGGGAGAAGGTATGGGAGAGAGCAGATTGGAGGAAGCGATATCTTGTGGGACTACTATTCTGGGAGGTTGGGTAGGGGAATAATGGGGGGAAAATGATTGTAACTCAAAATCTGGCAGAAATGAATGATGTAAAACAGAAGTTAATAAAGCATTTGTTTAAAAAAAAAACTGGTAACTCAGTGGGATAGAGCACTGGGCCCAAGTCAGGAAGACCTGAGTTCAAATTTTACATAATTTCTATCTGTGTGACCCCGGGCAAGTCACTTAACCTTGTTTGCCTCTGTTTTCTCATCTGTAAAATGAGCTGGAGAAGGAAATGGCAAACCAGTCTCTTTGCCAAGAAAACCTCATGGACAGTATGGTCTATGGCAGGGGTCACAAAGAGTTGGACATGACTGAACAACAATAAATTTATAACTATTTTGCAAAAAAAAAATGCTTTGCCAACAAAAAAGTAGCATATAAATGTTAAGTAATTTGTTCATTTTTTTAACATGGCTGATTCAGGAATCTGTTTTATAATGTACATTTATTATAAGGGCTTGGGACATTAATTTTCACTAATAAAAAATTAAAAACAAAAACACAAATCACTCTTCTTCCTCACCTTCATCTCCTAGAATCTCTATCTCCCTTCAAGACTCAGTTCAAATTCTTATAGAAGTCCATTCCCTTCTTGATGCCCCCCAGATTTAGAGCTTTCCTCTTCCAATTACTTTTTTTCCATAGATCTACCTGCATACATGTTGTTTCCACCCAGTAAAATACAAGCTCCCTGTGGGCACAGACTGCTTCATTTTTGTACCCATTTTGTACCCATTGTACCCAGCACCTAGCACTTTTTCTCCCTCTTAGTAAATGCTTAATAAGTGCTTTTTGCCCCATTGCTAGTTCACCTGTACATTTTAGCTAGTTCCTTGAGGGCCCATAGAGTTCCTATCAAAACTTCTGCATGACTCTCATGCACCTAAAATTGTACTCTGCACTTAATATATATTTGTTGAATGGCTGGGTTATAGAAGGGCTTCTTATGATTTTAAGACAGAAGGAAGATTTTTTAAAATATCTTTCTAACTTTTTACATGATGCTTTTCATGTTTTTACTGTAATTTATTATGTCTCATTTTAAGAAGATGACAATGTTTTACACCTTTTTTTTGCACTGCTGCCAAAGCACCTACACATGTCATGGTGATGGATACATGGGAGGTGGCTAATAAATATTTGATATGATTCATCAAAAGAATCATTGATCTCCCCAGCTAAGGCTATAGAGAGAGCCATATCCTGCACCTAGGACTGCTCATTAGTCAACCATTGCTAGGTGCCCTAAGGGGTTTCTTTCGGAGGTATCTCCACATCATTTAATTTAAATAGTAATTTCAAAAGTGTTTCCTGTCATTTTAATTACCTCTCATCCCCCTCAATAGTCTCACTGAGCACCTTTTGCATGAGAAAAGTACCCAACTTTCTAGATAATTAAAGGTCTGTTGGCTTTTCCATGGCCAGGATTCAAATAGTCTCTGAGCTGCAATGTAATCTTGCCCTTCATCATTCTATTGCATTAGTTTTCTAAAGTGATCCTATATACAGTGGTCTTTACCAGGGAAACACAAAATTTACCCAGGGCAGTTGAAAGCCCATTAAAAATTTTTACTGTAGGGGCAGCTAGGTGGCGCAGTGAGTAAGAGCGCTGGCCTCGGAGTTGGGATGACCCGAGATCGAATCCCGCCTCAGAAAATGAGCACCCACACACAAATAATGACTAGCTGTGTAACCTTGAGCAAGTTACTTAACCCCAATTGCTTTAAAAAAAAATCTTTACTGTTGCCTCAATTCCTAAACCGTGGATCAATAAGACTTTTCTTTGAAGCATTTGCAAATTTGTCATTATTGATGTTTGTCAAATAATTTCCCAGCCCAGAGATAGACTTGGAAGTTAATTTGCTATAAATGAGGAAATAGAGTCATTGCAGGAACAAAGCAATGTGTCACCAGCTGTCCCTTCCTCCTATGTTTCCTGTTTGAGGCAGGGCTGGAGAAGTGATGGTCCATGGCAAGATGACCATCTTCAGATGAAACCACTTTTCCTACCCAGTCACCCTGCAGACCACAATCCTCTTGAAGTCTTCTTTCAAATTCAGTCATTAGAAATGCCAGTAAATTAATCAAATGATAATGAAATTTGGCCCTTCTTTATTCTAGTGCCTTTCCTCAATTAATTACTTCCTATTTATTCTGTCTGCTGGTTTTGTATATATTTGTTTGCATGCTGACTCACTCCTTAGATTGTAAGTGCCCTGAGGGGAGGGACTATCTTTTGCCTCTTTCCCCCTCCGCCATTTCCAGGGTTTAGCACAGTGCCTGGCACATAGTGCCTGGCATATGGTAGGCACTTAACAAATGTTGATTGATTGATTTTCTCTGCTGAAAGTGGGAATGAGAAAAATATAAGGACTTCGGATGGAATCTGGAGGGATGGCCTTAGAAAAGGAGAGTGGGAAGAAACCAAAATAAATCTGGTGAACTAGAGATCATTTTATTGTGTATTTTTTCCAAATTGATTTGCAAAGTTGTGTGTATTCTAAACCTGAAGACCTTTAACCTTCCACAAGTAGAAAGGCTTCATTTCACTAGCCTTCAAATACAAGACCAAGAAAGAAGTATGACACAAAAAATAATAGGATTTGGCTCTGGCCTTTCTAGATCATACATCTGGGAAGAGAGAGGAAAGAGGGAGGGAAATAATTGTTTTAAACACCAAAAGCACAAACAAATATTTATTTGTCCAAAAGGTCTACTCTTTCTCTGGTTCTAAGACACTTCTAAAAGGTCCAATTCACAATGGTAAATACCATTCAAGCACTCTGCTTTGGGAAAGGGCAGTAAAAATAAAGCAGAGGATTTCTGAGCATAGAATAATAGAAAGTACATGATGATGAGTTCGGAAGGGGCTGGAATGTTAGTGATACCACCATAGAACAAAGAGAGGCAAGATGGTGTAATGGAAATATTGATAGATTAAAAACCCAGGAGACTTGAGTTTTAGTTCTAGCTGGCTCTGATCTATCCCAGTTGCTGCTGTGTGAGGATGAGCAAGTCCTTCTCTAGGCCCTACTTTACTCATCTGTAAAACAATGGGCTTCAACTCAATGATCTCTAAGGTTTCAGTCAGAAGTTCCAAACCTATGAACCTGACAGGGTTGTTTGAACTCTGTATTAAAGACATACAGGATGAGTTAGTAAGGAATGGTCTGTCCATTAGTCAGTCCACCAACCAAATAACGAATGGATTACATGCTACATGTACACAGTGACCATGTGGCATAGTAGAAAGAATTCTGGGCTTGGAGTAAAAAAGACATGTGTTCAAATCTGCCTTCTGACACTAACTGACCCTAGGAATAGGGCTATTGCTTGGGATTTGTCTGGAAGACAGGAAGGAAAGAAAGAAGGAAGGAAGGAAGGAAGGAAGGAAGGAAGGAAGGAAGGAAGGAAGGAAGGAAGGAAGGAAGGAAGGACAGAAGGAAGTGAGGGAGGGGAAAAGATTTATTAAGCACTATTATTCGTACCAGGTATTGTGCTATGCACTTATAAATATTATCTTATTTAATGCACCTGCGCATGCACACACACACACACACACACACACACACACACACATATTGTGAATTAGGTATTATTATTATTTGTGAACAGAGCAACCACACTGAGAATTCCACAAACTAATGAAATCACAGATCCTTAAGTTATTAGAGTATCATGTGCATAGCACAAGTCCTCCTCAGAGAAGAAAAATAACGAAGGAGGAAGAAGAGGAAGAGAAAGAGGAAAAGAAGGAGGAGAAATAAGAGTGGGAGGAAGAGGAGGAGGAGAGGCACAACTTTCAATCTTGAAAGAACTTTTTTAAAGCAATTGGGGTTAAGTAACTTGCTCAAGGTTATACGGCTAGTCATTATTTGTGTGGGTGCTCATTTTCCAAAAAAAAATGACCATACTTCTATGAACTTCTGTAACATCCATTATCTGCATTTGAAAGTATAGTATATGCTATCTTTCATGGATTTTTTTTAACTGGGCTGAAAGTTCTTTCAAGGGGCGGCTAGATGGCACAGTGAGTAAGAGCACCGGCCTCGGAGTTGGGATGACCCGAGATCAAATCCAGCCTCAGAAAATGAGCTGTCCATGGAGTATGGGTCATCTTGACAATAGGAATTCACATTTTTTTCAGCCTTTTAAAGTTGGCAAAGTGTTTTCTTCACAACAACCCAGTAAGGTAGGTACTATAATTACCCCAATTTTACAGATAAGGAAATTGAGGTGCTGACAGATTAAGTGACTTTCTCATGCCGATACAGCTAATCCATCTGAGACCACATCTTCTGGCTATAAATCTAGTACTCTGTTAAGCTAGACCTTTCCTTGAGGAAAAAAAAGGGGGACTTTAGCCATCATTTAAGAATGGGTGGCATTTTTTCAGGTAAAAAGGAAGGTGCAGAAAATTCTAGGTGGGGATAAATTTTATAAATGAAATTAACATGCAAAAGGAAAAAATTAAATAGAAATGAGAGCTATGGAAAAAGCAGTGGAAATGGAATTAACAGCTTGACACAAGAGATATAAAAGTTTACCCAAACAACAAGCTATAAAAATTAGAAAAACCTAAATAGAAGATGATAACTACAAGAAGCAAAAAAAAAAAATCAAGACAAAGTCAAAAGACTGGGAAAATATATGTGAAGTTTTTCATTGCAAAAACAAGTGACCTAGAAAACAGAAGGAAAAATAATTGGTCTACATGAGTACCAGGACCAACAACAACAAAAAAGAGCCTAAAAATCATGTTTGAAGAAATCATAAAAGAAAATTCCCCAGATCTTTTAGAATAAAGGGGCACAGTAGAAATAGGAAAATACCTACTAGTCACCTCCTGAAATAAACAACAAAATAAAAATTTCCAGGAATATTAAAGACAAAGTCCAGAAATCCACAGAAAAAAATAATGGTTGCATCCAGAAATAAAGAATTAAAATACCTAAGAGCCACAATCAGCACCACAAACAATTTAGAAGCTATCACTATAAAGGAGTATAGAGCTTGGAATAAAATATTCAAGGAGTCAAAGACTTATAGTAGTCCTATAATGAAAAATAGGTTACCCAGCAAAACTGAGTATAATTCAAAAGTGGGGGGGGGGGCGGAGAAGGGGGACAATGGATCCTTAATGAAATAGAAGATTTCCAAGTATTTCAGATGGCAAAGCCACACAGAAACTTTGAAGTTCAAACACAGGAGTTAAGAGAAACATAACGAAGTAAACATGGTATTAAGGAATTTTTTTAAGATAAACTGTTTACATTATAACATGGGGAGATGACACGTTTCACTCAGAACTATATCGGCATCAGGAGCCATAGTAGGTATGGGAATAGTTCTGCTATATTTTGATGATCCAAAGAGAAGAATGAAAAGAGAAGGGAAGCACAATACACTAGGGATAGGGATAGGAAAGTTACAGCAAGGATGGGAAAAATGATTGCATATAATTGGGGTGAACAAGTAAAAATCAATACAAACAATAAAGAAGTGGTAGGGTGAGTGGGTGACCCTTGAATCTCACTCTCAACTAAAGCGGTCAAAGGAGGGGAAAAACACACATGTAGAATTGGGTACAGAAATACATTTCACTGAATAGGAAAATAGGATGGAAAGGAGAGAAATGAGAGGGAGGAATAAGAGGGCAAGTAAATTAAGGAAGGAATTAGTCCTGAGCAAAATAAACTCTAACTAAAGATATACAAAAACATTTCTAGCAATGCTTTTTGTGGTGGCAAAGAATTAGACACTGAGGATTCCCAATTAGGGAATGGCTAAAGAAGTTCTGGCATATTAATGTGAAGGAATATCATTAAATGGTAAAAAAAAATGATAGGATGGTTTCAGAGAAATCTAGGAAGACTGATATGAACTGATGCAGTCAGGTAAGTAGAACTAAGAAATAAGATTCTACACTGACAACAATAAAGACAAAAATAAAAACAATTTTGAAAGATTTAGAAACTAATGTGGTGACCAAGCACAATTCCAAAGGACTCATGATAAAACATAGTATCTATCTCCTGATGGAGGAGTGATGAACTTATGTCACCCATTCAGACATGAGCTGCTAATTATTTTATGAAATTATTAAATGGGACATGCACACCTGCTTCTTTGATAACTTTCCAGAAAAGATCACAATGGCAGCACTGAAGCTGCAATAACTCTTTTACAAAGCTCAGAGAGTACAGAGGCAAAGCACAGAGAAAATACAAAGATGAGAAGGGGGATAGTGATGGTGTACTAGTATGAAGGCAGGCAGAAATGGGGAAGCATTCTTGATGAAAAAATCAGAGCTGAACAGAAAATTTGACTTTCAAATACAAGAAGGAAGAGAAGCATGAGAAGGTGAACTATTTATATTCCTACATGGAAAAACAATAATTGTTAACTCATAAGACTTTTCTCAGTATGAGGACAGTTGAAGGGAATATATATGTATATATTTTTATACATGTATGTATGTATAGGAGGGTGTAGGTGTTTATAAATATATATGTGAGGGTGTGTATGTACATGTATACATAGAGGGCACAGGACAAGTTGAATACAAATGGATGATATCTAAAAAATAAAATTAAGAGGTGAGAGAGGAATATATTGGGAGAAAGAGAAAGGGAGAGATAGATTAGGGTAAATTATCTCATATAAAAGAGGCAAGAGAAAACTATTACAATGAAGGTGAAGAGCAGGAAGGTAAAAGGGAATGGGACGACCTTACTCTCATTGAATTTGGCTTAAGGAGGGAATAACACACATTCAATTGGCTATCTTACCCTACAGGAAAATAGGGGGGAAGGGGATAAGACTGAGGATGATAGAAGGGAGGGCAGATTGGGGGAGATGATAGAAGCAAACAATTTTGAAAAGGGACAGGGTCAAAGGAGACAATAGAATAAGTGAGGGGTGGGATAGAATGGAAGGAAATATAGTTACTCTTTAACAATATACCTACTATGAAAATGTTTTGTGTAACTACACATGTATAACCTATGATGAATTGCTTATCTTCCCAGTGGGGATGAGTGAGGAGGGAAGGAAAGAAATCTGGAACTCAAAGTTTTAGAAACAAATGTGTATTTAAAAAATAAGCTATACAGGCACTAGGGTATAGAATCTATCTTGCCCTACTAGAAAATTAAGGGAGTAATGGGGGATGATATAAGAGGGAAGATTGGGAGAAGGGGTATTCAGTAGGCTTGCTATTTTGGGGTGGGGGTAGGGGAAAGACAGGGAGAAAAAATGTAACTCAAAATCTTGTGGAAATGAATGTTGAAAACTAAAAGTAAATAAATAAATGTAAATTTTTTTTAATCTAATCTTAGCTTTGTGACCCTGGGCAAGTCTCTTAACCTCTGTTTCTCTTCTTTAGAGAAGAAAATAGCAAGCTATTCCAGTATCATTGCCAAGAAACCCAATGGATAGTATGATCCATGGGGTCACAAAGAATAAGACATGACTGAGTCAACTGATCAACAACAATTGGTCACTCATAAACTTATTAATTAGAAGGGACAGAGTGTTCAGGGGGACCAGAACAAGATATGATTTTAACACAGACATATTTTTGGACATGGCCTGTACAGGAATTTATCTTGCTTAACCTTATATGTTTGTAACAGAGGTTTTTCCTTTTTTTTGGAGGGCAATTGGGGTTAAGTAACTTGCCCAAGGTCACACGGCTAAGTTTTTTGTTTGTTTGTGCGTTTGGTGTCTGAGGTCGGATCAGAACTCAGGTCCTTCTGACTCCAGGGCCAACGCTCTACTCACTGTGCCACCTAGCAGCCCCAAGATTTTTCCTTTTTTTTTCTTAATTGGGAGGGAAGAAGCAAGAGAGAGAAGGCAGATTTTCATTGAAAAAAATTTTTTTAAGTTTTAAGAATTAACACCCAGAAGGGCAGCTAAGTGATACAGTTAATAGCGCACTGGCCTTGGAGTCAGGAATACCTGAGTTCACATCCAGCCTTAGACACTTAACACTTACTAGCAATGTGACCTTGGACAAGTCACTTAACCCCAATTGCTCCTCCAAAAAGCAAAAAATTAAAAATTAAAATAAATTAAAATGATTTTTAAAAAGAATTAATGCCCAAGAATCAGGAGAACATTGTACAATATTACTTAGCTCTCTCAGCAGCACAATAATTAAAGATGATTCCAAAGGTCTCATGATGAAAAATGTTATCCACACCCAGAGAAAGAACTAATGGGGTCAGAATGCAGATCAAAGTATATTATTTTTCACTTTATTTTTTACATATATTTTTCTTTTGGTCTGTTTCTTCTTTCACAACATGTCTAATATGAAATTAAGTTTTACATGGTCACACATATATAACCTATATCAAATTGCTTACTAGCTTAAGGAGGGGGAAGGTGAGAGAGGGAGGGAGAAAATTTGGTACTCAAAATTTTGTAAATGAATGTGAAAATTTTTCTTTACGTGTAATTGGAAAAGTAAAATACCATATACTTTTTAAAATAATCAATGCATAGATTGATCTGGTAGATCAAAATAAGTTATAGTTCAAAACGAGGATGGTAGTCTGGAATTCAAAGGGAACACTAGAATTAGGACTTCAGGGAAGATAGTGATCAAACCATTCAAGATGCAGATACTGGAGGGAAAGGAAAATAATGGTCAAATTCTGGCTGGGCATTCAGGAACAAAGGAATCCACAGGAACTGGGGTCTGGGCAGTGAGCCTAAAGTCCATACCCATAATTTAGGCAGTAGTGACTCATGAATGCTAAGTAACAGAATAACAGCCAGCAGTAGAATACAGAGAGAAAAGGAGCCAGGCTATAGATAACAACAGCAAGGTTTGGAAAAGAGGGAACAAATCAGACATGTTAATGGAATTGGCCTAGAGAAGGTTTAAACATCAACAGCAGAAGATGGACCTTGGGTTTGGAACAAAATGACTTCAGCCTGTGCATAGGTACCATAGGCCATAGAGCAAAGCTTGATATTTGAAAGCTATTCAAGAATAAGAAAGTTTTTTTAGGGGAGAGGCAAGGCAATTGGGGTTAAGTGACTTGCCCAGGTCACACAGCTATTAAATGTAAAGTGTCTGAGGCCAAATTTGAATTCAAGTCCTCCTGACTCCACGGCCAGTGCTCTATTCACTGAGCCACCTAGCTGCCCCAAGAATCAGAAAAATTAAGATATCTAAAGGCTTGGCAAGTAAACCGTCAATAATACAAAAATTCAAATAAACCAAAAGGGTAATACAACACTTTCTGAACATAGACCAATAATCCTCAAAGCATATGACCTCAGAAAAGTAGGCAGGTAAATTGAGCAGAGGATTGGGAAAACAGGCCAAATTTTTTATCAGATTATCTAAATAAAGACACAAGATCCCAGCAGTAGCAAGAGAATCTTAATACTAAGATAATGGTTTACTTAGTAAGAGAAAAGTCCAAATAGAGTTTCCTCTTGCCTTTGGAAATCTCTTTAACAAGTCACTTTGAATTTAAAATATGAAGTATCACAAGCAAATAAAGGGTTCCAAGTCTAATTAAAAGCATTAGGACAATGGCAAGAACAATTTTTGAAAATGTAAAACACTAACATATTTTGAACATTTCCCCGAACCATTCAAGCCTTCATTCATCACTCCCTCCAACTATTCTTTTTTTCCTATTGGTCATAGGTGAACTCAAGAAATACTTACATTAATTTGAATTAGTCAAAAGCTTCTTCTTTCTTTTTATCTGATCATTAAACAAATCACTTCATGGAAGAGTCCCTCTTGGGCTAACCTTGGTCTCTCCATTTAGAAACTGGTTAGCTCTTTGATCAGAATTAGGTTTTTAAAATTCATAGGCATTATCTCAAGATTGATAATTAAAGATTGATAGGGTTTTCTTTTTTATGTGGAGCCAAGTGCATTAGCCTAAAATATTATTCTAATATTAATTTTCAATATGAAACCTAAAAGGGAAAGGTAGGGAAGAGAGAAGGGAAGAGGAGAGGTATGCTTCTATAGTATAAACAAATTCTAGGATATACCCTGGTCAACACTCCTAAGTGAAAACAAGCAAGTCATGACAACTGATGAGAAAGTTATACAGGCTAGAATAAAGAGTGTGAAGTTAGAGGAAAAAGCAGACTATTGCCATTTTTTTAAAGAGTGAACCAGTGTATCTCTATTTCATTCAAATATACCTATCTTAAGCCTCAACCATTTTGATCCAATGGTAATTCTCAAAACATTATTTCCATTTTGTGGCCATGTACCAGTGTACCAAGCATTTTGAAGGTGATTAATCCTTTAATACATGAAATGTCTTAAATTTTTGTTGAAGATCCAGAATATAAGTTCATTACTCTGCCTCCCTGCAATGGTAACATTTCAGAAAACTGATCTTTGGAGTTATAGATAGCTCTTTTGCTGTTTTGATATTGTTATCTCTTGATATTAGGAAGCAATGTGGTACAGTTGTAAAAATAGTTCTGAAGTCAGAGGGTCCACGTGCAAATCTTGTTTCTGCCCCTTACCGTATGACTGTTAGTAAATAGCTTGACCTCTTTGGGCTTTAGTTTCCTGTCTTTAAAATACAGGAGTTACACTGTAGGTGATCTCTTTTTTCAGCAAAACACCTTGAGAAAGAGACATGATGTGGTATGTGCAAGGTAAGTCAAACCACTATCCATCTCTTCAACCACTACCCCCCTTAGACCCTGTTGATGACAGCCTCAGATACTTGTGTTCATGAGCTCTATGTATAACAGAGTGCCCTAGATCAGCAGCCTTCCTTTCTAGGCTGGTGCCCATTGTCTTAACCAAAAGGATAAACCATTGTAGAGAACAGAATGGCTCCTCTATAGCTGCCATGAACAGCAACCACTCACCATCACCTTTCATCTACGCCAAAGCAAACTCAAGATCCCACAGTTACTGAAGACCTAGATATCAGTATCTACTATCTCTACTCACCTTTGCATCCTTTTCTCCCTTGGCCATTGCATTGTTCATAAAGACTTCCATCAAATTACAGTAAAAGAAAAGAGAAAAGTGGGAAAACTTGCTACTTGTAGCATGATTTCTTAGCATATCTGGAGAGAGGGTTAGTGGGATGAAGCTGACAACTTTGATTACAATGGAGATTTGAGACAATCTCCCTTGATCTCAAAATACACGATTTCCCTGATCTACAATGAATGGCATCGATAGCAGACTTAACCATACTGTCTTTTGCTAAAGTTTTACTGGGAAATAAAGATAATAAAGTAGGTTTTTTCCCCCATTTTAAAAAGAATTCATGTTAATGAAGTACATTTTTCTAACACTATCTTTATCAGCCAGAATCTTAGTTAATGGTTGAGTTAAACTTTTGAGACTTTCCTGACAACATTGTTTGAGGCTGAGAACTTTGAGGAGAAACAGTGTAAGAGAATAGCTTGGAGAAAAGGAATCTTCCAAGAGTGGGTGGATTCATTTGTAAAATTCTTACCCAAAAAAATGTCCCAAATATTAATATTCTCCAAAATGATGAAGTTGTGCAAATGTTGAATGCAGCTCTTCCAGAGAAGAATAATATCCCTTAAAATAAGTGATGTCTTCTTATTTTTTTACTTCCCCAAATTAATTTCATTTGGGCATCCTCCTTGAAAGGTCACCAATGCTGTAAATGTGTAAGTCATTTATTTTTTTAATTCAAATCTGGTCCCTAGAAATTGATGGATTTTTTTTAAGATAGCTGATAATGGTCAAAATGATCAAAGAGTTAGTGAGGTTAATATTATAAATCGTTCTAATGTTAAATATTATAGATCAGCCTTTTTAAACTAATAGGGATCTATTGTATCTGGAACTTTTCTGAACTTAAATTAATTGGTGTTGAGGTATTCCCTCTACACATCATTCTTAACTGTCTCATTCTGTTATTTTTCTTTTCTTATTATAGGTCACAAGCCTTTGTGACATATTGTTCATTACTTCCTTTGGTAATACCATAGAATATAGGATGGAGGAGATGACTTAATAGCAAGTCATGTGAAAAATACCTCAGGATTTTAGCTGACCACAAGCTTAGTGGAGTCAATAGTGTGACCTTGTCCTCTAAACCTGACAAATAGCTTGAACTAGAAACTCAAACTTTCTTGTAAGTCATCCCATTCTATATAAAATGCAAATAACATTGTAAGGAGATATTCATATGACCTCCCCAACAAACTCTCAAAAACAGTCTTATTTTGACAGTCACTCAGAAAGGTCAATAGATGTGACAGCTTTATAAAGGAGCCTTGGGAATAAGGAATGGTTTACTTTCCAACAGTGCACTTCTCCAACAAATTCAAGCAATAAAAATCACTGGGATGCCTGAAGGAAAGCAGACCAGAATCAAATAGTTCAGAGTAGATTGGCAACAACATGTATATTGTCTAAAAGGCATGAGATCACAGAGGTCCTTGTTATACCCAAATTGATCTTTTTACCACAATGTGTGGAAATACATGCACAGGCATGAATATATTCATATATGGTCTCCATGACAAGCAGATAAAAACATTGTCATATTACATGGAAGAAAAATAATTAAAGGTTATAATTTTTAAGATGACTATTTTTAATGAACTTTCCTTAAATCAGAGAATATTAGAACCAGAAGGGACTATAGATTATCTAGTTCAACTCCTCCATTTTACAGAAGAGGAAACTGAGGTTCAAAAAGGGGAAGTAGCATGATTTTACCAAAGGGGACAGCCCAAATCCTCTTATCTATTCTGCCTTTTTCCCTCTGACTCTATCAATTTCTTATCATAATTTTCCATATTTTTCATGTTTTTGAGTATTACATGTTTTGGGAAAGGAGTTTGAATGAACGATAATTTATCTTCAAAATACAAAATGCCTACAATTATTTAATAATGTAAATTGTGCAATTTCCCACTCTAAGAATCTGGTATTGAAGAAAGAGTACTGGGAGAGTTGAAAGCTGTATTCAAGCCCCAGCTCTGCCACTACTGATGACTCGGCCTTGGGCACTTATTTCACCTCTCAGTTTGAACATCCTTAAAATGAATGAGTTAGATAGCTCCTTCCAGTCCATCCTTCTCCTGTAAAATCTATCTGACACTATCCCAACAATGTCCACATGAGCAGTGACTCTTGTACCTGTGTAGGCTCCTGTGAACATAAATCCTGCTCATGCACCTTCTGAAAGAAAAATTTTCTACTCCCACTTCCCAGTGGGATATATGGTGTGACAAGGTTCCTATACTTTACAGTTGTAATTGATGCCACCTGATACTATCAGACTCCAGGAGACAAATGGGCAGAAAGAAATGAGACCAGAAAAGGCCTTCTTCCCCCTTACCTTCCTGTCACCTATCCCATGACTCAACATCACATGGAGGCAAATGGTAGGGACACACTCTGCTTGGACAAACTTGGAATCATGAACTATAGTCATTCCAGGTGGCTCCAAGTCCTCCTGGCTACCAGAATACCCACTCATCTGCCAGCTACCACTCCATACCCTCGCCCATGGTTTACCAGGCTAATCCTAGTCCTAATCCAATGACCCCTGGGGTACTATCTCCTGGTGACTGCAAACTCTCATACAACAACCAGTTACTGGGTGACCATAGACATCCAGGTGAAGGTGTGAGACATGTACTTAGACAGGTCACTGGACAGACAGGCATCATCCAAAGTGTCACAGGAGGTATGTGCTCTGTATGTTTGAAAGATAGTAAGAAAGGTGTAAGCATCTCTAGTGAACACCTTGAGTCCATCATTCCTACCAAAAGCAATCAGGTAAAGGCAATCTTAGGATCATTTTCAAGTCCCCTCATACCATTCCCACAATGCTCCCTAGCCAAGTTCAAAGCAAGGACACTGGAGACCTTGGCTCTCTTATTTCTGTTTATTCCTTTGTGATGATTCTCTAACCACCTTCCACTGTCCAAGGGCAGGACAGGGCTCTCTATAGAGAGGAGTCTCCCAGCTTCATCCCACCCCAACAAGCTTGTTCTGTCTATGTACTTTGAACAAAAGAGTTTGTGGGAAGGTGGGCTGGGAAATGGTGGACCAGCAAGTCTCATCATCAACCACCCAGTGATTCCCAAGTTTTCCAGGTACTTTTACCCCCTCTGAAAGGACAAATTCAAGACTCCCCTGATACTGCCAACCCTTAACCATTTCTTGGCCTTGCCATCCACCCCACCACTACATCCTTAGCACTTCTGGGCTTTCCATTGGTCCTGCAGCTAAAGTCACTTATTTGTGTTGCCTTCTCTAATTAGAATATGAGCTCTTTGAAAACAGACACAATAGTACTTTTTCTATTTCTATCAAAAGTACTTAGCATAGTCCTTGGTATTTATGAAATACTTGATAAATGCTTTTTTATCCATTCACTTATTTCTCACTTCTTATATTTCTCTCTTTAGAGAATTATGTGCAGATATGGAATTTCATACACCAAGAACTTATTTTCTACTTTTTTTCTACAAAATTTGTGAATGATAATAAAACCACTGAGTACCTATAAAAATTAATAGATTAGAGTAGATCAACCCTAAGGGCCCTTCCTACTCCAAAATTCTCTCATCCAAAACACTTACTTTTTTTTCTGCATGAAGAACAAATTTAGGTATCTATGGCTTACCATCGAAGTTGGTTTTCTCTATAACCAAAAAGATTTTAAAACAAATTTCAAAAAAAAAAGGAAAAAAAGACATAAGCTAAAATTCTAGTTCATTTTCATATGCCTAAAAATACCATGGAAAGGTTAATTGATGATTAACTACTGACAATCATTCCTAAAAGTTCTCTGGCTTAACTTGCTTTTAAGAGGACCTTGCAAGCCTGAGGCAAACAGAGGTAGGCACAGGCTATTAAACTTTTTATGAGGTTGTTAGCCTTGTGTATCTCCTACAAAATCATACAGCCCATAAACATGTACTTCAGTTGATTTGATTTGATATGATTTGATTTGATTTCCTTCAGTGTGCTGTGTGATGGTTATAGTTTCTTCACTATACAGCAGTTTTTAAAAAAAAAAAACAGTGGAAATGAAAAACTGATCAATACATCAAAATAGAAATTCATCCATTTTGGCCACTAGTGGAAGGTGTTCTGGGTCCCCAAAAGGGTGAAAGGTCAGTGGACAACATTAGATTATAACAAACTTATTTTCATTCGAAATTTTGTGAAGTCATTGGACGCACATTACATTTTATAGGCGGACAAAAAGGTAATGGCATCTGTAGCTATGGAAATGTAATTGGGTTTTTATTTAAATGTAGCAGAGAGTTTATGCTCATTATAGAAAACAAATGAACGAAGACGAATCACCCCTTGGCTTCATCGTGCACACAGTCCTGGTGGTTAGGCACAGTCAGTGGACTCGGGCACACACCCAGAGCCGTGTGACTCTGCTGCAGCTGGGCTGCAGAGCCAGCAACATTCACTCTGCTGATCAGGCTCCAGCAAATATGAACACAAGCCAGTTTAGGAGAAATGGTTTTTTCTTCACTTGAGAAAAGAGGTAAATCCAAACAGGATTGATCAGGGGTGGGGAATCTGCAGCCTTAAAACCATATGTGGCCCTCTAGGTCCTCAAGCATGGCCCTTTAACCAAACCCAAACTTCACAGAACAAATCCCCTTAATAAAAGGATTTGTTGGAGGACCTGAGGTTAAATCCAGCCTCAGACGCTTGACACACTTACTAGTTGTGTGACTCTGGGCAAGTCACTTAACCCCAATTGCCATCCAAAAAGCAATAAAATAAAATAAAAGGATTTGTTCTGTAAAACTTGGATTCAGTCAAAATACCAGAGGACCTAGGTCAATGTGGCCTTGAGGCCACAGGTTCCCCACCCCTGAAGCTTGTATGAACTCTCCTAATATCTCCATTATAGAAGATGCAATGTTACTCCATCTCTTCACCTCTCACAAAACAGACCAGTGTATTCTCTCTTTCCTTCTCACTAGACATACTCCTACCTAACTTAACTTCATGACTTAAAGGAAGTCTTTAAGACTCCCTGGACAACCCTGGCTAGGAACATAATCTTCAGGACATGGTGCAAAGAATAGTGGAAAGGGAACTACATTTGTGGTCAGAAGACAAGGGTTCAAGTCTCAACTCTTACATTATGACCTATGTGGTTTTGGGGCAAGTCATAACCTCTCTGGGCCAGTTTCTTCATCTTTGAAATGCAGGGTTGGTTGTAGTTGACCTCTAAGATCTTTTTCATCCATAAATCTATGATTATATGATCTATCAGAATAAAGCCACAGATGGGGTGCCTTGTTCAGGCTGTGGAGCTGAATCTCTTTGAAAATTGTTTTGTTCTTCAGCATCTTGGATGACAGATAATAGATCCCAGGGAGGCAACATACTATGATGACAAATGTTTTGGCTATAAATTGAGGTTTGAATCTTTCCTTATTCACTACCTATGTGATCTTGCATGAGTCAATTAACATGTCTTGGCCTCAGTTTCCGCAATTGTTAAATGAAAGATTTGAACAAGATGGCTTCTGAGGTCCCTTTCAGTTCTAGAATCCTAATCCTTTAGAATTTTTTTTGCTTTTTCTGGAGGGGGGAAGGCAGGGCAATTGGGGTTAAGTGACTTGCCCGAGGTCACATGGCTAGTTTGTGCGTGTGTGTGTGTGTGTGTGTGTGTGTGTGTTAAGTGTCTGAGATCACATTTGAACTCAGGTCCTCCTGACTCCAGGGCCAGTGCTCTCTTCACTAGCCACTGAGCCACCTAGCTGCACCAATCCTATAGAATTTTAAAGCTGAAATAGTCTTTAAAGATAATTTCAAATGTTACCTCCAAATCATAAGTTTTAAATCCTCCAATTTTGGTCCCCAATCCCTTTATCCAACAGCCCTCATCCAAAATTTTACTCTGAATGGGCAAAGCTTCTACCATTGCAATAATCTCTCCAGTCTACTCCTGAATTCAAGCCATCCTTCGGAAATGTTCTCCCCATTGTACTCTACAAGAAGTCCTGTTCTTCATATACATTTTAAGAGAATTCTGCATGTGTATCTTCCAGAAGAATCCAACTCAAATCCAGCTTCTCCTCTGATTCTAGCAAGTTCTACACTCTTCATTTTTTCCCTCCAATCCTTCATTTGGTACCTCAGCTCACTGATATAGATCCTCTGCACAATAATGCAGTTTGCAACCTAATCATGCCCTCTCATCCTAGGCAATTCTTCTCTGTGCACTCCTATAAATCCTCTAAAGGATATCCACCAGTGGTCCAAGAACCTTTACCTGGTTCTTTGGGCATTGTGTATATATCAGTGGAGTACATGGATTATCAATTATCTTTTCTGATCACACTTTTCTCTATGCTATCCTATGTACAACTTCTGTTTAGTTATATATTACAGTCTATCCTTGCCTACCAAGCAATTCTCCATTGCTCTATGGAGAATCCACAACTTTAATTCTTTGAAGACTGTGCTAATCCATGATTCACAGCCAAGCAGTATCAGCAGAAGAATATTGTTAAATAGATGGACCTTTTTGGGGGGAGAAATTCAGGGTAATTAAAAGCACTCTGTAATTTCCCAAAGGCAATGTAATTCTCTTTGCCTTCTGTTCCATTTTGGCCCCAGATCACTGTCCATCTGTATATCTATCCAATATATATGTACTAATGACCAGTTTTGTGTTCTACTACTTCCACAGTGCTTCCCTTCTTGATATTCAACTAATATTTCAAAACTTCAAGGATCTTTGAGTCCTCTAATGTGGTTACTCCCTTCATTAACAGATATAAACATAATCCATACTTTATACCATCTTAATGCATTTTCATAAATGAAAATTTCATTACCTGGTAGCTCCTCCAAATTTAGACTCATCCTCTGACAACAGACATGGAAAATAGATTGCCAAGACCATCTGCAAAGCCCTTCTCACTTAGCTGGACATGACAGGGCTGGAATTCTGCTGGAATAACTTTGGGAAAGGAAGCTTTAGAGTAGGCGTTTAGTGAAGGATTCAACCCACAAACAAACAAAAATCTTCCTTGGAAATTCTTCTGAATAGGCAACATAGTCTATTTATCATATTCACTCCTCATTCAATTCCTTATCAGAGAAAAACAGCAGCAAATTAAATACACTCCTTGTCACATTAGACTTCTATGCGTGATATGAACATCAAAATGAGTCATTTCAATTTTTTTTTAATTTCAGTCAGAGGTGCCATTATTCTCCCAGTCAACCAAGCTCAAAGATTCATAATTATCTTTGACTATACTCTCTACCTCTTCTTGACTCATCCAGTCACCAAATCTATCTGATTCTTCCTTTGTGAAGTTTTAGAATCACTTCCTTCTTTTCCACTCCCACCACTACCATCCTAATCAAGTTTCTCATCTTCTCATATCCAGAATATTGCAATATCTTTGAAGTATTGGTCTTCCTTACTCCAATCTCTGCCCTTCATTCAATCCACTGATTAATATTCCAAAAGTAGCCTCTTTTCTCAAAAAACAGTCAGTGCCTCACAGTTGTCTACAACAAAGGTGTTGATGCCACATGTAATCCACAACACTCCTCATTGTAGCCCAAAGCCATAAAAATCTCTCTGTAATTTCCCAAAGGCAATATAATTTCTCTTTGCCTTCTGTTCCACACTGGGTCCAGATCACTGTCCATCTGTAGTATCTTTCCAATATATATGTACTAATGGCAAACGTTATGCTCCACTACTTCCACACTTCCTTTCTTGATATTCAACTATTTCAATGTAAATGAAATATAATTGGGAAATATTTAACAAAATAAAAATATATATAATAAAACATATTAATATGTGACTTTTTAAGTCATCGTGTGGTCCTTCCTTATGTATGGTTTAGTGGCCCTTGTTTCTATTTGAGTTTGTCACCACTAGTCTACAGGATGAAGCTAAATTCTGAGCCTGGAATTCAAAGCCATTTTTTGATCATCTGGTTCTTAATGACTGATCTCCAACCTTATCTCTCAATACTCCCCTATAAAAATCCCCCATTCCATCCTACTAGTACATACATTGTTCCATGAATATGGCATACATATTCCATTCCTATGACTTTGTTTATGTACTCCCTCTACTTGGAATGCTATGTTCTTCCTCCCTATTTGTCTCAGAATTCTACCCATCAGAAAAGTGGCACAGGATAATGGAAAGGGTTCCAGACTTGGAATTAGGAATGCTAGGAATTAAATTCTCCTTCCAATACTAGCTATGCAACTCCAATTTTAGTGGGGCACTCAACATCAAAGAGTCTCAGATTCCTCATTTGCAAAATGAGGTTAAAACCTGGAATATCTACTTCTCCATGTTGTCTAGGCTAAAATGAAGTTATGGAAAAGGAATGCTTAGCATTATATTTTCTTTTTGCTTTTTGGAGAGCAATTGGGGTTAAGTAACTTGCCCAAGGTCACATGGTTAGGTGTGTGTGTGTGTGTGTGTGTGTGTGTGTGTGTGTGTGTGTGTGTGTGTGTTAAGGTCTGAGGCCAGATCCGAACTCAGGTCCTCCTGACTCCGGGACTGGCACTCTACTCACTGCACCACCTAGCTGCCCCTTAGCATTATATTTTCAAGCATTATATAAACATAAGCTAATATTAATCTCCTGGGTCCAATTCCAGGAGGAGCATTTCAACAAATCTTGCCTGATCACTCCAACTCCAACTCTCAGTGATGATTTCCTTCTCTAACATCCTATGGCACTTATTTTCTGGACTACTCATTTATCAGATAGTATGTTACTTTATACTAGCACTTATTTGTCTTTTTAATATATACCTCTGCAATCATTATAAGCCCATATTTGTGGCAGATACTGTGTCTTTTATTGGTTTTCCTTGAGTATAGTGACTCATACATGTTATAAAATATTTAATCAACAAATATTTGTTAATGACAGCAATGATCAACTAATGTGAAATAACACTAGACAAACAAAGCAGGAAAATGTGTAGCCCTCTTTTTTAAAAAATCTACTAGTTGTTCTTTAATTGTCCATGCTTAATTATGACGATAATTAAATAAGTTGAATTTTTTTGAGTTTTTGTCAGCCAGAATTTCTTCAATATTGTTGATTTCTTACCCACTACCAAGTTATTTTTTAAAGTGACAATGAAAAATAGTGTCAACTGGAACACTTGAACAGTGAACTATGTTTCCTCACTTTTTCCAAAAGCCTTGGGGTAAATGTTCCTTCTGCTGCTTGAGTGGGACAAGCCAACGGAGATCTGCTTGGATTAATAACTCACAATATTGGGACTAGATATGGGTAGCCCTAGGAAAAATTAGCAGGTAAAAGCGATCCTTTATGCTCTCCCACCTCTGTTTATATCACTCCTTTTCCCTTTCCCCAAGCAACTATCCTGTGTTCCAGTCCACTAGGGTGTTCCTCTCAACTGGCTAACAATCTCCCAGAAGTTGTTAGCTAATTGAATTCAACAAACTCTATAAGCACGTCTTAAACACCTATATATCCTCTCTGAAAGGTACTGTGCTGGACACTGGATACATTCTGTTCTCAAAGAGCTCTCAGGCTAATAAGAGAACAAAGTGAACAAATAACTTACACAGACAAGTGTAAGATGAGTGTAAAAAAGTAAAGAAGAGTCCTGTGACCTTGGGCAAGTTACTTAACCCCAATTGCCCTCCAAAAAGCAAAAAAAAAAAAAAGTAAAGAAGAGGTACAATGATGAGAGACACAGAGCCAGATAGAGAATTTTCACATGTTGAATTGAGAAGTATTTCAAAGAGTAGATGGTACATGAGTTGAACACTGAAGGAAGGGAGAGATTTTAATGGACTGAAATATGCTGGGAAGGAATACAACCTAGACTCTGTCCAAAAGGCCTCATAATCACAGACTTGTAATTCCAGAAGGTCAAACTCTCAGGTACTCCTCATGTTAGAATTACCAAGCACAGCCTCAGCACACAAATACCCAGGAGGAGGGAAAATACCGAAGCAATTGAACATCTTCTCTGACCTCTTTATCATGGGTCTGTATACTAGGAGAGACACACAGAAATGTGTTCATATAAAGGAAGTCTCCTAGGAAGTTCAAACATTATCACCACACCCTAAGGGAGGTGAAAAAGATAAAATACTAGACTTCTAGCCAGAAAAATTTAGTTCAAACTGCACTTCTAATATTTACTGTGTAAACATGGACAATTTAACTTTTCTGAATTTAGATTTAAGGGTTACTTTTAATATATAAAATGGGAATAATAACACCTGTAAATTCCCATCCCTCAAGCTTATTTTTAGTTTGGGGCTTGTTTTTGTTTTTGTTTGCTTTTGGGAGGAGGAAGGCAGAGCAATTGGAGCTAAGTGACTTGCCCAAGGTCACATGGCTAGTAAATGTTAAGTGTCTGAGGCCTGATTTGAACTCAGGTCCTCCTGACTCCAGGACCTGTGCTCTATTCACTGTGCCACCTAGCCGCCCCTTCTCAAGCTTATTTTAAGGCTCAAATGAGAAAACCTATGAATCACTTTTCAAAATTTAAAATAATAAATGTCAAATACAATTAATTTGTATGAAAACAACCAAATCTTCCTAAATCCTCCACAACAGAGACCACTGCTTTTCTTCTTTAAAATTTTCTGTGGTATTCTGTGCCCATGTGCTCAGACCTAGCTGCTCCTGGCACTGTCACTTTTCATAACTGTGATGCTGACCATGCTCCTGCTAGCTCTGCAATTATCCTTGGCCATGGTGCTGAAACAGGGAATGTAGCAGTAATAAGGGCTCCTTCTAGTTCTTCCTAGCTTTGTGTGTATTCCAAGCTGATGGGCAGAGGGAAAGTGAACACAGTCATGAACATAATTAAACTCTCTAAACAAAAACATATGTACAGAGGTGGGAGAGAGGGTTGAAGATTCAGAGAGGAGACAAAAGAAAACTCATAATTTGTTATCAAAATAGGATCATCAAGAGAGGAACACCCAGTTCAGCAAGATGTGTTTGAGAAATATTAATTAAGAAATGAGAATAGTTTTCTTAACCAAACCAATATAAATACTGTAAAAAATAATTCTACTCAGTATGGGCCATTATAAAGTCTAGATTGATACCAGATTATGTAGCCTGCTTCCAAACTTTTGACAAGTCAACTCCAAACATATAACTGCCCCTCTTGTCCAGCTAGACCCACACAAGGTGAATTATCATTTATGTGTTGTTACATATAGGCATCCTCTTTTTAGCAATATCTCCCTTTTTTCCTTATGTCCAAGCTGTTGCTCAACAACCAAGAAGGATAAGAACAAATTAAATTTTACATAATGGCCCAGTCAAGGAAAAATGATAAAAGGTTTTTTTTTCCTTCCTTGTATTTAAAATATTATCACCATGTCCAAACTTCTCCATTGATTAAACTCGATGGAGAACATTAATATTAAAGAAATGTAATAAACCTCCACGATGTTTGGTTTTTATGACTGACTTTGGGTCAGATAATACTGCAGAGACAAATGCTTTTTCACTAATATACATTAATCTCTCATCTTAATTCATGAGTCAAGCTTAGCTGGGCATTTGAAAATCAAAAAGAAAGGTCACTGGAGTTATTGGCAGATGGCTGTTATGGAAAGGTTCATATAAATTCTGGGCAGTTTCTCTTGTACAAACAGACTGGTCATTTGAGTTGTGCCAAGAATAGATAAGCATGCTCTTTTAGGCAGAGCTAATTGCATTTTTAAAATTTGAGTATGTTAGAGGTAGTATCTTTTAGTGCGAAAAAGACCAGACTTTGAGTCAAAATACCTGGGTTCAAATTCCAGCTCTGAGCCCTATTAGCTGTGTGACCTTGGGACAGTCACTTAACTTCTGAACTTCATAGGAAAAACAGGGATAATAATGCATGTAATGCCTATGTCACAAGGTTCCTATAACAATGATATAGAAATACATTATTGGTTATTAATTTCACAATCAAAATTGTCTCTTCCTTGCCCCTTCTTTATTCTATTCAAGCTACTGACTCAAAGACTCTCTTTTCTATTTTCCTTCTTTATCCCTTTCCTCATTTCTAGGAGCATATCCTAAAGCTTTCTCTGATCCTCCAATTGAACCAAGGATAATCAAATTTAAAGCAGGTACCTTAAAGTTCAACCAGGTGTCAACCTCCCTCATTTAACAGATGAAGAAACTAAGCCCCAGTTTCCACTGTATTATGCTTTGAAGCCCCAAGTCACTTTGTTTTCTCCTCTCTCTTAATCACATTCTGTCTTATATCATAGCTATCATCATCAACAAACATTTGAGGAACATCTTCTATGTGCAGAATACTGTCTCTTTGCTCTATTATGTATAACAGCACTTGTATTAGATTGCAAGCTTCTTGAGGAGAGTGACCATATCTTCATCTTTGTACTCCACTATAACACAGAGAACGCTGCCTTACACATGGTGGTTGGATGGAAAATTGCTTTTTTAATGAAAATCTGATTATAGCTTATTTGTCATTTGTTTAACTTTCATAAAATATAGGATGCAGAATCTTCCACAAAAATCTTACTATTTGAACTTTATTTTTTTAATAAACTGGAATTCCCTATAATTGTGTTTTTTGAATTGGTTTTCTCTCCAAACTCCCATGGGGAGGGGAAATCACCTTCTCTCTCTATTCTGTTTCCCCAATCCATGGAGCCTGGGTCAGTGCCAGCCACATATGAATTCTTGATAAATGGGAATTAATTTAAATTCATTTAGTTCCTAAGCTCTGCCTCCTGTAAATACTAGGTATGCCCAAAGTCAATTCAGTACACAGGTTATCTTCCTGGCATCCAAACAGCTTGAAGTGAAATCTGGCTCAGAATAAGGAATGTAGGATCTTCATGGAAAGAAATGAAATCTCCATGGGGGATTTTTTCCCCCATTCCCATTTTCCCATCTTTTCTCCTAGGAGAGAGTGATGTCCTGATAAAGACATAGCCTTGCTATCTGCTCCCAAGATATTCTGGAGAGAGAATATTGAGGCCCCAGTCCTGCCCTTGAGGCACCCCCAGTAATATGAAAATGTGCATTTGAAATGTAATTATCTGGCCTAGGGAGCTCTCCCTGTGGTTACAACTTTCTTAGATGACCCTATGTCATATCAATAAAATTTTAAGACCACAAACTCCCAGCTAGTCAATAAATAATGCAGGCTAAGATCACTGAGTATTATGCCTCAGAGGGCTGTTCTGTCAGGATTCACTAATTCAACATTTTTTTCCAGAGAAGTTCTGGCTAATTCAGCATTCCATACATGGAGCCCGCCAGTTTGACTCTACCACTAAAGTACCCCTAAGGCTGATGCTTGCTATGAAGCTTTTCCTTTCTGGATCTGCACTGAACATGGCAAAGGGAAGAAACAAGGTTGGCTCTTGAACAGAGTCCAGACCTGTAAAAGGAATCATCCTTGGTAGAGCAGATCTACAGGAACTATGATAAAGAAGTTTTCTGTCTTTGTCTTTGTAGTTCAAAACGGAAGTGCATATTTTCAGACTCAGCTGGCATGAATTAACAGAAGATTTGATAAAGTTCATCAGTGTGGATACTCTATTCAGCAGCACATATTAACATTCCTTCCATACCTTTTGATCCTATGTGATCATTATTTATCCTTCCATCCATCTGAAAAGGGAAAGGTGATAAGGAGTGGGGAGGGCAAGTGGTTCTGCCAGGGACCCACCCTGGCATCCAGTCTGGAAGGAATTCACCAGGCTCAAGCAAACTTTGGAGCTGAAATTGTAAAGTTTATTGTTATGCTGCACAAGGACAGCGGGCTAGATTCTTATGGAACCTGCAAACTTCCAGGGATCACAGGCATAGTTTTATGGAGTCAAGACAGTAGATCAGGTGCCAATTATGCTAACTAGGTGAGTAAGGGTGGGATCAGGGAGGAGTTAAGGAGTGGTCAGTGCTTAAAGGACCATGCACTTTTAATATCAACTGCGCAGGCGTATTGCCCATGATTCACTGGGAAATAGCCCCCAAGGTGGGGCTACCTGGAGGTGTGGTTTTAGGCCTGACACGTCACTAAAGTCAATCCTCGGTCATGGCTACTAAGGAGGGCCCAGTCTGCCACCCATCAATGTCAAGCTTGACAAGATAGATATTGGGAACCAAGGCCATCAGAGACACAGTGTGGGTATAATTATCTAAGAAGTTACCCTATAGATAGGGTACTGAAGAATTCATGGTGCACCTGGCCACTCTAAGGGAGATAACATTTGCCTAAGCTAAAAATGTTTATAGATAGTTTTGTGAAGGATTCATAAGTAGCTTATTGTTTCAAGCAGAGATAAATAGTTCATGAGTTGTTGCTGGGCAGAGTGCTGGCAGGAGGAAGGGGCAGAGTTAATGCTTTGAGACTGGGGGCGGGGGGAGTGTGACTTTACAGACTGCTTTTACAAATTGATTTTACAGACATAGATCCCAAAGCACCCCATTTACAAACTGATGTTACAGATTGATATTACAAACTGATGTTACAAACATATATACATCCCAAGGACCCCATCACATCCTTTTGAAAAGATTCATCCAGTGTGACAGAAGCCTCCCTCCGGTCTTTCAAAATTCAAGGGGCTATCCCGTGCCCTTTGGACCAGAGATCCCACTGCTAAGCATATACCACGAGGAGGTCAAAGGTAAACAGAAAGGCCCTATACACAATAAATTATTTATAATAGCCCTTTTTGTAATAGAAAAGAACTTGAAACAAAGTAGATGCACATAGGTTACAAAACATCTAAGCTGAGTTTTGGCACATGAATATAATGGAATATTACTGTGCTCTAAGAAACAATGAATATGATGAGTAACTATACAGAGAAGGATTGGGAGGCATGAGGCAAAGTAAAGTAAGCAGAACAAGGGGAACAGTATACATGAAGTCTACTACAATGTAAATGGGAAGAACAACAAAACAAATGAAACTGACCACTGTGAAATTATATTGACCAAGCCTGGTCCCAAAGAAAATATAAAGAAGACATCTCCCCTGAAGTTCACCGCAGAGGGAGGTGTACGGAGGTAGCACCTGCGTGTCAGATGTCAGGCGTTTTCAATGCGTTGATGACTTTTGCTGAATCATTTTTTCTCCTTTATTATTTTATAAGCAATGGCCCTCTGGGAGGACAAGGGGAAGGTGATATCAAAAACAAAAGATATCAATGAAATATATTTTTTAAAAATTTAGGGGCTCCCAATAAAGCACATGGTTATCTCTTCTCTTTTATTATCATTTCATTACTAATCCATTAGTTTACTCTCACTATAGCAACTATCTTAATAATTCACACTTACATAGTGCTTTAAAGTTTACTTCAGGCAAACAAGACTTAATGAATAGAGAACTGACCTGGGAACCCGGAAGACCTGAGTTCAAGCTCTGCATCTGATACTTTCTGATTGTATGACACCATAAAACTTCTACTTAACCTCTCAATGTTCCAGGCAACTCTCTAGGGCTCAAAGTCATAGAGAAAGTATTGCCCTACATTGCTAGAGGGAGGTTTTATATCTGGGAATGGAGGGAAGGGAACAATCATTTATTGAAAGCTCATTGTGTATTAGGCCCTGGGTTAAGTGCTTTACAAATATTCTCTCATTTAACCCTCACAAAAACACAGTTTGCAAATGTCTAAGGCTAAAAACGAATTTCAGTCTCCCTGACTCCAGGCCCAGCCTCTGTCCACCTCTGTCAGTGAAATCATAGGTCTAATTCCTATCCTTCATTCCATTATAAAATCAGAAATTTAGAGATGTCATCTATTCCAGCACCCTCATTTTATAAATAATGAAACTGAGGGCTTTACAGATTAAGTGACTTGGCCAACATCACACAGATAAGGAACGATAGAACCAGGATTTAAACCCATATGCTCTACCTCCAAAACTACCACACTTTCCACAACACCCTGATTCCCTTTAAGGTTTGCAAGGCATTTCCTTACAATAATCTGGTGAGGCATATAGTGAGTTCATTTGTCTGGCTTCTTATTCACAGATCTCATCAGTAACTAAGATTCATTTTCCCATGGTAAGATGGCTAGCAAATGTCAGAACCAGGATTCAAAATCAGGCATCCTTACCCTAAGATAAATGCCCTTTTGAACTAGACAGATACTACGAACTTTCATGGTGAGAAGAATTTCTGAAATCTATCTTATAAGCAAGACTCTTTTTAAAAGGCATGATATGAAATGAACCATAATTACTTTTCCCTCTATTACCAGGAAAATAATTTCCACTATTATATTGCTATGATTTTATCACCAATGTAGCATCATGCCAGGACACTAGGAGACAGGATTTCATAAACTAGGTCTTAAGTAGACCCAGGCTTTTCTATATTATGAACAAAATATTTTTTCTCAATCCATTTACATGTGGAGATATGAGTCTGGATATGATAGAAATCTTGGGAAGTGGGGATTTTAAAAGAGCCAGATCATAAATGAAGAATTAGCATTGACTAAATGTAAATGATGCTTGGAGCACCTGTCCCTAGACTTAGATTTCAAATTCATTCTTCCATCTGTTTTCCAAAGCCTACGTGTCTTTAGGAGTAGAAATGACTGACAACTAGTATCTTTGTTTCTCCTCTCTCTGTGTTGTCACAGGGTTCATGAAAAGAAAAAAAAAGTTGTCTGACAAATGCACTGTTGGGTGGGTTGTGAAGTGATCCAGCCATTCTGGAGAGGAATTTGGAACAAAACCCAAAAAGCTACAAAACTTAATATACCCTTTGACCCAGAAATACCACTACTACGTCTATACTCCAAAGAGATTTTTTAAAAGGGCAGGAGGTGACGGGGTGGGTGTTGGAAGGACCTATACATACAAAAATATTTATATCAGCTCTTTTCATGGTGGCAAAGATTTGGAAATTGAGGGAATGCCCATCAATTGCAGAATGGTTGAACAAGTTGTGGCATATGATTATGAGGAAATATTATACTGCTCTAATAAATTATAAGCAGGATGCTTTTAGAAAAACCTGGAAAATTTTACATGAACTGCTGGGCCTGTACTCAAGAAGACCTGAGTTCAAATCTGATCTCAGACACTCACTAGCTGTGTGACCCTGGGCAAGTCACTTAAACTCTGTTTGCCTTAATTCACTGACGAAGAAAATAACAAACTGCTCCAATATCTATCTTTGCCAAGAAAACCCCATGGACAATATTATCCATTGGAGTCATAAAGAGTTTATGCTACTGGATGACTGAACAACAAACTCTATCCCCAATAACCACACCTATATCCAAAGTGCAAACATAATACTTGGCACCTGGCATGTAATTAATAAGTTGTTTTCATTCATTTATATACTCAGAAGCAATTTAATTCATTTCTATTTCAAACTAGGTTGCTAGACTATCTAAAGCTCCTGTCTCAGTTTCTGACCTATGAACAAGCCTATAACCCTACCCACACTGACTGTTTCTGCTATTGCTTACCTGCCATTACAAATGACTAGCTTGACTTTGACTATTGCCTAGACATTCATTCTTCTATAGCCCTACAACTCTATATTCTCCCTACATACATGTGGAAAATCAGGTGGAGAGGCAGCACAACAATGAATAGTGTTCTATTTGGAATCAAGAAGACTTGAGCTTAAATTTCATTTCTAAATCTTACTAACTAGCTTCCTTCTCCTCCTCCTCCTTGTCCTCGTCCTCCTCCTTCTTCTCCTCCTCTTCCTTACCATCACCACCATCTTCCTCCTCCTTCTCCTGCTGCTGCTGCTGCTGCTCCTGCTCCTGCCACTGCTGCTTCTCCCTCTATTCTCTTGGAGCGGACCATCCTGGTGCCTCTTTTGTGAAGCAGTGGTGGAGGAGGCTCCCAGACTCGCCCGGCCTAGAAAAGCCAAAGGAAGGAGTTAAGCCTGAAAACAATGACCACATTAATTTGAAGGTGGCAGGGCAATTTAAGATTAAGAGGCATACACCACTTAGTAAACTAATGAAAGCCTATTGTGAATGAGGGTTTGTCAATGAGGCAGATCAGATTCCGATTTGATGGGCAACCAGTCAATGAAACAGACACACTTGCACAGTTGGAAATGGAGGATAAAGATACAATTGATGCATTCCAGCAGCAGACAGGAGGCTCTCACTAAAGAGAGAATCTACAGCTCTACTCCAGAGCTGTGCTTTCCTATTGTTCAAGGAAAACAATACATGCACAATGAGAAAAACAGGCTTTGGTTCATCCACATCCTGACTCCTGCGGTGTAGTTTTCTCTCTTTACATAAGTACATAAAGTAACTGGTATATGTGCACAGGCATAAGGTGTATTTTTTTAACTAAATGGCCAATTGTATGTTTTGATCAACATCAAATGGAGATGGGGAGGGGAAAAGACAAACTGGTTCTGTGAAAATCTCCCTTTTCTCCATTAGTGGCGTGCTCATTCAACTTTTATCTTTGTATTCCAGTAAGTTATTTTTCTCTCACTATTTAATAACAACAAAAAAAAAACACAAAAAAATCCTTGCATACCATGTTTGACTGGATAATTTCAATGTTTTTCTTTTATTATTGTAAAGCCAAGGACAATTTTATAACTTTTTGTACATAGTTGTTACACATAGAGCAATCTCTGTCTCTCAGTAGGGATAAATTACTATAAAGAAATTGATCCTTAAATAGTTTTCCCTTCAAGTCAAACATCTTGTTATTTAAATAAACTTCTTGCTTAAAATTTTTTTTAAATTTTACTATGTGATCATGAGCACATTGTCTTCTCTATTTACTCATCTGTAACTGAGAAAAGATCCAGTACCCTAAGTTATCAGGTTGTTATAATGCTAAAATAAGATGACACCAAAAATGCTTTGCAAATTTTAAAGTGTTATATAAATATCAGTTGTTTTATTGATAATATTATATATTCTAATTTTCAGTGATAAAAATAAATGAAAACACCAGTGTGGTAAGGATTCTCCCTTCTAAAAGTCTTTGAACTCACAAGATTTTACCATCTAAGAAAATTTACATTAGTTTTATCTTCTTCCCAGTTTCCTCTAGACCTACTGCATCTATTTTTTATGCTTTGGACATATGCCAACATGTGAGTTTAAAGAGATGAAACCCTGGTGAAAGGATTCAAGCTTGAGAGATGAAGGTCTTGAATAGAACAGTATCAGTAGGAAAGGAGAGAAAGATATGGATATGAGAAATATTCTGAAGGCAAAATTGATACTAATTCATATGATTTGTTGGGTTTGGAAGATGGAGAAGATAAAAGAACAGAATTGAAAGTCTTAGGGACTAAGAGATTAGTGTCATTGACAGAGACGAGAAAGTGGAAAAGGGAGTCATTTACATAGCACTTTTAAGTTTACAAAGTGCTTTGCATGTGATGGATAGGTGGATGGAAGGAAGGAAGGAAAGAAGGAAGGAAGGAAGGAAGGAAGGAAGGAAGGAAGGAAGGAAGGAAGGAAGGAAGGAATGACACTCTGAAATAAGTACTGTATATATTAGAGTATTTTATAGATGAAAAACTAAGTATCAGAAAGATTGAATGATTTGCCCAGGGATACATAAATAGTGTCAAAAATGGGATTCAAACCTACATCTCTTAATTCCCAATCCAGTACTATTTTTAGTAAATTATATTGCCTCCCATAAAATAAAACTAGAAGAAATCATAGAGATCGTCCAATCCAGTCATCTCGTTTTACTGATGAGGAATCTGCCTCCTCTGGAATAAACTAGAATTGTAATTAAGTATTAGCTGTCAGATGATCAGCCATGCAAGTTCAATGTGTATCAATGATAAAGACAAATCTTATAGATTTCCATTAAGTTCATGTTTAAGAGGTCTTTCAACTTAAATCATGATGCATTACATTTTCCTACTGCACATGAATTTAGACCATAGCCTAAAACAGAATATGAGCAGATCCAAAAATGGGACCAACATCCCTAAGTGTTGATGAACTATTTTATTATTTTCTGTATGCCTTTTTTAGCTCCCCTGTGAAACTGTGAGCATTTTAAAAATAGGGAGCTGTGTTTTTAATGCTTGCTTCCCACCCACTCAACCCCATACTATCACCTAATATGCTATAGAGTACATAATATATGCACGACAAATATTAGTTGAATGAGTGATTTTTATTGAATGGATATATGAAGGAAACTTTGTTTCTCTGTGGACTTCCCATAAAATTAACTTATCAGTCTGCACAGATTGGTACACAAAATAATGATGTGAGCTATAACACTGTGCAAACCAAACTCAGATACTAATATATAATCAGCTTTTATCTGACTTTGAAACTCATTTCCCACAAATAGGGTAGGCCGCCATGAAAATTAGTGAGCTCCTGCAGAGTAGTGGGCTCCTCATCTCTGAAATATATGAAAATTCATCCATTGAGATAAAGGATGATCACTTGAAAAGAATGTTAAATAAGGAGTTCCTACTTTAACTGGAAGACTGGAGTCAATGGGGCAGCTTGTACTACTCACAGGTTGTTGTTTGTCATTCCTTCTCAAAAAGAACCTAAACTCTTCTTATAGATCAAGTTCTCCTTGACTGGTCAACAATAGATCCCAGTCCAAGCCCACCTTGGTCATTGTTTGGGTCCTGATTGGTTCAGAGTGAATGTAAATAGCAATTATTTCTGTTTGGGCTAGAAACTCTAAGGATCTTCCTTCCCAGGTAGATTTTTTAAGTAGATTTTTAAAAGACCATTCTCTGCCTCATTTCTTACTTAGGCTTAATCAATGAATAGGCTTTGCCTCAGTCAAACTAAGACCTGTTAAAGGCCTTTGTTTAAATAGGCCAAAGTCTCCCACTGTATCTAGGGCCATCTCCAGTCATCCTAATCTTTAGCTTGCCACTGGGCCCAGATGGCTCCAGAGGAGAAAGTGAAGCTGGTGATTTTGTACAGCCTTCCCTCTTTTAAATCCAATTCACTTGCAAGTCATGGCATCACCTTCCTGACATCATGGTCCTCTTTCTTTTTGTTCTTTTTTAATTTATTTATTTTTAGTTTACAATATTCAGTTACATAAGCTTTTGAATTTTATAGTTTCAACTCCTCCTTCCCCTCTCCCCTCTCCCATCCTGTTTCTGCTCACTTCTCTGAGCATCTGTTCATAGAAGTCTTTCAAG
Organism: Gymnobelideus leadbeateri; assembly: GCA_011680675.1. NCBI lineage: Eukaryota > Metazoa > Chordata > Mammalia > Diprotodontia > Petauridae > Gymnobelideus > Gymnobelideus leadbeateri. Next base: position 124,160 of record WOXC01008807.1, on the reverse strand, counting down.
GTTTTTCTGAAGTCTGACTGCTCATCATTTATTTTTTTTCCAAATGCTTTATTAACTTCTGGTTTACATCATTCATTTCCATCAGATTTTGAGTTACAATTTTTCCCCTACCCATGACTCAAGAATAGCAGTCCCACAGGATATCCTCTCATCCAATCTGCTCTCTTCCATATCTTCTCCCATACCCCTTCGACTTTTTCAGTAGGGCAAGGTGAATTTCTGTGACCTAATGCTGGTATATCTTATTTCCCAATTATATGTAAAATAGTATTAATAATAGTATTTATATATTTTTAAACATTTTATTTTAAAACTTTGAATTCCAGATTCATTCCTTCCTCCCTTGTCACCCACCCTTACTGGGAATATAAGCAATTCATTATTTGTTGTACATGTGTAGCTATGCAAAACATTACCATAGTAGATATATTGTAAAAGACTGACTATATTTCCCTCCCTCATATCCCACCTCCCACTTGGTCTATTCCCTACCCTGATCATGTCCCTTTCCAAAAGTGGGTGCTTCCAACTTCCCTTCCCCCTTTACTCCCGCCCTCCCTTCCATCATCTCACCTCTCATCCCCTCTCACCCTACTCTCTTCTAGGGTGAGATATTTTATTTAGTATGTATGTCATTCTCTCCCTGATCCAAATTCAATGAGAATAAGGTTTTGCCTTTTTGCCTTCCTGTTCTTCCCCTTCCTTGTAGCATTTTCCCTTGCCTCTTCTATGTGGGAGAGTTTACCCTATTCTGTCTCTCCCCATCTCCTCTCATTATATTTCTCTCTCACCTCTTAATTTCACCTTTTAAGTATCATCCCTTCCTATGAAATTTGACCTGTGCCCTCTATCTATGTATACTTGTAGACATATATACACACATTCACATATGGTGTATATGTGTATATGCCCATATATACTTCTTCAACTATTTTCATACTGAGAAAAGTCCCATCAGGTACAGTTATTGTTTTTCCATGTAGGAATGTAAATAATTCAACTTTGATAAAATTGCTTATGATTTCTTTTCCCTGTTTACCTTTTCATGCTTCTCTTGCTTCTTTTGTCTGAATGTCAATTTTTCTATTCAGCTCTGGTTTTTTTCCTCAAGAATGCTTGAAAGTCCTTTATTCCACTGGATGACCATATTTTCCCCTGAGACACGATACTCAGTTTTGCTGGGTAGGTGATTCTTGGTTTTAATCCCAGGTCCTTTGCCCTGGAGAATATCATATTCGATGCCCTTTGATCCCTCAGTGTAGAAGCTGCCAGATCCTGTGCTATCCTAATTGTGTTTCCACAATACTGAAATTGTTTCTTCCTGGCTGTTTGTAATATTCTCTCCTTGATCTGGGAATTCTGGAACCTGGCTACAATATTCCTAAGGAGTTTTCTTTTTGGGATCTTTTTTAGGACATAATCAGTGGATTCTTTCAACCTCAATTTTGCCCTCTGGTTCTAAAACATCAGGGGAATTTTCCTTGAGAATTTCTGGAAGGATGATTTCTAGATTCTTTCTTTGATCATGGTTTTCAGGTAGTCCAATAATTTTTAGATTATCTCTCCTGAATCTGTTTTCCAGGTCAGTGGTTTTTCCCATGAGATATTTCACATTGCCTTCTATTCTTTCAATTGTTTGGATCTGCTTAATAGCATCTTGATTTCTCATAAAATCACTCGCTTCCATTTGCTCCAGTCTAATTCTGAAGGAATGATCCTCTTCAGTGAGCTTTTGAGATTCTTTTTCCATTTGACAAATTCAGCTTTTTAAGGCATCCTTCTCCTCATTGGCTTTTTGAGCTTCTTTTGCCATTTGAGTTAGTCTATTTTTTAAGGTGTTATTTTCCTCAGTCAGGCTGTTGACTCTCATTTCATACTTTTCTTGCATCTTTCTCACTTCTCTTCCCAATTTTCCCCCACTTCTCTTATCTGCTTCTTAAGGTCCTCTATGGCCTGTAACCAGCTCATATTTTCATTTGGGGCTTTTGGTGCAGGATTTCTGACCCCACAGTCTTCCTTCTGTTCCATGTGTTGATCCTCTTTGCCCCCAAAATAGGAGTCTAATGTTGAATTTTTCTGTTTATTTTGTTTCCTTTGCCTATGCATGTTGCCACTCAATTACTTGACTTTTGGGCTTGTTGCCACAGTAGAACTCTGCCACCAACCAGGGGAGCTTCCATCCCAAATACTAGGGTTTTGTCAGCTTCCGGAGGTATTAGTTGGGTGGCCTCTGTGAAGCCTCCACACACTCTGGCAAGCTGGTCACACACCCCAAGACCTCCATCCCAGACTGCAATCCAGATCCAAGAAGGGTAAAACAAGAGCAATTACCCCTCAGACTGATCGCTGGATCCCCCTACAGTTCACAGGCCAGGAGCTGAATCTGCAACATGGCAATGTGGCACAAGTTGTGCCAGCTTCTCAGTGGCTTCTTGCCCCCAGGGGAAGAAGCTGAGGCACTCTCCCAACCAGTCCCAAAGTCCATAGGACACTGACCTCTCACTTTGTCCTAAGCATCTATGTGTTGATAATTCTAGAAACGCCACAGCTGCTGGTATTCTGGGGTCCCTCCAGCTGGCTGCTGGTCTGGCCGCCCTGGGGCTAAAACCTCTGACTCAAGGGGGCCTGGGCTCGGCTCCCAGAGTGCTGTGCTGGCCGCTCCCTGCTGGGCTGCCAGGCTGTACTCAGTGGGAGGTTAGCTTCTCTGTGTCATTTTGTGGGTTCTGGAGCTCCAGATGTCATTCAGAGTCCCCCTTTTATATAATTTTGAAGTGGTGTGGGCCAGAGCTCTGTGGAACTGCTGTTTCTACTCCACCATCTTGACTCTGCACCCCCTGCTCAAAATTTATTATAGCACAATAGTATTCTATTACTTTCATATACCACAAATTGTTCAGCCATTCCCAATTGATGGGCCTCCCCTCAATTTTCAATTCTTTGACACCACAAAAAGAGCTGCTATAAATATTTTTGTACATTTGGGTCCTTTTCCCATTTTTATGATCTCTTTGGGATACAGCCCTAAAAGTGGTATTGCTGGGTCAGAGGGTATACACATTTTTATAGCCCTTTGGGCATAGTTCCAAATTGCTTTTCAAAATGGTTATATCAGTTCATAACTCCACCAACAATGTGTTAGTGTGTGGCCCAAACTAAATGATGCACTAAAACGGAGAAGTGTGGAATAATGTGGGCCAGGTGAGATTGTCAAGGCAATCGGTTTATTGATACCATGAGCAAGGGTTTTATAGAGTAAAAAGACAAAGAAGGTAACGAAAGGTCAGTAGGCTTTCCATTACTGCTTTGTTCAGTTCCGAGATGCCAGACTGTGATTGATATTAAGTAGGCCTTGACAACCATAATGTCCTTGATGTTTCCATACAATATGAATAGTATCTAAAATGCATAAATAATCTGGTAATGAGCTAACATCTTCTGGCTAATATCCCAGAACAGGGCAGAGCCCTTAGATCTCAGGCCATCAGACAAGTTCTGATATACAGTCACATCATTGGGAAAACTGGGAGCTGGCTATTATGGAACAGCCACATCACTGGAAAACCCGGAGCTAACTTTCAAAAAACAGCCTGATTTCTGGATCAGATATTTTGGCTCCCTTCATTAGTGTTCTAATTTTCCCACATCTTCCCCATTTATAATTTTCCTCTTTCTTCATGTTAGCCAATCTGACAGGTTTGATGCAATACCTAAAAGAGTTGTTTTGATTTACATTTCTCTAATCAATAGTGATTTAGAACATTTTTTCATATGATTATAGATATCTTTAATTTCTTCCTCTGAAAACTGTTTGTCATATCCTTTGACCATTTATCAATTGGGGAATGATTTGTATTTTTATAAATTTGACTCAGTTCTCTATATATTTTAGAAATGAGGCTTTTATCAGAGACATTGGTTATAAAAATTCTTTTCCAGCTTTCTGCTTCCCTCCTAATCTTGATGGCATTGACTTTGTTTGTACAAAAACTTTTCAATTTAATGTAATCAAAATTATTCATTTTGCATTTCCTAATGCTATCTCTTGTTTGGTCATAAATTCTCCTGTTCTCCATAAATCTGACACATACAGATTATTCTTTGCTCTCCCAGTTTGCTTATAGTTTCAGCCTTTACATCTAAACGATGTACTCATGTTGTCATGGTCTTCTTTGAGAATGAAGGACAAACAACAACAAGGAAGACTGGCTTAGTCATTGCTTCTCTGCTTTCCATTCATGATCCCTTGATGGGCTTCCCCACTGATCTGAGAATGCCAAACTACTCTTTGCTACATCTGACCCGGCTTTAGTGAGCTAGCCTACCTTGGACCACTGCTGATCTCTGCTGCCATCTGCTAGAGTTAGTGGCTGGTGTTGTTTGCAAACCCAAAAATCTGAAATAGTTTTAGAAAGAAATTTTTACATCATCTGGTAAAGGAGAGTGAGCAGGAAAAGAGCTGTGGCTCCTTCTTGTACAGGCTCAGAAAGATGAGGAATTCAGGACAGCACATGGTTCATTGTGGCAACTGAGAGAACCACACCAACTCCACCTTGTGATTCAATTCTAGAGCTAGCTCTGATCCCTCCCTATTCAATTATGGGTCTAATCAAAATTCTATCTCATGAGAAAAGTTTATTATATTGTGGTAATTGGGAGAAAACCTTATTATACCATTTGAACCTCGCCCTGTGTGACTGAGAAACTGTACCACCTCTACATGCTACTCAGAGGTCCTTAACAAAGGACCTAGCTTATGCTGACCAGAAACCCCTGTCAGATTCAAAAACTGATATGAGTTTTTTCACAATTCATATGTTTTATCTCAAAACTGGCCCCATACTGATCAGTTATTGTTTCCATGTTCCTTTGTTCACAGACATTTGGCAAGGAAAGGAGGTATTCAGAGAATATTACCTCTCCTCTCCCAATTTGGAAAGTCCCTAATCTTTCTTCCAATTAGAAATCAGATTGCCTAATACTGTATTATTTCCTTTTAATTAATTGGATTTTTTACTAATCATTTTTAATGTATAGAAGTGTATCTCCTCCAGTATTTGGGGGTCCAGCTGTTGATCAGGAGAATGCAGCCTTAAATGAAGTAACAAAAGTGATAAAGCATCACATCCAGTCAGGTGTGGAAGGCAACCAACAGAATCAAGCAGGAAACACCTGTATAATATTGTTTTGTTTTGTTTTGTTTTTATCTGACTGTATCTAGTACTGACCAAAGTCCATGGTCCCAAACAACTATCTGATTTACAGTTGGGAAATTTCTTTTAACTTGCATTGTTCTTTTAACTCCTATTTATGATTCTGTGTCCCCAAAATTGATATCAGTGACATTATCAAAAGAAAAACATTCACAAGAGTGATGTGAAGTCTGTGGCAATGAAGTTTCACTTTATTCCCAAGATCTTCTTTAATTAGCACACAAATGCATTTAGGAAAGAACAAACAGATGAGGGAAGAGGGCAAAGCCATCCCCTTCTATTCTGCTGGTCTGTATTCTTTCCCTTATCTATATGTCAGCAACAGAAAGATTTGTTTTAGTACTGACTTTAATGCTAACCAGCACAAAACTTTACAGAATCTCCACATATCTACTTATCTGCTCAAATATTGTATACCTTGATAAAAATGTATCTTACCTAAATATAGGGACTATTTTTAATTTTGTTTTCATATCTCTAATATCTGGTATAATATTGTAAACACACACAGAAAGTGCTCTAAAATACTTGATTCTAATTCACTCCCCTCAATTTACAGATAAGAAAACTCTAACCCTAACAAGTTAAGTGACTTCCTTAAGGTCACACTTAGTAAATAGCAAAAAGGATTTGAACTTGGGTCCTTTGGCTCCAAGCCAAGATTCTTTTTGACAGCTCTGCACTACCTGTACAATCTAGCTTGACAGCTGTCTGAATGTTCATTAGAAATTGGAGAAAGTGGTGGCTTGAACACCAGCCAATTTCCTTCTTGAATTTAAGCTTCAAAATGAAAATTATTTTCCAAAGCTCCAGTGCCTTGAATCTGGTAGTTCTTGTTACATTGAATTCAGTAACTGGTCTTTTAGAACTTTGGTTAAGTTGCTCATTCCAGAAGAATGATCTTAATACTGTTAATGGGTTGCATTGCCTAGGTTATTAGTTTGCAATTCAGCCTATTAAGGATTGAATACAGTCCTTCTTCTCTAGTATCAATGGTAATTACAAGTTTAATTGCAGGAATTAATTAGGTGAAATGAATTAGGCTTTGCAAGCAATGGAGAAACCTGGTGTCATTTAAAAGGAAAAATCCTATAGTCCAGTAAAACTGATAAACAAAGCAAAATGTGTCATATTAAATTGGCTTTTATGTATAATTTAATTTAATTTGTTTGAATACAGCAGCTGGGAGCATTCTTCCCCAAACAAAGACAGCTCATATGGTATAGTTACGGTTACATTGATCTTACTCCCATGTGTCAATAGAGTTTAACTGAAAGAAGCAAACATTGTTTGTTTACTTTCCTGAAATCATACACATTTCCTCCTGTGCATCTAAGGTGGCAGCCAATAGCAATGACCTGGCATTGTAAAATTTGTATAATTAATCATTTTTCTGTACCTGGATCATGGCCAAAAGAGAGGACCTGAGAATACATTAGCAGATAGGTTTCTCCATCCTTATACAAAACTGGGTATACTATCATCTATGCAAAAACTTCTACAAAAATCAATGGATTTCTTATAGTCTACCAAATGGACACTTATTTAGCCAAACCAGGGCCTCCCCGAGGTGGGCCCCTGACAAATTCGGTTTCTATGGGACCTCTATCTATATAAATAATTTGATCTAAAAGAGTGTTATAAAATTTATGGCCCCATGTGAGGTGTACTGATTTATCAATGAATATTAATATAGAGTAGTTAGCTTATAATATTCACCTTTTCATAAGAAATTCTGTGATTTAAAGCATTAAACAATAAAGAGCCAAAATTATTATCTATATTGGATTACTATTGTAGACAATGTGACCACTGGGATTGTAACTCTATGCATGGTCCAGCCCAGACCCTCCTCGTCACTTGCCAGGATTACTGTAATCACCTGCTAATTGTAGTCTCTTCATTCAGCTCTACCCTTCTGTCAACCACCCTCCATACAACTGCTCAATTGATATCTCTAAACTATAGATCTGACCATGTCATTATTCTATTCAAGCACCTTGAATGGCTCCATACTGCCTTTGGGATCAAATAGGTAGGCCTTAGTCTGGCATTTAAAGCCTTTCACAATTTGGTCCCAGCCAATCCTTTCAGTCCAGTTACACATTCCTTTTCCTCCTACACTAAATGTTCCAATCACACTTGCTGTTTCCCCAACATGATACCATTTCCTTTCTCTCTGTCTTTGCACAGGCCATCTGTCCCCCAGCTCTAGAATTCCTTCCCTCCAGATAGATCATCACATCTTAAACCCTTAGGACTCTTTAAGCCCCAGCCCAGGGACCCAGTCCTTCAAGCATCTTTTCCTGATTCCCCTCATTGTCAAACCCCACTTCAATAACTATGTATTTATTTAGTATGTAAACTATATTTATCCATCTGTAAACACACTGCTTCCCCCAATAAAATGTTAGCCCCTCAAAGGCACTGACTAGGTCATCTTTGTAGTAGGATCTCCAGCATCTAGTACAGTACTTGCCTCACAGCAGCATGTATTGATCAGGCACCAACACTACAAAGATAAAAATACAATCCCTTCCCTCCCAGAGCTTAGAAGTCATGACAGATATACTAGTAACTATAATGCAGAACAGGTTACAGTGAGGGAAAAGTCATGATACAAAGAGCTCAAAAATTTGGATGAGAGAGAACCAAAAGCTGGAGATATCAGAGAAGAGATAGAATGTAAGCTAATGGTGGGGGGAAAGAAGGCTTTTGACAGGCTTGAGGTGCAGAGGGAGTGAGTGATTCAAGGCTTGAAGGACATAATAGAGCGAGGGGTGGGTAACCTGCAGCCTCAAGGACACATGTGGCCCTCTAGATCCTCAAGTACAGCCCTATGGGGAAGTTTGGATTTGGTCAAAAGGCCACACTTGAGGACCTAGAGGGCCACATGTGTCCTTGAGGCTGCAGGTTCCCCACCCCTTGAAGGCTTGAAAAATATACAGTGGCAGGGGAGAGCAAACAAATTTTGTGGAATAGCACCCAAAATATAATTGTATAAAAACTAGTTACACAAACAAAATGTAATAGTAGCAATAGACTATTTCACAAAATGTAGTATGAAATAACTTCACCCTCAAAAATCCAAAAAGCTGGGGCGGCTAGGTGGCACAGTGAGTAAGAGTGCCGGCCCCAGAGTTGGGATGACCCGAGATTGGTCCCGGCCTCAGAAAATGAGCACCCACAGATAAATAATGACCGGCCATGTAACCTTGAGCAAGTTACTTTACCCCAATTGCTTTTTAAAAAAAAATCCAAAAAGCAGTTAAAAAGTTGTGAGAGGCAATGTGGGATATTAAATAGAGACTGGCCTTGGAGCCAAGAACCCCTGGGTGCCAAGCCCTACCACTGACACACATAGGTCATGAGACCCTGGACAAGACAGAGCCTTTCAATTCTAGGTAAATAAGCCTATAAATTGCAGAGAAAATTCAGGCTAGGTTTTAAGTAAAGAGAATTTCCTCACCTTGGCGCTCTGCTGTATAGCAATGAATTCATGGGTTTGGTCCTTATCCTATAAGTGATTACTCTGATTAACATAAAAACATTCACTGACATATGACCTGCTGTTGATTACTGTATTGAGTATCCTTCAATAAAGTCACTTTGAAAAAAATTTTACATGCTTAGCTAACTACATAAATCAAATTGATTGAATAATTACCAAAACAACTGTAATATATTTCTGCTCTATCTGCCAGAATATAAGGTGTTTTTTTAGTAAAGCAAGCTTATTTACTCTATCTCACTAAAACAATAATATTTTAATGAGAGCAAAAAGGGCTTTGTACTCTTAATAAACAAAATAAAATATTTCAAAATTGTTTCATCTTAACCTCCTTTTAATATTTATTTTTATGTTCCATAATGTAATACCTTGGTACAGCAGTATATGCACATAATTTATAATTAAACAAAAATTTTTACTGATAGGTAGGCACTATCAAATAGCTTGGTGAATACTGACCTAGACCCTGGAGGTTATAAGTAAATTGTCCGTGGTCAGAGACCTGCCTGCTATAAGCTGAGCTGCTCCACACCAATTCCTTAGACTGAGCTGAAATCCATCTTGTGGCAAATTATACCCACTAGTTCTAGTCCCTCTGCACCCCCCATGAAAAAAAGGGAGAAATAGAGAACAAAAAGGTATGGATTTCCCAGATTTCAAAGATAGTGATTGAGATATCAAATCTAGGTGTTGTAGTGGCTGGGATGCTGAACTTAAAGTGAGGAAGACACAAGACCAAAGAAACCGGCCTTAACCAGTTTTTACTCAGACACTTGGCCCAGTAACCCCGGATAAGTCACTTAACCTTTCTCTTCAGGGGTTTCCTCACCTCTAAAATGAAGATAAAAATAGAACTTACCTCCCAGGGTCATTTTGAGAATTGAATGAGGTAATGTATATAAAGCAATTTACATAAATGCCAGTTGTTAGCATCAAAATTGTATTTAGTTCTCCAAAGTCTGCTTGGTCCTACCCAATGGTGTTTGAGGATGGGAAGGAGAGAAGCATTCAGACCAGGGGCATAGCACTAACAGGTCCATCCTGCATCTACCTGCTTCATCCAGCCCTTGGAGAGAAGATCCTCAGATGCCTTAGGCCACGTTGGTTTTTCTCTCCTGCAGAAAGCCAGCTCCATAAGCTTCTGGGACAGTCCTGGCATGTGCAGAAGACTCGGGGGATGGCTGGGAAAATCATGCCAAGACAGCTTGACTTGGGGGAGGTCTCATTGGCAGGTCATTCATAATGATGTTTTCTGCATATTTTATTTTGATCTTAATAATTTTTTGTGCTGCGGAATGATGGTTACTCCAAAGCAGAGGTGTCAAACATGGGCCCACAAGGCTCCAGTGATGCTAAACTTGATCAAAATGTAACTGGGAAGTAGTTAAAAAATAAAAATGCAACAGAGGTAATGTTAATATGTGGTTTTCTAAGTGAATATATAGCCAGCAGAGATCCTCACATATGGCTTAGTGGTGCCCATTTTTCTATTTTAATATGACACCACTATTCCAAAGCATCTGGACCCCTGAAGCACAAGGTGAAAGCAGGGGCTTCACTGTCTAACCCACCTCTTATTCCAGAATGGTTCCCTAACAATGTTTCTAGCATCACCAGTACTAAGGACGATATTGGTTTATTTGATTTTGACTCATGCTAGCTTTTGGGGGGCAGGTAGGTGGCACAGTGACCCAAGCACCAAGCCTGGAGTCAGGAAGACTCATCTTCCTGAGTTCAAATCTGGCCTCAGACACTAACTGTGTGACTCTGGACAAGTCACTTAACCCTACTTGCCTCAGCTTCCCCATCTGTAAAATGAGCCAGAAAAAGAAATGCCAAGAAAAACACAAAAACACAAAAAGTCAGACACAACTGGGAAAAAAGGCAGAACAACAACCAAAATCTAAGCAATTTACTAATGCTAAAACCAGGACTACTTTTATTAAGCACCTATTTTGTGTAGAATGCTGTACTAGGTACCCGGTATAGATAAAAAAAAAAAAGGTCAGCTAAAAGTCATGGTTCCTTCATCTCAATGTCCTAACAACCTAGTAAGAGAATAAAGCTCCAATATAAATAGTTATAATATGAAATATTATAAGGGCATTGGGGGTGTAATGGTAATTTGAAGACCCCTTTTTGTATTGGCAAATAAGCAGGTACTTAGCACTTAATAACTAATCAATCTCTGTGAAAGAAACAGAAGGTATGAACCCCTGTTCCTGATGTAACAGGAAGCAGTTGGCTGGAACAGGAAGCTAATGTTGTGTGTATATAAGAAAAGTTCCAGAGAGGCACAGTCAGAATTTTCTTCAGACAAGAATCTGGTGGCAGAAGCTGTTCTGCTGGGGAGAGAGAGAGAGAGAGAGAGAGAGAGAGAGAGAGAGAGAGAGAGAACTGAGATGGATTTCCTGAGAATTTATGGTGGTGGAGCTTCTGAAGAGGACCCTGGAGCCTGGAGCCCCCTCCCCCCAGGCTGGATGAGGTGATTCTGATTTTTTGAACTAGCTGCAGAAGACTGAGGAAGCATGACTGGGATGCAGGGATTTTGTCTGTTTGTGCCTTGGTTGAGCCTTGAATTCCTGGGAACAGAAATTGTGAAGGATTTGAGATGGACTGGACCCTGTGAACTTCAGTGTGGAGCAAAACCTACCCAGAGAGTTGGACAAGGAACTGGGACCTGTCTGCCATTGAACCCAGGTGATAGTCTGGTGAATCCAATTAGAATCTGGGACCATGGATCCAGGGAATCTGAAAATGGGCCCCAAGTCAAGATGAAAAGACCTCTCCATGAGTAGTGAGTAATGATGAAATTGTAATTTACTAGTGACCTGGGGTGGAGGATTTGTGTATTTTCTAATGATTGTACTTAGTGATTAATGATACTTAGTAACTGATTGCTGAATAAGTGACTGATTGAGTTAGGTTAGTGTGCCCCATGAGTGGAAGACTTTGACTATTGTACTTTGAGATGATTGTTCTTTGTTCTAAATATTGTGACCACTTTGGTGAAAACAATGTTGCCATTTTAATGATAAGCTGTTGTGAATACTATATTGTGATTTTCTGTGATAAATTCTAACATTGTGAATCCTGTACTTTGATTCTCTGTGAATGTTTTGCTCTTATTTGTTATGGGATAAATAGAGTGTTCACTACACTATGTAATCAGAACCTTAAAAGCTGTTCACAGTAGCATTCTTCTGGAAAGTTGCTCATGCATGGCGTTAGAGATGGAGATAGCAAAAGACACTGTGTGATGCATTGAAGAGAAGGTTAATATCATTCAGCAGGATCACACAATGTTTCAAAGAATAGGTGATATTTAAGCTTAAATAGTAGAAATTCAAAATGTGAAGTGAAAGGGGCATTTCACACTTCAGGAACAGTGCATGAAAAGGCATAGAAGTAGGACAACACCATGATTATATGAGACACAGAATAAATTTGGCTGAAGAGTAGAATACATGAAAATAAACTGAAAAAGTAGAGAGGAACCAGTTTGTGGAGGGCTTCCAATTCCAGGAAAAGGATTTTGAATTTTACTGAGGAAGCAAAGGGAGCCAATGAAGATGTTTGAGACAAGTCATCACCAAATCCATGTTAAAGATTATTCTGAAGGAGTGATAGTACACATTGATATAAGTGTGTGTATGTGTATTTGGACATGACCAATGCAAGAATTTGCTTCACTTGACTCTTGAGAAAAATGATTATTAATAGCTAATTATTGGGGGAGATTCAGAGTTCTCATTTTTTTCTGTTTTCAAAGTCTCAGCCTCTGAAAATTGAATTAAGCTTCTCCTCAATCTGACCCCACCCAACCCTATGAGGAATTTCTAATCTCAGGTAAATTCGATTCAATCTAGCCTGGGTGGAAGATAGATCCTTTTGTCTAGATTGCCCAAGGTTGGGGGTGGTTTGGAAATAGGCTACACCCAAGGACCCAGAAGGTCATATGTGACCTCCAGGTCGCAAGACCACCACCTTTAGGGTAACCTCTGGCCCGAGAGTCATATGATGTCACTTTCAGCCCCTCCTTAATTATTAATCAATCAGAGTTGACTGCCACCCTCAGGAACACCACTATTCCAATGGATATATAAACCATGAGCCCACTGCCATGATTGTCTTTGATTTAAGAACAAGACAATCAAATGATCATCCTTTTATTAATAAACATGCTGGCATTATTAACAAAATTATAAAATTACCTAGAAATTATGTCTCTCAAACCTTGTTAAACATTACACTGCATATTTGTTACAAGGATTTTGTTTTTCTTTCTTTTTCAGTGGAGGTGGAAGATGTAGGAAAGAAAAAAGTGGATTTTCACTAACTAAAAACATTTTTTTTTTAAAAGAAGAAAAGTTATTCTGGTAGTAATATGAAAGATAGATTGGAGGTATAGGACTTGTAAAAGGTGAGAAGACCTGTAAAAAGTTGATGGCAAATTTCCCAGGTCAAAGGATACAAATAGGCAGTTTTCAGAAGAAGAAATCCAAACTATCAATAGTCATACTTTTTTAAATACTCTAGGGGCAGCAAGGGGGCACTGTCCCTGAAGTCAGGAGGACCTGAGTTCAAATCTGACCTCAGATACTTGACACTTACTAGCTGTGTGACCTTGGGCCATTCACTTAACCCCAATTGCCTTGCCTTCCCCCCTCCAAAAAAATGTTCTAAATCACTAATAATTAGAAAAATGCAAATTAAAACAAGTCTTATATCCATCAGACTAAGTTGACAAAAAAAGGAAAATGACCCATACTGGAGGACCTCTAGGAATACAGGTACTTTAATGCACTGTTGGTGAAGCTATAAATTAATCTAGTCATTCTGGAAAGCAATTTGGACCAATGCCCCCAAAACTATTACACTGAGTATATCCTTTGACCCCATAATGTCACTACTAGATCTATACCCAATAGAGGTCAAAGATAGAGGAAAAAGGACCAGATATACAAAAAAATATTTATAATAGTTCTGTTTTCAGTGGCAAATAACTGGAAATTAGGGAGGTACCCATCAATTGGGGAATGACTGGATAAGTTCTTTTATATGAAGATGATACTATACAATTATGCTATAAGAAATGAGGAAAGGTCCAGCCTCAGACACTTGACACACTTACTAGCTGCGTGACCTTGGGCAAGTCACTTAACCCCAATTGCCCTGCCCCTCCTCCCACCCCCAAAAAAGAAAAGAAATGAAGAAAGGGATGGTCTCAGAAAAACCTGGGAAGATGAGTGTGAGTTGATGAAAAGTGAAGTGAACAGAACAGTAAAACAAATGTATACAATAAAAAGAATATTGTAAAGACAGACTTAGGAACTGTAACCAACCACAGTCCAGAGGACTCACAATGGAACAAGGTCACGCAGCTAGTAAGTGTCAAAAAGAAGTGATAGACTCAAAGTCAAGAGCAATACATTTTTTCTTTCTTTCCTTTCTTTTTCTTTCTTTTTTTTTTGTTTCCAATCTAGTTAAGCAGGGATTTATTTTGCATAATTATATATTTCTAATGGGGCAGGTAGGTGGAGCAGTGGATAGAGCACCAAACCTGGAGTTAGGAAGATCTGAGTTCAAATTCAGACTAAGACACTAACTAGGCGATCCTGGACAAGTCACTTAATCCTGTTTGCCTCAGTTTCCCCATCTGCAAAATGAGCTGGAAAAAGAAATAGTAAATCACCACAGTATCTTTGCCAAGAAAACCCCAAAAAGGGATCATGAGGAGTCAGACATGACTGAAAAACAACTAAACAACACTAAAATATTTGTAATGGGCTCTGTTTCTCAATAGGTAGAGGAAGGGGAGGGAGAAAATCCGAAACTGAAAATAAAATAAAATTTATTTTTTAAGTGAAGTTATGGCAATAGTCCAGATAGGTAATGATGAAAGACTGTACCAGAATGGTAGCATTGAAAATAGAGAGGTGGGACAGATCAGAAAGAGATCATGGGGTAGACTTGACAAGACTTTGATAGTAATCATGATAACAACAAGAAGAGCTAGTGTTTATATAGTGCTTTAAGGTTTACAAAACATTTTTGCTATTGTTCAGTCATTTCAGATCTTTGCGACCCCATTTGGGGGTTTTTTTTGGACAATGATACTGGAGAGGTTTGCCATTTCCTTCTCCAGCTTATTTTACAGATGAGGAAACTGAGGTAAACAGGGTTAAGTGATTTGCCCAGGGTTACACAGCTAATGAGGCCAGATTTGAACTCCGGAAGATAAATCTTCCTGATTCCAAGTCCAACGTGCCACCAGTTAAAAAGCATGTTACAGATGTATTATCTCATTTGATCCTTACAACAACCCAGGGAGGTAGGTGTTATTATTATACCCATTTTACAGATGGGGAAACTGAGGCAGATGGAGGTTAAGTCACTTGCTCCAAGTCACACAGATAGTAAATGTTGGAGAACAAATTTGAACTTAGGTCTTCCTGAATCCAGGTTTAGCATGGGATCCATTACATGGTAAGGGAAAGGAAACAGTCAAAGATAACCCCAAAGTTATGAATGTAAGAGGCCCCATGATGAGCAAAGAAATAACGACAACCAATCTGTACATTTCATATCCCATATGTCTGAGTTGGGCACTTCTCTGTATTCTATTTTTAAAAACAAAATGAGGTTGAAAATATAAGATCCAAGTAAGGACATTGACATCGAAGAAGAAAATTATTTAAGTAACTCAGCAACACAAAGAGTTTTTATATGATCAAACTGAATCATCCAAGAACAGAAGATATAATACATTGGGTCATAACCTATTCCCACCTAGCCCAGAACTGCATCTGCCAGTGGAACCATCATGTATTGTAGGAAAAATATGGTTGCCCTACCTGTGAACCAAAAGTTCTAAAGGTATGTGTACATCCCCAAATTCCCAGGTTTCCTTTAATAATGAATAACATTAATATGTATCTATTATTCATAATGTCATCTAAACATTTTAAGTTATCAGTATTTTTTCTGTATGTATCATCTATCTCATGCTGAGTTCCATAAGTGTCCTACTTCATTTACTGAAATAACTCAAATTTCCATTGCAATTTAGATTTACAAAGTACTTTCCTCACAACAAACCTGTAGGTTGTGCAAGTGTTATTTTGACTGTATTACAAATGAGGAAACTGAGGCACAGAGGGCTAATGACTGGCTTGCAGTTGCATGCCTTGTAAATGTTTGAGCTAAACTTCAAATAATAGGATTCACAGACTGAGAATTAAAAAGGACCTTATAGATCATCTATTCCAATTCTCTCATATTACCAATGAGGAAACCAAAGGGTTAAATGACTTGACCAGTTTATAGCAAAGGTAAGATTGAAATCTAGATTATCTCACTCCAAATTCAGGGATCCTTTTTTTTTTTGCTTTTTGGAGGGCAGTTGGGGTTAAGTAACTTGCCCAAGGTCACACGGCTAGGTTTTTGTGTGTGCGTTAAGTGTCTGAGGCTGGATCTGAACCCAGGTCCCTCTGACTCCAGGGCTGATGCTCTACTCACTGCGCCACCTAGCCGCCCCATTTTTTTTCTTTTTTTTTTCCTTTTTTTCCTTTTTTTTTTTTTAAAGCAATTGGGGTTAAGTAACTTGCTCAAGGTTACACGGCTAGTCATTATTTATTGTGGGTGCTCATTTTCTAAGGCCGGTTTCCATCCTGGGTCATCCCAACTCCGAGGCTGGCGCTCTTACTCACTGCACCACCTAGCCGTCCCTCAGGGATCTTTTTCAACACACCAGACTGCCTCTCTGGTACAATGGACTGCCAACTTTAGAGTTTCCAGTATATCTGGAAGAGGTCTTAGAATCAGAATGGAGTTAAAATAAGTCTAGGGACACATCAGGGTAGGTGACCGGAACAGAGATTAAACAGATTTAGGCCAGAGTGGGTGGGTGGTTTTAAGATAATTGAAATTAGGAGGGGAGATCCCTTAAAAAAAATTCTTTATTTCCTTTTAATTTACAACATTCAGTTCCACAATCCCTGGAGTTCCAAATTTTCTCTCCCTCCCTCTTCTTCCCCCTCCCCCCTACCATGGCAGCATGCAATCCAATATAGGTTCTACAAATACCTTGACATTAAATGTTAGTCAAGTTGTAAAGAAGAGATAGAACCAATGGAGTGAACAAGAAAGAAGGAACAAAACAGAAAAGAGAGAGAGTAAGTGGTTTGCTTCAATCTGCACTGAAACTCCATAGTTCTTTTCTTTGGATATGGATATCCTTTCCTTCATGAGTCTTTTGGACTTGTCTTATAACCTTGCATTGCTGAGAGGAGACCAATCTATTAAAGTTAGTCATCACAGATACAATGTGTCTGTAATTGTGTACAAAGTTCTCCTGGTTCTGCTCTCCTCACTCAGTATCAGTTTATACAAGTCTCTCCAGGCTATTATGAAGTCTGTCTGCTCCTCATTTCTTATAGTACAATAGTATTCCATTACATTCATATACCACAACTTGTGTGGTCACTCCCCAACTGATGGACATCCCCTTGATTTCCAGTTCTTTGCCACTACAAAGACGAGCTGCTATAAATATTTTTGAACATATGGGCCCTTTTCCCACTTGTATGATTTCTTTGGGATACAGGCCTAGAAGTGTATTGCTGGGTCAAAGGGTATGCACATTTTTATAGCCCTTTGGGCATAGTTCTAAATTGCTCTCCAGAATGGTTGGATCAATTTACAACTCCACCAACAATACATTAGTATTACAATTTTTCCATATCCTCTCCAACACTTTCATTTTCCTGTTTTGTCATCTTAGTCAATCTGACTGGTGAGATGTGGTAAGGAGAGGGAGATTCTAAGCAAGTAGATTATTAGGAAGGGGAGATAGGGAGAGTGTACAAGTCAACTTCAATAAACTATCGCTGTACTATAATCAGGAATAAATGATCATAGTTTTAAGTAAATGGTAAACTTTGGGATGCAGGATAAACTGGGTACAGTTGTTCATTTGTTTTCAGTCATCTCCCACTCTTCCTGACCCCATTTAGAGTTCTCTTGGCAGAGATACTGGAATGGTTTACCATTTCCTTTTCCAGCTCATTTTATAGATTAGGAGACTGAGGCAAACACACCTAAATGACTAGCCCAGGGTCACACAGATAGTAAGTGTCTGAGGCTGGGTTGAACTCAGGAAGACTCATCTTCCTGATTCCAGGCCCAGAACTCAATCCACCACACCACTTAGCTGCCCTCACCCCCTAGCTGCCCACAATAACCTTAGGGGATATGCATAAAAAGGCATTATACATCATGTACAACATAGTAAGAATTATGCCTGTGGGCATAATAAGGACAAAGAGAAGGACAAAGCATTTGCTAAGGATAAAGACTAGGAAGAGTTTCCAGGATTGGAGCCAGAGGAGTAATCAGAGAAGTAAGAGGTTTAGGGAGACTGAATATTTTTATTTTTATTATTGGCACCTCATTACCTTCCAGAAGTTATATGATTTGTGAGGATTACAATGCACTTTACCTCCAGCTTCCACCAAAATAGTAGATCTCAGAACAGGTGCTAATAGATAGATGGGTCATAGGACTGGATTGATGAGACTCTTTTCTATGGTTAAGGGTAGGACCTTCTTGAATCAAAAGGGGTGGCACCCAGTGCTGGTCCTGGAGACAGAAAGACCTGAATTCAAATCCAGCCTCAGGTACTTACTAGCCATGTGAACCCTGGACAAGTCACTTAACCTGTATTTGCCTCAGTTTCCTCAATTGTGAAATAGGGAAAATAATAGCACCTACTCTCCAGGATTGTTCTAAGGATACATGTAATAAGATATTTTGTTAATTGCTTAGCACAGTAACACATACTAGTAGATTAAAAATACTTCTTCCTTCCACCTAAATTGATTTAATGATTATAAGATCTGGAATTAAGTTTACAAAGCAAAAGATATAAGTTCCCTTCATCCCTCTGGTAGAGCTCGGGAGCAATAACTATAGAGATGCCAATGAGAGGAAGAATCATTTCTTCAAGGTTTTCTTTGCATGTGACCTGACTCAAATGGCAGTAGTGAGAAGGACATATGGAAAATGCACACAGAACTTTTACCCTCTCTTTTCCCCTCATTTGGCACCTGACCAGGCTTTCAGGGGCACCTCTCTCTGGCTCTCTCCATTTCTCTGTGTTTGGTTCCTTGCCAGGTCCTTGGTATTTTCTCATTCTCTCCCTCTCTTATACACTCACAAGGACAAGCTAATCTCAGAGATGTCTTGGCTCTGCCCCCTCCTTTTTTTTTTAATAAATGCTTATTGATTTATTAATATGTCCCATACTCAGAAATGCCATTCTATTCAGGAAATAGTATGATTTATACAGTGTAATTAGTGCAGCCTAATAATAGTAAACATTTATATAGCACTGACGAGAAACAGCATTGTTTAGTTACATGCAGGGCTGGACTTGGAGTCAAGAATTCCTGTATTTAAATTCTTTCTAAGACACATGATGACACTGTGTTGGTGTTGATGTTCAGTTGTTTTGGTCATATCTGACTCTTTGTGAACCCCTCTGGTGTTTTCTTGACAAAGATACTGGAGTGGTTTGCTATTTCCTTCTCCAGCTCATTTTCCAGATGGGGAAATTGAGGCAAGCATGGTTAAGGGACTTGCCCAGGGTCACATAGCTAGTAAACATCTAAGACCATATATGAACTTATGAAGCTGTCTTCCTGACTCCAAGAACAGCACTCCAACCACTATTCTACCTAATGGCTTCTCTTAACCTTTCAATGACATCATGCAGCAATCTAAGGCAGGAAGTTACAAACCAAAAAAAAAGTCATTTGACTATATAGAGATAGCTCCCCAAAGGGGAAATCCCTACAATTATGAAATTCCAAGTCTTAACCCAATAGATTAACTGGTGTCCACTCCATACACTTTCTCTTTTGAGCCTGGTTCCACCTTGTGAGACACATACTATAGACTTTATTTTCCCTGTTTTACAAATAAAGAATTGAAGACTCAGACATATTAAGTGACTTGCCAGTGGTAACATCAAAAGTGATTGCTGGACCTAGAACCTCATCTCTGTCTTTCTTTTCCTAATACACCAGAAGCTGAGGTCACATTTCTACCATTCTCTTTTCCTTTCTCTCCCTCTTTTTATACTGATTTGGGGGGGTTGAAACTGGGAGTATACATGAGCAAAAGTCAAATCAAATGGGATATAGTAGATATATTGATTTATAATCTAATTTCATCTCTTTCCATTTATATCATATATGTGTTCTTGTTCAGTCATTCGGTCATAGCCAATTCTTCATAACCCCATAAACCATACAATGGCAGGCCCTTCTATCCTCCACTATCTCCCCAACTCTGCATATCTTGTATGCATATCATTATTTGCATATTATCCCTCCCATTAGAATGTGCCTTTGAGATTAAGGACTACATTTTTGCCTTTCTTTGTCATCCCAGTTCTCAGTACAATGCCTGAAACATAGGGTACTTATCAAATGTTTGTTGCTGAATGTGACTGTAGAAATGTATGTGTGACCATCTAGTTATTGTTTTAAAATTATGTTCTGAATTTATGTAGTGTAGTGGATAATAATGTGATAACAGTATAGTGTAGTGAATAATGAACTGTCCACAGAGTCAGGAACACCTAGGTCCAGACCCTATCTCTGACACGTATTGGCTGTGTCCCTGAATAATCCATTTAACTCTTAGTACCTCAGGCAAAGTAGCAGAGAAGATTTTTAACCTGCATTGGTAGGAGTTTCCTTATTGGGAATTCCTTATACTAATAAAAACATGTCTAGTCCAAAACACTTCTCAATTTAGCAAAGTCATTTTATCTATATACAGCTTTATTGCATTAGAAATGTTTCTGAAAATCTATATGCCAGAAAAGTTGAATAATCATTGAATAATTTTTTTCAATGTTTAGAAGAAAACAAAAGATAAGTCAGCAGGAAAGATAGACAACCAGAACAGCTTAGAAAATATATGGATTTTGTTCTATATTTGGAAGAAGTAGATTGTATTGGGTGCAGAGTGACAGCTGTCTTTATAATGCATTCTTTCTATTCTTCTTTATGTATAAAAAGGCTCACTTTACCTGATGCTTATTAAACTAAAATAAATTTTAAGGTATACATACTTCTGTTGGTGGATCTGTGCCATTCCAAAAAGTAATTTGGAATTATACCCAAAAAAAACTATTAAACTCTGCATATTAAACTCTTTGACTCAACAATAGCACTCTAGGCCTATGCCTCAAAAAGATCAAAGAAAGAGGAAAAGGAACCATATATACAAAAATATTCATATCAGCTCTGTTTTCAGTGGCAATGAAGTGAAAACTAAGGGAATACCCATCAGTTGGGGAATGACTGAACAAGTTATTTTAAAAGATGATGTATTACTATTGTGCTATAAGAAATTAAGGAGTTGTTTAAAAAAAAAAAACTTAGAAGACTTGTCTGAGCTGATGCAAAGTGCAGTGAGCCAGACCAGAGAACAATTTATACAATAACAAAAAATTTTGTGAAGATTATGAACTTTGAAAGACTTAGGCACTCTGATCTACACAATGACTAACCACAGATCTAGAACACTCATAACAAAAGATGCTCTCCACATTCAGATAGAGAAGTAATAGACTCAAAGCACATTCCTATACATATATTTGAGAGAAAGATATAGGCAATGTAGCCATTTGTTTTCCTTGACTACACAAATTTGCAACAGAGGTTTGTTTTTCTTGCTTTCTCAATGGGTGAAGCTGGAAAGGAGGTGGGAGATAAAGGAAGTACATCTTCATGAAAATGAAATAAAATTTTATTAAAAACTTTTAAAAAGCTCATTACAGGCATACTTCATTTTATGCTTTGCTCCATTACACTTTGCAGACATTGTGATTTTTACAAATTGAAGGTTAGTGGCAACCCTATGTCTAATAAGTCTATTGATGCCCTTTTTTCCAACAGTCTATACTCATATCATGTCTCTGTGTCACATTTTGGTAATTCTCACAATATTTCAAACTTTTTCATTATTATTATATCTATCATGGTGATCTGTGATGGGTGATCTTTGATGTTACTATTGTAATTGTTTGGGGGCACCAGTAACCATACCCATATAAGACAGCAAACTTAATTGATAAATGTTGTGTTTGTTCCAACAGCACCACCATTCAGCTGTTCCTTATCTTTCTCCCTTCCCAGACCTCCCTATTCCCTGAGACACAATATTGAAATCAGGCCAATTGATTAATAACCTTACAATGGCCTCTAAATGTTCAATTGATAGGAAGAGTCAATCAATGTGGTAAACTTCATTGTTATTTTATTTTAAGAAATTGCCACTGCCACCCCACAACCTTCAGCAACCACCACTCTGATTAGAGCAGCAAAAAGATTATGACTCATTAAAGGCTCAAATGATGGTTAGCATTTTTTTTTAGCAATAGTGTAATTTTTAATTATGACATGCATTTTTAGACAATACTGTTGCACACTTTACAGACTATACAGTATAGCATAAGCATAACTTTTATATGTACTAGAAAACCAAAAAAATTCATGTGACTCGCTTTATTGGCAATACTTGCTTTATTGCAGTGGTCTAGAACAGAACCCACAATATCTCCAAGGCATTCCTGGACTTGCTAGTTTTCATTAAAGGCCTACACCACTACACCACCACCACCTACAGCAACAATAACAACACAAAAAGAAAGAAAATGCCTGCAATAAAAACACCTGGGGATCTGGCATCAATGGCCGGCCCTGGGTTCATATTTTAGTGCTGCTCTTTACTTTATGTGACCCAAGGCAGGTCACTAACCTTTCTGGGCATCAATTTCATCATCTGTAAAATGAGGAAGCTAGACCAAAGGATCTCTAAATTTTCTTCAAGCTCTAAATCCTATGATTGTATTAAAGTCATATCTGTTTTACTGACAGTCATTCAGACCACAAGAATCCCCTAATGGCCAACCATAAAAGATCCCAACAGTTGATCTCTGGGAAGGGGAGTCAAATTATACTCCAAATCCCTTCCCATGCAGGGTTCTTAAAATAAGAAAATCCAGATTCTAAGCAATTCCCTATATTGAGCTTCAAATATATATACACTTTAAAAATAGTCCCTAGGCTTCCTCATGGTTAATTGGCTCTCAATTTCCATCTTTTCCCTGGTGCCCACATTTTGTCATAGTTCTTTTTTTTCCTAAAACTGAATAACCTCATGATGAATTTCTTTGTTTTCCCCATCCTATTGGAAGGTCGAATTCAATTGTGTTGTCATCACAATTGTGACTTACCCACAATCACTTCCAGTAAAATCCAAGATCCCACACAGGCCAACTTTTCTTCCATTAACTTGACTCATCCAAATATTGCTTGGTGAGGCATCTCTGATGGGTTCAATAAGGCCTTTTATCTTAGAAGAAATCATCTTTTTCCTAACATAAGCAATTTCAATCCACAGATTAGTGTGGAGTTAATCTGAACTCAAGAACTCATCATCGCTGGCTTTGTATTTGCTGGGGACATCTCCCTATCTCTTTTTAAAATATTCTATACAGAAGTTCTTAGGCTGCATTTTGTTAGATGATATAAGAGCTCCAGTACCACATATATACTCCATAAAATGCTGAGCTGCTGAACCCTTCCATAAATAACCCAAATCTCTTGTCCAACATTAACAATAGACACTGCCAGGTGGACAGAAAATAAATTGGCCACCTTTTAAGGAGATCACGGAACACACACGTGGTAATATTTCATGAGTTTGATGTGAGAAAAATACTGCCTAAAGAATTACCTAGCTTTGAATTTCCTTCCCTGGGTAAAAATACAATTGGATTGGCAAAGGGAAGAAATTTTAAAATTCCATTTACAGCTCTGAGTATTCACTGAACTAAGAAGTTGGTCTGGCAATCCCCAGAATGGGAAAAATCGTTTCCACACTCACAATAAAACTACACCAGCAAACTAGTTCTCTGACAGGAGTTTTAGTTCTCTTAAGAAACTAGTCTGCTGTGAATCTGTATGTAGAGTAATCCAAAAATGGAATGGAGGTGGTGGGCTGCCTCTCCCTGAAGATCTGCAAGCAAAGCAAATCTTTGTTGTTCAGTTGTTTCAGTCATGTCTGACTCATTGTGACCACATTTTGGGGTTATTTTGAGGGGGTTAGAGATACTGAAGTGGTTTTCCATTGCCTTCTCTGGCACATTATACAGATGAAGAAACTGAGGCAAGCAGGGTTAAGTGACTTGCTCAGGTTCACACAATTAGCATCTTGAAGCCATATGTGAACTCAGGAAGATGACTATTCCTGATTCCAAGCCCAGTGTTCTGTGCACTATGGCACCACCTAGCTGCCCTAATGCAACAATAGCTAATAGCTAATATTTATATTATGCTTTAAAGTTTGCAAAGTTTTTTTTTTCATGTATATTGTCTTATTTGCTCCAGCAAAAGCTGGATTGCTACTTGTTCATGGTGCTGTTGAAGTGATACTTGGTCAGATATATCTTCCAAGGTTCCTTAGTACTCTGGAAATCTGTGGTACCAGCTAAAGAGAATGGATTAGGGAAGGGGGCAGCTGGGTGGCACAGGGAATAGAGCACCAACCCTGGAGTCAGGAGAATCTTCGTTCAAATCTGGCCTCAGACACCTGACACACCCTACTAGCTGTGTGACCTTGGGAAAGTCACTTAACCCCAATTGCTTTACCTTACCCCCTCCTAAAGAGAAAAGAGAATGGATTGGGGAAATCAGAATGATATGAACAGAAAAATGGTTAGCAGCAATGAAAACCACATTGACATTAAAGAGAATAGAACTGTAGTTGACAAAAAATAAACATAACTTTATCATTTTCTCCAGAAAAACTCATCAGCCAGGGGAGGAGTCAAGATGGTAGAGTAGAAACAGGACTTCTGCATGACTCCAGCTTCTACCTCCTCTAATTCATGTAAAAAATCACTCAACAAAATTTGGAGCTACCCACAAAATGACAGAGAGAAGCTAACCTCTCACTGAAGGCAGCCAGGCAGGCCAGCAGGAAGCAGCCAGTGCAGGGCTCTGGGAGCCAAGCCCAGACCCGGAACAAGCCTGAGGTTTTAGCCTCAGGGTGGCCACAACCAGCCACCAGCTGGAGGGACTTTAGATCACCAGAAGCTGTGGTGGCTTCCAGAATTATCAACCCATAGATGCTAAGGACAAAGTGAGAGGTATCTTCACTGTGGACTTTGGGATCTGGGAGTTTGGGAGTATGGTCGGGCCTTTACCCCCGGAGGGAGAAGCAGCTGAGGCACAGCAGTTGTGCAGCCACCACCAAGTGGCTGCTTCAGAGCTCCTGGCCTGCAGATTGTAGGGGAACCAAGTGACCAATCTGAGGGTTAATTGCTCTTGCTTTAACCTCCTTGGATCTCAATCACTATCTGGGGTGGAGGTCCTGGGGTGTGCTACCAGTATGCCAGAGTTTGTGGAGGCTTCAGAGAAGGTACACAACTGACAGCTCTGGCAGCTGAGAAAACCCCAGCAATTTGAGACAAAGCTCCCCTTTCTGGTAACAGAGTTCTACTGTGGCAAAAGGCTCAAAAGTCAAGTAATTGAGTGGCAACATGAGCAAAGGGAGCAAAGCAAGCAGAGCAAACTGACATTAGACTTCTATTTTAGGGACAAAAAGGATCAAAGCATGGAACAGGAGGAAGACAGTGAAGTCAGAACTCCTGCACCAAAAGCTTCCAAGAAAAATATGAGCTGGTTACAGGCCATAAAGGAGTTTAAGAAGGATTTTGAAAATCAAATAAGAGAAGTGGAGGAAATATTGGGAAGAGAAATGAAAATGATGAAAGAAAATTAAGAAATGAGAGTCAACAACCTGACTGAAGAAAATAACACCTTAAAAAATAGACTAACTCAAATGGCAAAGGAGGCTCAAAAAGCCAATGGGGAGAATGCTTTAAAAAGCCAAATTTGCCAGATGGAAAAAGAATCTCAAAAGCTCACTGAAGAGAATCATTCCTTCAGAATTAGATTGGAGCAAATGGAAGCCAGTGACTTTATGAGAAATCAAGATACTATTAAACAGATCCAAACAAATGAAAAAAATAGAAGGCAATGTGAAATATCTCATTGGAAAAACCACTGACATGGAAAATAAATCCAGGAGAGATAATTTAAAAGTTATTGAACTACCTGAAAGCCATGACCAAAAAATGAGAACCTAGAAATCATCCTTCAAGAAATTCTCAAGGCAAATTGCCCTGATGTTTTAGAACCAAAGGGTAAAATAGAGGTTGAAAAAATCCATTGATCACCTCCTGAAAAAGATCCCTAAAAGAAAACTCTTTATTATAACCAGGTTCTGGAGCTCCCAGATCAAGGAGAAAATATTACAAGCAGCCAGGAAGAAACAATTTGAATACTGTGAAAACACAATCAGTATAACACAGGATCCAACAGCTTCTACACTGAGGGACTGAAGGGCTTGGAATATAATATTCCAGAGGTTAAAGGAGCTGGGATTAAAACAAAGAATCACCTACCCAGCAAAATTGAGTATCACGTTTCAGGGAAATATATGGTCATTCAGTGGATTAGAAGATTCTTGTATTTCAAGTATTCTTGAAGAAAAAAACAGAGTTGAATAGAAAATTTGACATTCAGATACAAGAAGCAAGAGAAGCATGAGAAGGTAAACAGGGAAAAGAAATCATAAAGAACTTGTCAAAGTTGAATTATTTACATTCCTACATGGAAAAGCTATAATTGTAACTTATGAAGCTTTTCTCAGTATGAGAATAATTGAAAGGAATAGAAATGTGTGTATATGTATATGTATGTGTATGTATATATATATATACACATATACACACATTTCTATATATATATATATTTCTATATATATGCGTGTGTATGTATGTATATATACATGTATATGTGCATGTATATATGTATATATACATATATGTATGTGTATACATACATACATATGTCTATATAGGAGGGTATATGGGTGCATGAATACATATGTGAGTGTGTACGCATATATGTATGCACATATATGTACATATGTGCACAACTATACATAGACAGAGG
This sequence comes from Gymnobelideus leadbeateri, assembly GCA_011680675.1. Lineage (NCBI taxonomy): Eukaryota > Metazoa > Chordata > Mammalia > Diprotodontia > Petauridae > Gymnobelideus > Gymnobelideus leadbeateri. Next base: position 97,335 of record WOXC01008807.1, on the reverse strand, counting down.
ACACAGGACCAATTTAATAGGAAGGGATGATACTTAAAAGATGAAATTAAGAGGTGAGAGAGGAATATAATGAGAGGAGATGAGGAAAGACAGAATGGGGTAAATTATCTCATATAGAAGAGGCAAGGGAAAATGGGTACAATGGAGGGGAAGAACAGGAAGGCAAAAGGGAATGAGTTAACCTTATTCTCATTGAAATTGGCTTAGAGGGAGAGAGTAGAGGGAAGGGGATGAGGGGAGATGATGGAAGGGAGGGCAGGCTGGGGAGGGAGGGAAGTTGGAAGCACCCACTTTTGAAAAGGGAAAGGATCAAAGTAGAGAATAGAACAAGTGGGGGGTGGGATAGAATGGAGGGAAATATAGTCAGTCTTTTACAATATATCCACTATGGAAATGTCTTGCATAGCTACACATATACAACCTATACTGAATTGCTTATCTTCCCAGTAAGAGTGGGTAATGAGGGAGGAAGGGAAAGAATCTGGAATTCAAAGTTTTAAAATCAAATGTTTAATATGTATGTATGTATGTATATAAGTAGTAGTAGTATTTTACATGTAACTGGGAAATAAGATATGCAGGCACTGGGGCATAGAGATCCACCATGTCCTACTGGAAAGTCAGAGGTGGTAGGGGGAAGTTATGGGAGAGAGAAGATGGAGGAAGGGGATATTCAGTGGAATCACTGTTTTGGGGTGGTGAGTAGGGGAAAATGGGGAGAAAATTTGTAACTCAAAATCTTGTGGAAATGAATGATGTAAACAAAAAAAATGAATGGGTTAAAAAAAAACTCATCAGTCAGCAAAAGGGAATTATAAAATCTGATGGTGGTAATGAGCCAGGATTGGGAATAAGCAAAGTGGACACAACAGAATATTGGGAGGCGGTGTGGAATGGTAGAAAGCACTGGTTTTACAATCAGAGCACCTTAGTTCAGATCCTACCTGTGGTGCATATTATTTGTATCAGTTGGTCAAGCAACAAGTATTTATTAAGTGCCTACTGTGTGCCAGCAAATAGGGATAAAAATAAAAGGGAAAGGATCTCACAGTCTAATTGGGAAGACACCAGGGAAATAACTATTTCAAAAAAGTAGATAAATACAGGGTAAATTAGATGATCAACAAAGGGAAGGCACTAGCATTGATGGGGATCAGCAAAGGCTTAAAGAATTCCTTCAGAAGGTAAGGATTTTCATAGATACTTGAAGGAACCCAGGGAGGCCAGGAGATGGAGTTGAAGAGGGAGAATTCCAGACGTGGGATAAAGTCTGTGAAAATTCCAAGTTGGGAGGTAGAGTTTCTCATGGTCAGTGTTACTGGATCACAGCTTTTCTTAGCTTACTTAGCTTTTCTCAGACTAAATTTTCTTAGCTGTAAAATGAACTCATTTTGGATTAGATAGCCTTTGCCATTCCTTCCAGTTCTAAATCTATGGCCCTATGAATACTAAGGTCAATGAAGATATTGATAAAAGTAACTTATCATATGGCACAGAAGATTGGTTGGGAGGCAAAAGTATCATGGGAGTGATGCACAAAGAGAAAGAAGAGGTGTGAGAGTGAGAGAATTGCAAGTACAGGAAATCGTGATCAGAAGAAGGAATCTTAGCATTCAAGATCATGAAGATGAAGTTCTGAGTGATGAAATCTAGGGTGTGATAGCTAAAAGAGAATAAAGACAGACGCTATTGGGATTAACACTGAGGAACTGTGAAATCAGGTTGTTAGAATGATCATCTGCATGAGTATTAATATTGCTGAAGGTGATGCCAGGATACAGGGTAAAAAGAACTAAAAAGTGCTTGTTGATTAATTGATTTCTGATTGAAACTAAGCTCCATGTACAGAAACGCCCTCAGGAAGTTTCAGGAATGAGTTGTTTTTTTTAGCATTAAAGTAGGCTTATTCTAGGCTAAAACAAAAACTTATGGTCTTTTTCTGAGAGCATTTCTCTGAGCGCTCACAATAAGAAATGGAGTTTTGCCCCAGGGATGAAATCAGAGGAACTAAGAGGAGAGTTTAAAGCACTGGTCAGTTTTTCTTAGTTACTTTTAAATGGAATTTGTATTTAATAAAGAAAATACTATATCTACTTCCCAATGTTATTCTGATATCAAAAGAAATGTCAAAACACTTCAGTGCCCTTGCCAAGAAAACCCAAGGGGGGTCACAAAGAGTCAGACCTTCCTGGAAAACAACAATCCCTGGGCAAATCACTTGACTTCTTTTATCCTCTGTTTCCTGATCTATAAAATGGGAATAAAAATGATAATAGATTTGTTATGGGGATAAAATAAAAAATACAAGGTCAGCACCATTTGTTAGCAGGGTTGAAGAAACACTAGATTTGGATGCAGAAGACCAAAGATCTAAATACCATAATCCACAATGACCCACAAATATACACTGTTCATTTGCCTTGTTCTTCCTTCTTTTCCCTGTCTTTCCAAATCCTACTCATCCTTCAAGACCCAACTTAAATGTCACCTCCATGAAGCCATCACACAATCTCAGAAGAGGAAAGGAACTAAGAGGTCACCCAGTCCAACCCATTCATTTTATGGACAAAGAGATTAAAGTTCATAGATTTTAAGTGACTAGGGTTGTTGTCTAGTCATTTCAGTTGTGTCCAACTCTCTGTGACCCTATTTGGGGTTTTCTTGGCAAGGATATTAGAGTGCTTTGCCATTTCCTTTTCCAGCTCATTTCACAGATGAGAAACTGAGGGGAAAATGATTAAATGACTTGCCTAAATTCATATAGCTACCAAGCATCTGAGGATAGATTTGATCTCAGGTCTTCCTGATTCCAGGAAGTGCTCTTTCCACTACACCACCCAGCTGCCTCTAAGACCAAGTACCACAGCTAAAAGTGGCAGATCCATGAACCAAGGTCACCTAGACATGATACTCTTTCTATGCTGTCTCCACTTTTTCCCTGTTATAATTTGAACTCCTTCACCATGTATAGTCTGTACATGACAAAGTTTTATCGTATTTATTGCTGCTTCATGTGTGTGCATTTTCTCTCCCTAACTACATTGTTATTTGCCTTAAGGACAGGGGCAATAGTCTGTACATTTCTGTGTTCCCTAAAGCACTTGCTTTAGGACTGAGTACTTGGTAGGTGCTAGTTGATTGATTGAACTCAGTGACCACCGAGGCTTGGGGCTGTCATGTGGAAAAGCCATATTTGTGAGTTGAAATGTCAAAACATATTAAACAATTCCTTTTAGGAAAAAAAAAAACCATGGCTTCAAAATATTTGTTTCTGCTTTATTGAAGAATTTTCTAGGTAGAAATCTCCTGATCACCTGCCAAAGTCAAATCAATTCAACAAACATCTATTAACCTCCTAATATGCACAAGGCTCTTTTGTCTTGGTCTTCTTGTTCTTGTTCTCATTCTTCATTTTTTTCCTTCCTCTTTGTCACTCCCCCCCTCCCCTTCCTTCTCTTCTTTCTCCTTCTAAAGTCACTTTTACCAATATTCTCATTGACTTTAGCATTCATAAGACCATAGATTTAGAACTGGAAGGAATGGCAAAGGTCATCTAGTCCAAAATTAATTCATTTTACAGCTAAGAAAATTTAGTCCAATGATACAAAGTCTGATGATACAAAGGGAAAAAAATGGCCCCTGACCTGTCGGAATCTACATTCTATTCAGGAGAGACAATACTACAGAGACAGGTATACTATAAGGTTACTACATGAGAGTAAAAATCAGAGAAGGTAGCAACTGGAGGAACCAAGGAAAATATTAAAGAGAATTTGGTGCCTGAGTCTTAAAGGATAATAAAGATTCCAAGAGGCAAAGATAGGGAGAGGATGCCTCTCAGGAACAGGAGATTACTTGTCTGAATGTGCAAAATAGGAGATGGCATGATGATCAGGTTCAGAAGAATGCTAAGAATTCACTTTGATTAGAATATAGAGGGAAGTAATAAGAAGTTAAACTGTACAGGTAAGTTGGAGACAAATTGTGGAAGGCTTTAGTTATCAGGGTGAGAAGTATATTTTTTATCCTGTGGGCAATAGAGAACAACCATTGATGATTTTTGAGTTGGGAAGTGACACTGTACCTTAGGAAGATTGTTTTGGAAGTTTTGTGAAGGCTGCATCAGAGTGGCAAGAAACTTGAATGAGAGAGACAAATTAGAAACCTATTTACGTTTTTATTCTTTGATTTCTTTCTCTAAACATTTACCCAGAGGTGGGAATGTTCTCAGTGGTAAGCCTATAAATTTATTTTATTTTCCACAGACTCATGGGAGATTTAGTTTAGCTTTGAGAATATTTACTCCTTAATTATGGGGATGGCTATTAAGGCTGAATGAAAGCCTGAGAGGTTAAGGAATCTCTTCTGCTTTCTGTTGTGGTGAGAGATGGCAGAAAACCTTTTGTTGAGTAAGGAAAAGAAATTGTGAAGGATATTTGGAGGTTTGGGAATTGTGAAGAAGGCCAGAGAACAGATTGAGGGGATGGTGGAATTTCAGAGGCTTTGAGGAGATGTTGAAGAGCTTGAGCCAAAGTAAAAGAGAGTTAGAGCCAAAGGAAGATGAGTTGAAGAGAAGTAAAGCAAGATAGAGAGAGTTAGTAAAATAAACTAAAAGGGTTAACAAGGCAATTCAATTCAGCAAACATTTGTTATTAGGTCTCTACTGTATGCAGTGTACTGAGTATGCAAAAATAAAATGGTCCATGCCCTCAAGAAGCTTACTTTCTACTGATGGGTACAATATATGGATGAGTAAATGCAAAGTATATACAAAGTAATTTCAAGAGGAAAAAAATGTGAAGGTCATTGGATATGGCTGTCAAGGTGCTAAAAAAGAGGGTGAGGTATTAAAGACAATTACAAACAATTGCCCAAGCAATTCTCTAGGGGCTAGATTGGCAAATACAACAGAGAACTGAGGGTGCTGCCCCTAGCAACTATGGAAAGTTTGCAATGACTTGCAAGGAGTGTGCAGTATTTATAATTTTGCCACTGCCAAGTGACTATCATCTGTACTGAAAACTTTGCCTGGTATCTCTCTTTGAAAAGTCAATTAAGAAGTTTGAAGAATACTTTTCCCCTTTCCAGATATGGTGAGAGAAAAGGAGAAGGAGAAGGAGGAGGAGGAGGGAGGGAGAGAGGGAGGGAGGAGGAGGAGGAGGAGGAGGAGGAGGAGGAGGAGGAAAGGAAGGAAAAAAATGAAGAATGAAAACAAGAACAAGATGACCAAGAACAAAAAAGAAAAAAATAGTAAAGAATAAGAAAAAAGGAAAAAAGCAAAGAATAAGAACTAAAAAGAATAACAACAAGAAGAGCAAAAAGAAGAATAGCAAAGAAGACGGAGTAAGAAGAAGAGGGCAGTAGAGCTCCCCAAATGGCAACACAACTCAGCCAATGGGGATAGGGACCTGAGCTCTGTCACTCTAACTGTGAAGGTGTGGAGGTCCCTGAACTCAGCCCCATCAATGAAAAAACAGGATTCTCAGTATCATCACTCCTATCCTGACACACTAAGGAGGAGGGATCTAAAATTCAAATGGCAGGCTTCAGCAAAGACCCTCTAATTACAATCTCCTAAAGTGGTATATGCCCCAAAGTAAGGAATAGGGCTTTAAGTCAGTTACTCTGATCCTGATTTCACAGAGTGGGGATCATAGACTCAAGTATTCCTCTCCTGAGTTAGAGGAACTGAACTATAGTTTTTGCTGAATACTGACCAAGTATTAGGCCATTACACAACTCATAAACAAATATAGAAAGGAAAAATATTAAACACATCCTTTAATGACCACAATGTGATAAAATTATATTCAAAAATTGCCTTTAAAGAAAATATTTTAAAATATTAAAAATCAACTAGAGATTAAATAACTTAATCCTAAATAAGTTAAAAGACAGATCAAAGAATGATAAATAATTTCATTAAAAATAACAATAGTGATATGATATACCAAATTTAGAAGAAATGGCCAAAGAAGTTCTTATGGAAACTATTTATCTCTAAACACTTTCATCAACAAAAGAGAGAAAGAACAAATCAATGAATTAGGCATAAAATTTTTTAAAACCTAAGCAAACAACAAAATTTTTTTTTTTTTGCTTTTTGGAGGGCAGTTGGGGTTAAGTAACTTGCCCAAGGTCACACGGCTAGGTTTTTTTTTTTGTTTTTTGTTTGTGTGTGTTAAGTGTCTGAGGCCGGATCCGAACTCAGGTCCTTCTGACTCCAAGGCTAGCGCTCTACTCACTGCGCCACCTAGCTGCCCCACAACAAATTTTTTAAAACACCAAAATAAAAACCCTGAAAATAAAAAAGGCAGTAATAAAATTGAAAGTAAAAAATGAATTATTTTTTAAACTAGGAGCTTTTAAAAAAATAACTAAAGCATCAGCTAATTTGATTTAAAAGAAGAAAAAGAAATTATCAGAATCAAAAATGAAGAAGGAGAATTTACAACAAATGAACAAAAAATAAACATTATTAGAAACTATCTTGAAACCTAGAAAAAAACACGATCTTTTGAGGAACAAAAAGTCATAAATATAAAGGGAATCAATGAAAAATGCAAAGGAAGGGAAACTAGCCATACCAGATCTCAAACTATATTTCAAAGCTGAAATCATCAAAACAATTTGATATTGGATAAGAAATAAAGTGGTTAATCAATGGAACAGTTTAGGTGCCCAATATACACAATCAAATGAACACAGTAATCCAGTGTTTGACAAATCTAAAGATCCCAGCTCTTGGTGCAAGAACTCAAAATTTGACAAAAACTGTTGGGAAAATTGGAAAGTAATCTTGCAGAAACTAGACATAAACCAATATCTTACACTGTATAGAAAGATAAGTTCAAAAATGGGTACATGATTTAGATATAAACAGTAATGTCATAAGCTTATCAGTGGAACTTGGAAGTAATTACCTGTCAGATCTACAGATGGGGAAGCATTCGTGACCAGACAAAAGATAGAGAGCTTCACAGGGAATAAAACGAATACTTTTGATTACATAAAATAAGTTTTTGTAAAAACCAAAGCAGATAAAATTAGGGGGGAAAGTATGAAATGGGAAAAATCTTCATAGCAGGTTCTCAGGTAAAATTATCATTTCTCAAATATATGGAGAACTGAGTCAAATTTATGAGAATAACAGTCATTCCCTGTAATGGAAATGCAGATTTGAAGATCTTCCCTGCCCCTAGGCCCTTTGATTGGCTTAAGTGACTCTGAGAACCTTCTTTAATTTGAAAATAAACTCTGCCCCCTAATAGGCTGAATGTGGTCACATGGAGCCTGTGGTAGGAGGCTTGGTTTTCAGGAATGCCCACACCTTGATGCTGTGTGATTGGGCAGTGGGTCAAAAGGGTGGTTACATTCTCTGAGCCAGGAGAAGACTATATAATCCCTGATTTGAGGCTTTACTTTGGGGCTCACTTTGAGAAGTGTTGTGTGATTTGACCAGATGAGACTCTGGGCAGCCTCTGAGAGCCCCCCAGCTTGGAAAACCCAGATTTGATGCTTCCCTCTCTGGTGACTGTGATTTGGTATTGATGTAATGGTTGGACAGTTTGGAAGCCTGTCTATTTGATCTGTCTGTATACTCTGAAGTTTGGGGTACTGACCTTTTCCCCCTGAACTAAGTGATATATGTTTGTTTGATTAAAGTAAGCTTATTAACCCATTTTGAGATGCTTTCCTTTTGAAAAGCAGATCTAAGAACCTGTGTTAGCAGCCACCCTGGGGATGTTGGGGTGCTTGCTGCTACATTCCCCAGTTAACAAATGGCAAAAGGATATGATGGAGAAGGAAATGGCTAACACTCCAGTATCTTTGCCAATAAAACCACTATAAATGGGATCACAAAGAGTTGGACACAATTGAAAAAATGACTGAACAACAACAAAGGATAGAACAGTCAGTTTTCAGAGGAAGAAATCAAAATTATCAATAGCAATATTTTTAAATGTTCCAAATCACTAATAATCAGAGAAATGTAAATTAAAACATCTCTATGAGATGGGTTATGATAATAGAAAAGGAAAATGACAAATACTAGAGGGGATGAAGGAAAATAGGTAAATTAATGCTCTCTTGGTGGAACTGTGAATTAGTCCTAACCATTCTCAACAGCAATTTGAAACTATGCCAAAATAGCTATTAAACTCTGCCTACCTTTTGATCCAGCAATACTACAAGTAGTCCTATTTCCCAAAGAAAGAAGAAAAGGATCCATATGTAGAAAAATATTTATAGCAACTTTGTTTTCAGTGGCAAAAAAAAAAATGAAAACTAAAGGGGGGCTCTTTAATTTGGAAATATTTGAACAAGTTATTTTATACGACAGAAATGAAATACTATTGTAATACAAGAAATGGTGAAGGGAGTGGTTTTCAGAAAAACCTATGGAGACTTTTATTAACTGATATAAAGTTAAGTGAGCAGAACCAGAACAATTAAACAACTGTAAAAGAAACATTTAGTACCTCTAATCAACACAATGATCCATGATAATTCCAAAGAACTCATGATAAAAAAAAATACTATCCATCTCCAGATAGAGAAAATAGGAACTCATAGTGCAGACTGAAGCATATTTTTCTTCTTTCCTTTTCTGGCTTGCTTTTTTCAGAATATAGCTAATGAGGAAATTTGTTTTTCATATCTTCATATTTATAATGGGTTTTATATTTCTTGCCTTCTCAATGATGTAGGAGAAAGGAACAAACTTAGAAATGAAAATAAAATTGAATTTTTTTAGAAAAGGAAGTATCTTGCACAACTATATGTCAATAAAATCAACAATATAAGTGGAATGTATAGATATTTCAAAATTATAAAATACCCAGATTAATAGAATAACAAATAGAGAATTTAATCAACCCAACCTCAAAAATTAATGAAGTTCTAAGTGAACTGTAAAGGAAAAATATGGGATCATCTGCATTCACAAGCAAATTCTATCATATATTCAAAGAAAAAAATTACCCTAATATTGCACAAACTACTAGCAAAAATAGCAAAAGAAGGGATTCTACCACCTTCCTTTTATGATCCAAATATGGTCTTGATACAGTGGAGAGAGTTCAAACAAAGCAAGAAAACCATAGACCAATATAGTTTTTGAACATTAATTAATGCAAAAAATTTAAATAAAATGATAACAAAGAGGCCAAAGAAACACATCACAAAGATTATATGGTCTTTGTTTTCTACTCATATCAGTAACAAAAACCAAATGATCATATTAACACATCGGAAAAATCTATTGACAAAATACAATGCCCATTTCTATTTTGGAAAAAAAAAAACCCAACTAGACTATGGGAACAAATTAACCCTTTCTTAACATGATGAATAGTAGATATCTAAAAACTAAGAGATGGCATTATATGTAATGAGGATAAACTAGAGTTCAATATGATAAAATTCAAGCAAGTATAGTCATTTTCAACACTCCTATTTGATATAGTGCTAGAAATATTAACAATAACAATAAGACAAGAAAAGGTAAAGAAGAGAATAATCATAGGCAAAGAAGAAACAAAATTATCCTTTTTTGGATGATATGATGTTCTTAAGGACTCCTAGAGAATCGACTAAAAATTAATTGAAAGCAGCAAAGTTGCAGGATAAAAAATAACTACACGTAAATCATCAGCATTTTATTATGTTACCAATAAGACCCAGCAGGAAAACATAAAAATGGAAATTCTACTTAAAATAATTACAGAACACAGACACACACACACACACATGCATATATCTATAATAATTAGGAGTCTACCTACCAGTATTCAAACAGAAACTAATTGAAAGCAACTATAAAACAATACTTATCAAAATAAAGAGCAACTTAAATAAATGGAAAAATATTCATTACTCATCAGCTGACCATGCCAAGATAATAAAAATGACAATCATACCTAATTTAATTTGCTTACTCAGTGCCATATTAAACTATCAAAAGATTATTTCATAGGAGTAGAAAAAATAATAATGAAATTCATTTAGAGGAACAAAAGGTCAAGAATATCAAGGGAATTAATGAAAAATAGTAGGAAGAAAAAAGGCCCAGCAGTGCCAGATCTCAAACTACTCTGCAAAGCAATATTTGATGAAATAATTTGCTATTGGCTAAGAAAAAGGGACATTGACCAGTCAAACAGATTAGGTACATAATATACCAATGCAAATAAGTCTAGTAATTTAGTATTCAACAAACCCCAAAACCTTAGCTACTGGGAAAAGAACTCTTGATTTGAGAATACCTGCTGGGAAAACTAGACATCAGTCTGACAGAAATTAGGTTTATACTAATACCTCACATCATGTGCCATGATAAGCTCCAAATGGGTACATGACTTATATCTAAAATGTCACATCACAAACAAGTTAAAGGAACTAGGAAGAAATTACCTTTCGGATCTCTATACAGGGAAGAATTTATAACCAAAGGATAGAAAGGATCACAGAAAATTAAAATGAACAATTTGATTACATAAAATGAAGAAGGTTTTGCACAAACAAATTCAATGCAGGTAATGTTAGAAAGGAAACAATTACCTATGGGAGGAAAAAAACTTTAAAACAAACTTCTGCGACAAAAGTCTCATTTCTGAAATATATAAGTAACTGATTCAAATTTTTCAGAAAGAGTACCATTTCCCAATTGATAGAGGACGTGAACATGTAGTTCTCAAGAAAAGCAATCCAAAATATATATAGACATATAAAAATGCTACAAATCACTAAAACTTAGAGAAATGGCAAATTAAAGCAACTCTCATGTTCCACCTCATATGCATCAGAGTAGCAAAGTTGACCAAAAAAATGAAAATGACAAATATTGAAAAGGTTTGAGGAAAACAAGCACATTAAAGTACTCAGGGATGAATTAGTCCAATCTTTCTTGGAAGCAATCTAGAACTATGTCCCAGAAGCTACTAACTTCTGTATGTCTTTGACCCAGTTATGCCACTAGTAAACGTAAACCTCTACCCGAAAGAAATTAAAGAAAGATAGAAGGGTAAAAAAAATATATGGCACCTCTTTTTGTAGTGGCAAAGAAATGGAAACTAAAGATTGTCCATTAATTGGAGAAAGGCTCAAGAAATTATGGCATGTGAATACAATGGAATACTATTACACAATAAGAAACAAAGATAGTTTTAGAAAAACCAGGGGAGACTTATAAGAAATGATACAGCATGAAGTGGGCAGAACCAAAAGGACAAATTATACTTTAATGGGGAAGGGGAAAAGGAAAAAGCACTTACTTACTTACTTACTCTATGCTAGGCACTGTACTAAGTACTATTTGCAAATATTATGTCATTTGATCCTCACAGCAATCCTGTGAGGTAGGCGCTGTTGTTAGGAAACTGAGGCACAGAGATGAAATGATCTGTTCAAGGTCATATATCCTGAGGCCAGGCCCAGAACACTGCTGTAACAGCATTTACTTCAACTATAACATCAATACAGCAAAAATGGATAATTCTGAAAGACTGAAGATTCTAATTGAAGTAGTGATGAAACTAGTGATGATTCTAGAGGACTGATGATGAAGAATGAGACCCATTCCATGAGAGAGGGGTAGGAGAAAAATATGCAGAAGGAGATACACATTTTTGGACTTGGCCAAAGTTGAAATTTGTTTTGCTTGGCTATGTATTTTTGTTACAAGGGTTTTGTATTTCTTTTTTTTTTTTGTCTCAGGTGAGATAAAAGAGAGAAAATATGTATATTTAATAATTGAAAAAAATCTTAGTTTGAATTTTCAAAAAAGAATATATTTGCCTGAAGTCTTAAAAATCCAATCCAAAGGACATCTAGGTGGCACAGTGGATAGAGTGCTGGGTCTGGAGTCCAATCCTAGACACTTATGAACCATGTGATTCCATGCAAAACACTTAACTTCTGTCTACCTCAGTTTCCTCATCTGTAAAGGGGAGATAGTAATGGCACTTACCTCACAGGGTTGTTATGAGAATCAAATATCTGTAAAGCGCTTAGCACAGTGCTGACATGTAATAGGAACTTAATAAATATTTGTTCCTTCCCTTCCCTCTCCCCACCCTGGCTCCAAATTGAAAAGGAAGAGGAGAAAGAAAGTTTCCTGTGTATTACACTTCCTAAGGTAAAAATAATAGAATCAAAGGAATCAAGTTTAACTTCATTGGTATCACTGACACTTGGTAGAATGGGAATCATGTAATCATAAGTGAATAAATCCAGGAACCTGGAATCATGAAGATCAATAGAGGAAGAAGCATGAGTGCTATTATAATGAGATTATACTACAGATCACTTGGACAGAAAGAGGGAATAGATGAGGAATTTGTGATTCTGATCACAAGTCTAGCACAGAAGCACATTATAATAATGAGGGGTTTCAATTATCCAAAAATTTACAAGAGGCTTCTCTCAAATGAAAGCAGAAAAACTAATACTATATTGAAAATTTTGATGATAATTTCATCCTTCAAGAGGCATAAGAATGAATTAAACCATTTATATCCTGTATCTGATTCTCCGCCCTACCCCTACAAAAAAAGGGACTGGTTGCTAGTGTGAAAATGATGAAAGCCTTGCCTGGTGAAAAATGATGATTCTATTTAAAATTCTCAATAGTTTCAGAAAGGAAAGCCAATTAAAGTATGAAATGTGCCTAGATTTTGTAAATAGGATCAATTAAATTAACAAGTTTCTTATTTGAGAGGCAGCATGAGGTATTGGATAAACTAGATGGGACTTGGAGCTAGAGAAACATAGATTTAGCTTTACTTCTGACTGTCTTTGTTACCCTTGAAGGAAGTCACTTATCTTCTCAGTTTAAAAACTCTAAATTGTAGGTCAGTTATCAGTCTGTATTAGTAGAAGGCATTCCCAAACCACTGAAATCACATATTAGGGTATCATCATCATCGTCCTCGGCTTTGTCATCATCATCATCATCATCATCACCACCACCACCACCAACATTTTCCTAATGTTCAGTCATCATTATATTCTTGTTATAAATCCAACCTGATTATAGTGGATTTTTTTAAATCTTTTTTTGTCTTTTTTTTTTTTTTTTGAAAAGTGGCAGGCACAGCAATTGGGGTTAAGTGACTTGCCCAAGTTCACACAGCTAGTAAATGTTAAGTGTCTGGGGTCAGATGTTAGTTTTCTAACATTCTATTCAGAAATGTGATGTCCTTTAAATTTAGCATTCTGGTTAGATTTGTTTGAATGAGGTATTTTCAAGTCACCTTCAGTACTGTTTTACTGCAATTCAGTTAGCTCTTTCTTTACATACTTACATGATATGCTATTTGGTGCAAACATATCTATGTTTAATATTGATATAGCTTCATTATCTATGGTGCCTTTAAGCATACTGTAGTTGTCCTGTTTGTCTTTCTTGATAATGTCTATTTTTGACAAAATCTTGCCTAGAGTAAAATCATGATAGCCATTCCAGCTTTTCAAAATTCAACTGAATCAGAATGAATCCTATTCTAATTCCTCATTTTATAAGTCACAGTACAAATAAATTCTACTCTGACCTATCATTTGTGAATCTTTATGCTTTCATTGTGTTTTCTATATGTGGTAAATTATGTTCCATTTTCTAATCTGTTCTACCACTACCTCTATGGACAAGTTCATGTCATTAACATTCATAGTTATGATTGTTAAGGTGTAGGTTTTTTTTTAATCAAATTCTCTTATAATAAGGGAGAAAGGGAAGGCGAGAGGAAAGAAATCAACATCAGTCATCTATGCCTTGTTTTGCTAAAAACTGTTCAGTCTCATTCTCATCCCTTCCACTCTCATGTCTCAGCTCAGAGCTAAATTATTAGATTTTTTTTTGTAACCAGCCTTCCATAGAGTTGTGACTTGTTTTGTGTAAAAAGCAAGGCCTTCCCTGATTCCAATCTCAGATTCAGATACCCATCCCACACCTCCATAGCTCAGCAGAGCTGATGATTGCTTTATACTTTTCTTGTTTAGTTGTTTTTCAGTTATGTCCAACTCTTTGTGACCCCATTTGGGTTTTCTTGGCAAAGATGCTGGAGTAGTTTGCCATTTCCTTCTCCAGCTCCTTTTACAGATTAGGAAACTGAGGCAAACATAGTTAAGTGACTTGCTCACAGTCGTGCTAGTAAGTATCTGAGGCTGACTGAAATTTCATGTCCTCCTGACTGGCATTTAATCCACTATGCCACCTAGCAGCCAGCTAAGTGACACAGTGCTGGACCCAAAGTCAGGAAGACTTCATCTAAGTTCAAATCTGGCATCAGACATTTGCTACCTCTGTGGCCGTGACCAAGTTGCTTAATCCTGTTTGTCTCAGTTCCTTCATCTGTAAAAGAAGCTAGAGAAGGAAATGGTAAGCTACTCCAGTTTCTTTGCCATCTAGCTGCTTTATAGTACCTTTAGTATAATCATCTTTTATATACTTCCCTTGCCCTGGCATAAAAAATTTATTGAGACTATTCCACATTCAGTTGATGAGGAAGTGATGTCAATGACTTAAGCCTTTAATCCTCTAAGCCAATCAAGTCTAAGTTCAACAAGAATTGTTTCAATGCCTTTGAAGGACAAACTAGTTTAACTTTTATGAGGGTGGGGGTTATACTATTATTCTCCCCATGAGCAGTTATTTTATGGGATCCAATCTCTGTCTCTGGAAGGAACTCCAGAGTCAAATAGAAAAAAAGATGATTGCACATGTACTTGCAAATTTATTGTGTAGAACTTGCTATTCCTTCTAAATATATAATAAAGTTATCATATAATTTTTATCTTATTTTTTCTTTTCTTCCCTTCCCTCCCCACCCCAGAGATAATTACCATTAGACACAAATATGTCTGTGTATGTAAAACCATTGTATACATACTTTTATTTGTCAGTTCTTTCTCTGGATGCAAATAATGTCTTCCTTCATAGGTCCTTTGTAGTTAATTTAGAGAACAAAAGAGAGATATGAGATCAAGTAAATGAGGCTAAATACAGAATTGTGCTGCAATCCCATAAGAACAGTGTCAGAACTACTAAAGATCAAAATGAACGAAGATTGGAGTGCGTGGTGTCCCTAAAGTCTGGACACATAGGAAATCTCATTAACTGTGTATATTTTCAAGAAATGAAATAAAGGAAATTGTCAACAACATTTTATTTAATTAGCATAAACTTTAGCCATGACAATTTCATATGGAATAAAAACTTTCATTAACTATTGGGGACTATTTTCCATATTAATGAGATTTAATTAATTTAATTAATTGAGATTTCCTATGTGTCTCCTATGTCTTCCTATAAAATCTCATTTATATTAATTAAATAAAATGTTGTGAAAATTTCATTCATTTCATTCCTTGAAAATATGCATAATGAGATTTCCTATGTGTCCAGACTTGAGGGACACCCTGTAGGAATCTAAGGGGGGGGGGGGAGAGGAGGCTCAAAGAGGAGACAGAATTGCTGAGAGGGTGGGTGAGATGAAAAGGAACCATAGACAAACTCTTCATCTTTTATTTTGCTTCTCTTTTTTTCTGCCAAGAAAATTGATTTTTGGACTATAACATTAAGAAAGTAAATGCCTAAGATGGAATTAACAACTGAGGTAATAATATGTAAGTGCCTAGCTACCTTTGGTGAATCAAGCAACAAGCATTTATTAAGTACCTACTATGTGCTATGCACTGAGAATACAAATAAAAGATTTTGCCCTTCAGGAACTTACAATACATTCATAGGTAAGTATAGTGGGAAGAAAAATATACAGAAATTTGGAGCAGACATAAAACTAGCAAGTGAGGAAATCAAGAAAAGTCTGGCGGTAGATGGCTCTTGAGCAGAGTTTTTCAAGGTGCCAGGAAGTGGCAGTGAGGTGGGTGAACGAACATTCCAAGAATGGGGGGGGGGGGCGTTTATGCAAAGCCACAAAGACAGGAAATGGAATGTCCTGTACAAGTAAGTAGGCCATTTGTCTAGATCAGTGGGTCTCAAACTTTTTCAGTCATCGTATCACTTTAAACTCTTGTTTGTTTGTTTTTGCTTTGGCGGGAATTGGGGTTAAATGACCTGCCCAAAGTCACACGGCTAGTGCCTCAAATGTCTGAGTTCAGATTTGAACTCAGGTCCTCCTGACTCCAGGGCCAGTGCTCTATTCACTGTGCCACCTAGCCACCCCTGTAGTCTTATTTTTTTTTTGAAGGGCAATTGGGGTTAAGTGACTTGCCCAAGGTCACACAGCTAGTTTTTGTGTATCACTTTAAATTCTTAAACATTGAGAACCTTTTATCCTCTTAAAAAAATATGGAAGACACCAAAAGCTTTTGTTTATAAGGGTAATATCAAGTGATCAAGTGATTTAAGTGAATATCAAGTGATATTTACTGTACTTGAAATTAAAACTGATATTTTAAAATATTTATTCATTAATTCATTTTAAAATAACAAACCCACTATATGTTCATGTAAATAACATTTTGTGAAAAGTAACTACATTTTTCAAAATTAGAAAAATTTCATGAGAATGGAATTTTTTTACATATTTTTGCAAATCCTTTAATGTCAGGCATAACAGAAGACAGTTGGATACTCATATCTGCTTCTGTGTTTACTCTGTTGGGATACATTGCTTTGAGAGAAGCATATGAAGAAAAGCCAGCCTCTCACAGATATTAGTTTGTAAAAATGGAGGAATAATTTAGTAGGTAAATTAAGATGCAGTCTTATTATTAAAGTCATTTTAACTGCAAGACCTGAAAGGGACCGAGGGTCAAAGAACCACACCTTGAGAACTGTTGGTCTAGAACACTGGGTGTTTGAGGAGGAGGAAAATGTATACTGCCTGGAAAAATAGTCTGGAGTCAATTGGTAAAGGGCTTTAAATGCCAACCAGGGTCTGAATTTTAACTCATTTCTTTGAGCTTCAGTCAGTCAATTAGCATTTCTTAATATGCAGGGCACTGAGCTCTAAGTAAGTACTTCAGTCAACCTGTGTTTAAGAATAAAAATTTGGTAGCTGCCTGAAGTATATATTGGAGAGAGGACAGATTGGGTGTGGGGAAACATTTAGGATATTATTGAAGTAATTGGTGATGGTGGATATAGAATGAATAATAGTGATAAGAAATGGATTCAATTGAGCTGCTGCTTCCTCCATTAAAATATAACCTCCTCCTAACCCATGCATTCACCAAATGAAAATGAGCTCAGCTTCCTCAAGCTTCTCATAGCAAGTGATCCCCTTTGCACTTCCCTTCTTTTTCCTTGTTTTCTATCTATTATCATTATTCCATTGAACTATAACCTCCATGACAGTAGGGCATAGGTATCTATGGAAAGCCTTGAGAGTGGGACCTATGTATCTATAGATAGCCTTCAGGTAGGGTCCAGCTATCTGGTATCCATCTGTAGAGGATAACTGGGGTTAAGCATGGAGCCTCCCAGCTAATAGACACAAATGAGGTGACCCTTTCAGACCACAAGTACTTGCATTCAAAATCTGTAAAGGTTGTTTGAGTGGCTCAGATCCTAAGTGGTCTCTTTTTAAATTTTAGACCACAAGAAACTTGGAGTGTACCATTTATAACTTTTAAAGGAAGTAAAGAAAAATATTTCCACGTTTTTGTTCTTTGGGGTAGGTGAAGAAATTCCTCAGTCAGCTGACCAAAGTATAAGCAATGCCCCTGATAGTCTTTACACGGTAAGGTAACTAGCAGAGAGTCAGTCAAGGGAGATCTTTGTTAGTTGGGAGAAGTCATTTCTGACAGACAACAATAAGAGAGTTAGCTTTGGAGAAGAAATATTGCCCTTACAAAGGAATCACTTCATCTTTTCCCTTGAGTCTTTTCTGGAGTGTAGGGATGGGAATAGATTGCTTACTCCTTCACTCCCCGTTGGTTCTGGTATCTTACAGTGGAGTAACTACCCAGTAGGAGACACTAGGCTCAGCAGAAAGTAGACTCAGAAAGTACAGTTGCAGAACTGAACTAAGAAGCAGAAGGAGCTAACTCAGGAAGCTCAGCAAAGCAGCCTGCCCAGCAGAGACAATAAGCCCAGGAGGAGCAACCTCAGGAATCTACAAGCAGAGAAAAGGCATCAGCGTCCTACAGTGCCAGCGGCATGAGCTGTCCCGGCCACGTGTGTTCACTTGGCTTTTGCCTCCTTTCAAATGCACTCTCTATAATGTGCTCATTCTTTCCACTTCCCTGTTTGTGGGAGAATGTGACCTATATCTATGGAAGGACATATAGGTATAGATATAGATATATAGGTATATAGATATAGATATAGATACAGATGATATAGATATAGATGTGGAGAGAAATAAAGAGAGATATAGAGATACAGATAGAGATGTATATAGATTTGTGCATATATGTATGTATATGCATACACATACTCACAGATATACATACATATATGTGTATATGTGTGTGTATATACTACAGTTCTTACTATGCCATTTCAGTACATGCCTGTGTTTTGAACTAATCCGGACAACTGAATGCCTATTGAAAGTAAAAGTATTGGGGTGGCTAGGTGGGCAGTAAATAAGAGCGCTGGCCTCGGAGTTGGGATGACCCGAGATCGGATCCGGCCTCGGAAAATGAGCACCCACGCATAAATAATGACTAGCCGTGTAACCTTGAGCAAGTTACTTAACCCCAATTGCTTTAAAAAAAAAAAAAGAGTAAAAGTATCAGTGGAGGCTCATGAGGGGGCAGACCTAAGGGTATGAATTTCTTGGATTCGGGTTGGTCATCCTGAAGGGGACCTAACCCATGGAGCCAAATGGTGGGGTTGTATATCTTTAAATCTCCAGCACCTAATTCAGTGCCTTACACATGGGAGGCTCAAGTGTGGGTGTTTGCATAAGATTCTCCTCATTGATGGAAAAAATGATTACTCTAGAGGCCATGTCTTCCTGAGGAATGAAGTTATAGAAAGCATGGGAGAAAAGAATCTTTTTTCTTCTGATTCTGACTTCAAGAGAAAATACAGTCAGTTCCAGAATCTCTTCAAGATGAGGTCTCTGGAAAGAATGAATGACTATGGGAAGGAACAGGGGTGGGAAACCTGAAGCCTCAAGGCTACATGTGGCCTTTTAGGTCCTTAAGTGTGACCTTTTCACTGAATCCAAATTTTACAGAACAAATTTTTTTTTTTAATTAAGGGAATTTTTTCTGTGAATTTTGGATTCAGTCAAATGGCCACACTTGAGAACTTAGAGGGCCACATGTGGCCTTGAGGTTACAGGTTCCCCACCTCTGAACAGAGTTGCTGGTACCTCTAGTATGTTTCTATTTCTAGTTTGCCACACTAGAGAATTCAGGAAATTTTCTTTCCAGTGAAATCAAGGACTCTGTCTCTCTTTGTGTATGTCTTTCTCTGTGTCTCTGTCTCTCTGTTTTTGTGTCTGTCTCTCTCTGTGTCTATATGTGTGTATCTCTATCTCTCTTCCTCTCTCTCTCTCTCTCTCTCTCTCTCTCTCTCTCTCACACACACACACACACACACACACACACACACACACAATTGAACTGAGATATCTCATTTCCAGTGAGAGAGTTCAGTCACTTTATTTATTGGCTAATATATTCTCATTTGCTTAGATAAATGGATTTATTCATTTCTCAATATATGATGGTCTTTGTATAAACTAACACTTATTGGAAAGTAAGTTAAGCCTTCAGATATATGTTGGGGCATTCCACCATTAAGGGAAAACAGTCAGGAAAAGTATCTTGAACCTAAAAATAATTTCCCCATGACTAACAATGGAGGAGGAGCTAGATGTATTTCTAGTCTGATATCCCCTCTCTGAGTAGCTGGCATCACGCTCCCAATCTCGTTTTCTTCTCTAGGCAAGAATTAAAAATCTTAAAGGATAAGTGTGATTATAAAAATAAATATATATTTATGCCCTCTGTGAGCTGAATTTAGACAAACCCATGTGAATACACACATAACTACATTAGAAACACATACCATGAATCATGTAACCTCTTCTTTGCTAAGTTTTTTATTTCCTCTCCAGGAGAGAAATTAGAAGAGTTGAGTTTCAACATCTTGGGCATTCAGAAAAAAAATTGCCTACAGGTCTTTTAATGCTTTCCCATAGTGAAATATTTAAAAACAAAAAGAGTATCTAGGCTTTATAAGCAAAATACTAGGTACCAACATTAGATCCCTGTGCTTTGTTGACCAGCCTTTTAAGAATCTATCAAAGCTTCATTTAAATTCTTGCTAGAATGAAAATGAAGAAAAGAAATTGAAGGACTGTAATGGAAATGCAGATTTAAAGATCTTCCCTGCCCCTAGGCCCTTTGATTGGCTTAAGAGACTTTGATTGACTTAAGTGACTCTGAAAACCTTCCTTGATTTGAAAATATGCTCTGCCTCCTAATGGGCTGAATGTGGTCACATGGAGCCTGTGGTAGGAGGCTTGGTTTTCAGGAATGCCCACACCTTGATGCTGTGTGATTGGGCAGTAGGTCAAGAGGGTGGTTACATTCTCTGAGCCAGGAGAAGACTATATAATCCCTGATTTGAGGCTTTGCTTTGGGACTCACTTTGAGAATGTTGTGTGATTTGACCAGATGAGACTCTGGGAAGCCCTTGTTGAGAGCCACACCCCCAGCTTTGAAAACCCAGATGTTGATGCTTCCCTCTCTGGTAACTGTGATTTGGTATTGATGTAATGGTTGGACAGTTTGGAAGCCTGTCTGCTTGATCTGTTTGTTTCTCTGTTTTGAAACTACTGTCTGTATACTCTGAAGTTTGGGGTGCTGACCTTTTTCCCCTGAGCTAGGTAAATGATATATGTTTGTTTGATTAAAGTAAGCTTGTTAACCCATTTTGAGTTGCTTTCCTTTACAAAAGCAGATCTAAGAACCTGTGTTGGCAGCCACTCTGGGATGCTGGGGTGCTTGCTGCTACAAGGACCCTCCCCCCACCCCCCATGAAGGAGTTCAAATGATGTCTAGCTAAAAAAGTTGGGAACCAACTATGGTGAGTTAAGATAAAAACTGTCCCCAATCTTGGATCTTCGGGGTAAAATATATGAAGGGTGATCCCTATCAAGCACTTTGAATGTCCCTCCCCAATGCTGAAGATTGTGGGAGGATAGTTGGGATTTCAGACCTCACTAGGAGCTATAAGGGTTTCTGCATGCTTGGAGGTTGGTGGGGTTCTAAAGTCAACACTGCTAATTTCATCTTTCCTGTTATAAAGAATGCACTCACTCTATGCATGAATGAGTAGGGAGATATAGCATGGCATAGTAGATAGCTGGTTATGGAACCAGTAAGCTATGGTCTCAAGTCCCATCTCTGACACATACTGTCTGTGTGACCCTGGGCAAGTTGCTTAACTTTTCAGAGTCCAACTCTCTAAAATGAGTTGCAAAGAGATTCCTAACCTGCATTTATAGTGAAAGTTTCCTCATCTAGTAGCTCCTATCAGTAAAGTCATGTCTATTCCCAGTCCCTAGAAATGTATGATCCTTTTGGGTCACATGAAGTTGGGAAAGAAAAGATTGCATGGAGACTGAACTATCTGAGAAATTATGAATTATTTTGAGGAGTGTATTGGTACCCTTAGAAAGCACTGGGAAAAGCCAAGGCTGGTAATGAATGGTATTTCATTGGCAGTGATGTTGATCTAGCTGATTCTTTGGGCTCCACCCAGAGGCTTAGTTGAGTACAGCAATCCACTGGGATAACTGTTTAGTTTGCACATGTCTAGTGAGAGCCCAGGCCTAGAGCACCACCTGGTGGCTTACCTAGATATAGACAGACCTCTACATAGCCACCTCAACCCCATCTTGTGTTATTAGCATAGGAAATTTTGGTACTGCCTAGAGCGTTTCAGTTGAATGAATGGAGTCTGGTGTTTGGTTTGCCATCTACCATGTGTGGGGATGCTTTGTATCCCCAGCACACACTTGAGTTTGAGGACCCCTAGAAAGTTCATTAAATATTTTATTATTTATTTTATTATTATGTTTATTGATTTCTTATTTATATGTTTTAAGCTAGTACATTCTGACTTGTAGAAAAAAGATCTCTGTCCCAAATGATTAGTTAATAGCAAAAATGGCATTTAGAAGAGATGCTGCATAATAAAAAAAGAATACACCGAAGACCTTGGTTATATCCACTATTTCTTAGCTATATGACCTTGACTATAGCATGTTGCCTTATCTATGTCAGAAGAATGGGCAGTAGAATTATTAGGGTTAATTAGCCTCATTAGATATGTTTGCCTCCTCTAGTGATTACTACTGATAAGTGACCAAGATCCATTATCTAGAACTCTAAGAAGTAGATGAAGATAGCTAAGAGAGGAAGTGAGAAAATACTCTTAAATGGGTTCATGTCAAAATAAATTTAGTTATTCAGGCGAATTTGTTTCAATCTAATTACATTTGAAAAAGTAACTGGGCACATGACACACAATGATAATTACTTACTTTCATGAGTTACTTGAAAGATTGCAGAATTCTCATTTGACTCTCCCAGAAATACTATAAGACAGGTAATATAAGTATCATTTTCCCTATTTTACAAATAAGGAAACTGGGGCCCAAAGAGGTATAGTTACCCACAGTCATACAATTATTAAGTGACAGAGACAGGTGATATTTAAGTCCAGATTTTCTGACTTTAAGTTCAGGGTTATTTGCAGAAACAATGGTCTACCTTTCTGGAACACACTTTCCACATCCATAAAAATGAGAAGGATGGAATGCATGACCTTCAAGGACCCTTCAATTTCTAAACACTAAAATGCAAAAGTAAAAACAGTACACATTGTTTTGATCTAAAATATTTATTTTTGCAAGACTTAACTAAAATGACATTTCATGGTTACATGACTTAAAAAGCCATCGTACACTTACGTATTAACAAAAAAGCAATACCATAGCAAGAAGTAGGAGACATTCAGTTACTTTCACTTCACAGAGAGGGAAAAGTGAAACAAATATAAGTGGAAAAATCTTAAGCCCCACAGCTATAGACAGAAGAGTTTCAAAATTAATTTTTAAAAAATCTGTCATAATAGTTTTAGATCCACTTTTTAAAAAAAGAATGATTTACCATTGGATACAGTCCTTAAATATTCCATATATTCTTCCTTAAAACTAGTTTTTAAAAAATTTATGGTTGGAACTAATTTTTGGCATAATGATAATAAATAAGGTAAACTATATAAATAGCTTAAAAGGCTTATTTTTCTTACATTCAAGACACTTTAATAGAAAAAAACACAGAAAATATTGCACATTGTTCACATATATCCTATAGAAGGAGTGAGGTTGATTCTAATCCCTAATGGTATGACATGGGATGATGACCTAACTCACTTTAAAGTCTATGTCACTAAGTCTACAACATTTTTGTCACAAACCAAGACACTCCCTGTTGCCCACATATTTCACAAACACACTGCTATATAAGATTTCAGTTTCATTTTGGTACATAGGAATTTATGTATATATCAGGCATTCCAAAGAAAAGTTTAAAAGGTAGAGAGAGAAAATGCATCCAATCTCTCATGCCCAGGAGTCCAAAAACTTATAACTATAAAGCTTGACTTGTTGGATCTCATTGGATTGGGGAATTTTCATTATGGAAACTACCACCACCAATGAAAATCAGTAACAGTTTGTAATTTGTCTTAAAGAATTGCCTGGGAGCACCAAGAGATATGGAAAAGTTGGGATTTGAACTAGGTCTTCTAACTACCAATTTCTGCTGCCTATAAACTTTATCCTCATCACACAGCAACTTCATCAGGTCTTGGAAAGGAAATCATATTGTACCTGCTTGCCCTCCTATTGCTGGGCTGGCCCTTCTACAAGGGTAGAACAGAGTATTTTGGTGAGCTGCTGTTTTTATTTCAATAAAAACAGAAGCAAAATGACTAAGAGTAAAACTGAACTATTGAAGAAAGAAAAAAGATGATGTGAACATCAATGAAAAATAAAGAGAAAAAATATATTGTCTTAAAACCATCCATTTCCAAAGCAAATGCTAATTAACCAAAGGCCATTGAACCAGAATAAAGCCATGGATTCACTGTTTCAAGAGAGGGACTAATGCCTAGAGGCAAGAACTAGAATGGTTGGGGAGTTTCCAACCATAGATATTCAGCCTCCTCCATCCTTGCTGACACAGTCACTTCTCCAAAAAACTCTTTTAGCTGGATCATTAAGTCCCCAATTCATCTGGATAATTATTGTGCTGTGGGAGTCACAGACTGCACTTGGCAAAAGAACCAGCCCCAGTGAAATCCTTGAGAAGATCCTTAAACCAAAAGAGAAAGAGGAGGAGTTGACTCTCATTTGATGAACTCCATTTGGATGATTCAATAGATTATCTAAAGAGCTGCATGTCAACCAATTCAAACATCTTCGAAGCATTTAATGCATTATTTTGGAACACTTGGACAGTTCATTGAGTTGCAAGCATGTCCACTGACTGATGATTTTATACTCAGTTGCTTTTGCTGAATACCAAATTAATTTGTGCAGAAAATTATAATAGAATTCTTTCAATTGCTGCAGAAAACAATAAAAATAACAAAGGGACTCAAGGGAGTCACAAGACCATAAGATTTCTGCTTTTGTTGCACAAAGGAAGCCAGATCAACCTTCCAGATATCCTGAAGTAATAAAGAAATGTTTGGAAGCAACAAAATCCTTCGAGAGAGCAAATTAAGATGCTAGAGTAGAGATAGCAACTTAGCTGAACTCTCAACATTCCCCACCAAACAATTTTAAAATTATGCCTCAAATCAAACTTTGGTGTGACAAAGCCAACAAAAGATCTGGATGAAACATTTTTTCCAGTCTAAGAAAACTTAGGAGGTTGACAGGAGAGGTCTGTGACAATGATGGTGGTCTGTAGAGAGCATATAAACATGCAGCTATAGCAACAGCAGAAGGATCCGCAGCAGCTTCAAGAGCTCTTGGCCCAGAGATAATAAGGAGGGACCAGACAGGTGCTCAGAAAGAGATTACAAGGAACCTTTTGTTGGCACTGAGTACAATTGGCACTACACAGTTCTGGGTTGCAGTTCCAGGTGGAAAGGAGCACGTGGTTGGTCTTAAGAGAACATGGTCACTTGTTGCAGTTTCTGGACAAAAGGGAGCACTAGCACTTGTGGCCACAAGAGAATGGTGGACCTAGTTACAGTTCTAGGGCCAAGATGAGCACTAGCACTTGCAGTTACAGGGGAACAGGGATCTTTCCTGGGTAAGGACCAGAGCACAGATAAGGAGAGCAGTGATCACACCTCTCCCCGATTAATATCACCTTGGAAGCATCAAAAACCTTGCAGACCCCCAGAACTAGCTCTGTAAACAACAGCACTAAAGCCTGAAACTTGGGACAGTGTCTCCCCATCCCTAGATGAGCAGAATCCAATTTTAACATAAAGTTCAAAGTGAAGAAATAGGCTAGAAAAATAAGCAAACAACAACAAAAAGAACATAATCATTAAAGGCTATGATGGTAGAAGACTAAGATATGAACTCAAAAGAAGAAAAGAATATGAAAATATCTTCAGTGAAATCCTCAAAGAAAAATGATAATTAGATAAAAGTCCAATAAGAATCCTATAAATTTTCAAGAAAAAGATGAGAGTAGTAGAGTAAAAATTGGGAAAAGAAATGAGTAATGCAAGAAAATTGTGAAAAGAGAATTAACAGGTTGGTAAAAGAAGCACCTTAGAAAACAGAATTGGTCTAATAGTAAAAGAAAGCACCAGCCTCGGAGGTGGGATGACCCGGGATCGAAACCGGCCTCAGAAAATGAGCACTCACACAGAAATAATGACTAGCCGTGTGACCTTGAGCAAGTTACTTAACCCCAATTGCTTTAAAAAAAAAATAGGTACCAAAATTCATGAAGAAAAGAACTCCTTAAAAAGCAGAATAGTCTAAATGAAAAAAAGAGATAGAGAAACTCACTGAAGAAAATAATTCCTTAAAAATTAGAACTGGGCAAATGGAAGCTAATGATTTCATGAGACATTAAGAAACAATCAAACAAAGCCAAAAACATGAAAAAATAGAAGGAAATGTGAAATATCTCATCAGAAGGATAACTGACCTGGAAAATAGATTGAGGAGAGATAATTTAAGAATTATTGGACTATGGGGCAGCTAGGTGGCACAGTGAATACAGCATCAGCCCTGGAGTCAGGAGGACCTGAGTTCAAATCTGGCCTCAGACACTTAACACAAAAACTAGCCATGTGACCTTGGGCTAGTCACTTAACCCCAATTGCCCTCCAAAAAACAAACAAACAAATACAAAAAAAGAATTATTAGACTACTTGAAAGTCTTAATAGAAAGAGTCTAGACATCATCTTTCAAGAAATCATAGAGGAAAACTACCTTGATATCTTAGATCCAGAAGGTAAAATAGAAATTGGAATAATCCATCAGTCACTTCCTGAAAGTGATCTCCAAATGAAAACTCTCAAGAATATTATAGCCAAATTCTGTAGCTCCCAGGTGGAGGGAAAAAAATAAGAAAGAAACCATTCAAATATCATGAAGCCACAGTCAGAATTACACAATATTTAGTCGCTTCCACATTAAAGGAACTGAGGACTTGATTATGATATTCCAAAAGGCAAAGACGCTAGAATTACAACCTCGAATAACCTACTCCACAAAACATTCAGGCAGAAAAAAAAATATATTTAATGAAATAGAGGGCTTTCAAGCATTCCTGATGAAAAGAGCTATATAGAAAATCTGACATTCAAATATAAGACTCAAGAGAAGTATAAAAAGGTAAACTTGAAAGAATAATCAGAAGTGACTAAATAAAGTTAAACTGTTTACATTCCAGATAGGAAGATGATACATGTAACTCCTAAGAACTTTATCATTTTTAGGGCAGTTAAAAGGAGTTTACATAGACAGAAGGTATGAACACTAATTGATTGTTAATTGAATAATCTCCAAAAAAAATGAAGGCATGAGAAAGAGGAATGCACTGGGAGAATGGGGAAGGAAGATGTAGAATGGGAAAACTTTTCTCACATAAAAGATGCATGCAAGGAAAAGCTTTTACAGTGGAGGGGTAAATAGATGGGGTCAATGCTTGAACCTCACTCTCATTAGAATTGGTTCAGAAAGAGAATACATACATACATATATACTTAGTTGTGCATAGAAATCTATCTTACCCAATAAGGAAATAAGAGGGAAAGGGGATAAGAGGAAAAGGAGAATGATAAAAGGGAGGCTGGATTAAGGGAGGCAGTGGTTAGAAATAAAATAGACTTTTGAGGAGAGACATGATAAAAAGAGAGAAAAGAAAGAACAGGAGCCCAGGTCACTGTGATAGAGGGAAATACATAGTAATCACACTGTGAATGAGAATAGGACTAGCTCACTCATAAAATGGAATTGAGTAGCAGTATGGATTAGAAACCAGAATCCAATAATATGTTATTTATAAGAAGCATACTTGAAACAGAGAGACATAGACAGAATTAAAATAGGAGGCTAGAGCAGAATCTAATACACTTTAACTGATGTAAAAAAGGCAGGGGTAGCAATAATGATCTCAGACAAAGCAAAAACAAAAATAGACATGATTAAAAGAGATAATCAAGGAAATTACATTTTGCTAGGGAAAAAAAGATACCATAGACAATGAAGTAACATAAAAAATTTTTATAGCAAGTTTCTCTGATAAAGGCTTCATTTCTCAAATATATACTGAGTATAGAATAGAATCAAATTTATAAAAATAGGAGCCATTCTCCAATTGATAAATGGTTTAAGGATATGAACAGATAATTTTCAGAAGAAGAAATCAAAACAATCTATAGTCAATGAAAAAAATGCTCTAAATCACTATTGATTAGAGAAATGAAAATTAAAATAACTCTGAGGTACTACCTTATCCCTATCAGAAATGACAAATGCTGGAGGGAATGCAGGAAAATAGGTACATTAATGAATCATTGATGGAGTAGTAAATTGGAGGATAATTAGGAACTATGCCCAAGGGCCATAAGACTACACATATACTTTGATCCAATAATACCAGTACTAGGTCTGTACCCCAAAGATATTTTTAAGTGGGGGAGGGAAGACCTATTGTACAAAAATATTTATAGCAGCCCTCTTTATGGTGACAAAGAATTGGAAATTGATGAGATGCCCATCACTTGGGGGAATGACTGAACAAGTTGTGGTATATGATTGTAATATTGTGCTATAAGAAATGATGAGCAGGATGATTTAAGAAGAACCTGGAAAGACTTGTATGAACTGATGCAAAGTGAAATGAGCAGAAGCAGGAGAACATTGTGCACAGTAACAGCAACATTGTATGACAATCGACTATGAAAGACTCACCTGTTCTCAGCAATACAATGATCCAAGACAATTCCACTCATGGTGAAAAATGCTACCCACCTCCAGAGAAAGAACCAGTGGGATATGAATGAAGATTGAAGCATACTATTTTTCACCTTTTTTTCATATATTTTCTTCATATTTGTTTTCTTTAATAACATGACTAATGTGGAAAATATTATTGTATGATTGCCCACAGATAACCTATATAAAATTGCTTACTGCTTCAGGGAGAGGGAAGAAAAAGGGGAGGGAGAGAGGGAAAGAATCTGTAACTCAATTTTTTAAAAAATTAATGTTAAAAATTATTTTTACACATAATTGGAAAAAATAAAATATTATTCAAAATATTTAAGTAAATGCACAAAAAAGCAGAAGCAGATAGACACAAATAAACAAGTTAATTTTGTTATTATCATTTGTTATTACCATGTTAAATTTAATACTATAAACTAGGTAACAGAAGTTCACAGTTTTGTATGCTAGCAATCTTTCCTATTCTTTGTATATTTAAATATTCATGTTGGTTAATATTTGCCAAGTTCATATTAAAAAATTAAACATTTTTAAAAGAAAGTGCAAGTTAATGAAGCTGCTTTATAGATATACTCAGATTGTCTTCCATGTATGCCCCCCCCCAAAAAAAACCTTTTTTTGACTGCCAAGAGAGTTAATCTTTTGCTAACAATCAAATGTCTTTTTAAAAAAGTATTTTTTTAAAAGCAAGTTTTTTTCTCCAAATTCAGCTATTAATTTGTCTTGTTTAAAAGTCAGTCAATACAGTTAAAGGAATTTGCACATGTAGTGACTCCTTCACATTTTTGATTTGGAAAAAGCACTGAATTTGGAGTCAGAAGACACAGATTCAAATCCTGGTTCATCCACTTACTACCTAACTTCAAACTCAAGTGCCCTGATCTATAAAATGAGGAGATTAGACTGGATAACTTGTAAGTTCCCTTGGAGTTTTTAAATCTATGATCCTATGCGTTGGAAAAATAAATAAATGAAGTTGAATCCCATCAAACAATCATTTAAAATAGCCAAATATTTGATTACATTTAATTAATTTCGGTTTCTTTTAAAACCAGTTTGTAGTCATTTTAGACCTTTGGGGCAAGTGACAGGCAGACATGCATTAACAATACTGGTGAAGACTCTTTAGTCTTGGCCATCTTTAAATATGGGGTTGATACTTAAGCTGTTCGGGATACTTCAAGCGTTGTTTAATTGGGAAGTTGATGAAATGACTAGATCCCCTCCAGCCCTATAAAATCCAGTCCCTCCCAGCCCTAAAAAGGTCTATGATTCTACATGTCAGTCTACCTGATAGGATAAACCCCATCATCATTGTATTACAGATAGGAAATTACATGTAACAATACTGATGAAAACAATGATACATCTGTGCAGTGCAGGTTCAATGCTGTTATGGGATCAGCACCCCAGACTCCCACCAAAGCCAAACAGAGTTCTGCCCCATATATTTCCTACATGGCAAGCATTACGGGATTAAAACCAGCGCTAGGTTAAGCAAAATCTTTAGACACAGCCTCAACAAAGTTTGGCGCTGACATCAAGATCCCAATGGTGCAAATGATGGTGAAGACTGAAAAAGCCATCAGACATAGGCGATCCACCACACAGGCTGCAAACTTCCACTCATTACAGACAGCTTCCTCTTCATCCTGGTCACGGAATCGGTTGGCAATGTAGCGGACCTCCTCCAAGATCTTAGCCAGGTCTGGATCCCCCTCAGAGGTGTGCCCACTGTGAAGGAGATTCTCCTCCTCAGTGGGAGAACAAGTCATCCTCCCACAGATGACCCCAGAGTCACTAGCAGGCATGCAGTGCGTCCCCTCCAAGCCACGGAAGCCAATGTAGAGCATGTTTCCATTACTGGTTGGTTGCCCTGACATGGCATTGAGCTCCACACTGGTCAGGCTGCATCGGTGCTGCTTGTGCTGGCAGGCAGGGCGGACCTTGTCCTCTCCAGGCCGTTTCATCCTCAGAAACCAGGCACACCAATTCAGAAGGATAATTCTGGTCTAGGAGATATATGCAAAGTGCATTAGGATCCAAGCCCTTTATGCATGCTGGGAATGGAGCAAAAACAACCTGAACTTGAAAGACAGACTGGTTGAAACAAATCTGTCAATATTTGTTCCTAAGTGAAATTTGCTATAATATAATTGGGGGGTGGTGGAATGAGTGTGCTTCCCAAGTCAAACAGACATTTCATTAATTCTAGAGGGAAACAGAATCGAATCTCTCCTATGCCCTATTGATTTTATATACTTGATCAGGGATGACAGGCCACAACTGCTGAGCCAGTTGAGAGAAATGAATGAAAATCAACATATAACATTAGCCTTGATGCAACAATTTTTCTCTGAGAAAGCCAGTAGTCTAGCAAAGAGCTGGCACAAACTGTCTTAAAGAAGACATCTGGCTGAGGGAAAACATAGGCTGTGATATTTCTGAAATGAAACGGAAGATGTTTAATTACAGTGCAGGTTTATTAGACAGAGGCAGTGGGGTTTAGTGGATAGTAAGCTAGCCTCAAAGCCCACATCCCTCTCTACCTCTGACATAGTTGGCCGTGTGCCCCTAGCCAAATCATTTAATCTCTTAGAGCTCTGGGTAGTTTTCTAACATTATAAGTTGCAGAGTTGTTGACCTGAACTGCCAAAGAGAATTTTCTCACCTGGGAGTTTCTTATACAAATGAAATCAGAGCTGTAGTACCTATCCCCATTCTATATACAGAGCCCTATGAGATACTAAAGATTAACTATGACTTGGTCCCCTACGTCTATGGTAGAATTCCATATGCAGTGGAAGAAAGTTGAAGTTACTTAGTTCAGATGAGATAATATATCTAAAATGCATTTATTCTGAACATAAGATCATAGATCTAGATAGGTGAAAGGGCCATCAGATATCATGTTGTCCAATCTTTTCAATTTAGAAGTGAGGAAACTATGGCCTGTGGAGGTTAAGTGACTTACTCAGAGTTACATGGGAAATAAGTATCAAAGGTGAGACCTGAACCCAGGTCCTCTGACTCCAGAATACATGAAGCTCTTGGGAAGGGAAATCCTTCCATCAATTCAGATTGACATTTGTTTTTCAACTTAAAGTCTTATAGAGTCTCCTAGGGCACGGGGAGGTGAAATTTTTATCCAGGGTCACACAGGAAGTATGTGTTGTTGTTGTGTTTGTCCTTCATTTCCGAAGAGGACCATGGCATCAGGGAAATGACGTGACTTGCAGTTGACTTTGATTTGGTGAGGGAGGGTTGTACAAGGTCACTGGCCTCACTTTCTCTTCCAGAGATATCTGAATGCAGTGACCTAATATTCACCTGGAGATGACCCAGGACACAATGGGAGACCCTGACCCCTGTACACTAAGGTATTTCCATGTATGCACTTAGAATGAGGTAACGTCCATTCGGTGAATAGACCTCTTTAAGAAGTGAGTCAAAGGATGTGCCCTTTAATTAGAAAAAAGAAAAAAAATCAAGCTGGGAGAGGAATACCCTCAGGCCTGCTGTTCCAAAGAGAAACAGTTACCACTGACATTCACCATAACCCAAGAGGGCCCAAAATACAGCCATCAAGTGGAGCTTGGGCAGGGACCTTTTGTGGTCCAATCTATGGGCTTCAGAGTGAACTGAAAAAAGGAAGGAAAGGAAGGAAGGAAGGAAGGAAGGAAGGAAGGAAGGAAGGAAGGAAGGAAGGAAGGAAGGAAGGAAGGAAGGAAGGAAGGAAGGAAGGAAGGAAGGAAGGAAGGAAGGAAGAAAGGAAGAAGTACGAAAGGAAGGAAAGAAGGAAGGAAAGAAAGAGAAAGAGAAAGAAGGAGAGAGAGAAAGAAGGGAGGGAGGGAAGGAAGGAAGAAAAGAAGGAAGGAAGAAAGAAAGGAAGGAAGGAAAGAAGGAATCAAGCCAGTAAACCCCAAGTTAAATGGTCAAAAGAAGGAGAGGGAGAGGACAAGCTGAGTTACCCAACTAGTTGGGTCCCCATTCAGGCAGCTCAGTCTGCTCACAGGTTGTATTTGTCTTTTGTTTTCAAAGATTTCCATGGCATCAGGGAAATGATGACATGACTTGCAGCTGACTTTGATTTAAATGAGGGAGGGCTGTGCAAGGTCACCAGCCTTACTTTCTCCTGGAGGAGAATGTGTTAGAAAGAGATGAGGAACCCAGATCTTACAGCTTCTGGAGGCCAGGTCACTTAACCTCTGAATGCTGTAAGCTAGTCATGTCAAACTCAGATAGAGACAGGGGTCACTAAACTGTATGCAAGGACCCCAGTGGACCACAAATCAACTTAGAAAATCACACAGGTATATATTTCTTTTTTATTAACACATCAACACATTAAAGTCAAATGGGAACTAAATTTTAATCTGGTTCAGAGCCACATTTGGGAGTGTTATGGGAGGTGTGCATGACACCTCTCTTGGAGGCAATTCAGATTATTATATAAATTGCAGACAAGGTACCAACCTGCATCAGTGAAGGGAATTTCCTTATCCCAGCATTCCCTCCCTAACAATGAATAATCTAGATAATTTAGCTTTAAAAAAAAACTCCTGCCTAAGTTATCTAATTTATTGAGATATAATGGGATGTTTTCAAACAGTTATCAAATAACCATTTTGGTTGGCCATTTTATTTGTGGTATAGACAAAGCTTTATGCAGCAACTAAAAACCTTTGTTTCCCATCTGAGCTACAGTTAGGAAGATGTGAATCCTGGATATGTAGCACATTCCCTACTGGTAATTACTTTTATGACATCTTATCAATGATTATTTCAATAAATAGCTCTCAAAAAGAGCAAAGAAAAGGAGTGGCTAAGTGGCACGGTGAATAGAGCATCAGCCCTGGAGTCAGGAGGACCTAAGTTCAAATCTGACCTCAGACACTTAACACTTACTAGCCTTGTGACCTTGGGCAAGTCATTTAACCCCAATTGCCCTGCTTTCTCCCCTCCAAAAAGAAAAAAAAAGCAAAAACATATAGAGACAGGAGAGAAGAGAAGACGAAGGGAGACAGAAACGAAAAGGCAGGAAGGGAGGAGAAAAAGGAAAGGAAGGAAATGGGCAAAGAAAAGCTCTAGATTGGTTTCATCCTGGGCAAACCTTTAATCTTCAACTTATTAACTTTCATTCTCTTGTTTCATAGCAATCACAGAGAAAGGGCAAGGAAGCTCAGATGTTTCCATTCAAATTCAGGCTTCCTAAATCCACCAAAATCAGATTTCAAAAGCTAATCCAAATGTTTCTCTTTCATATTCATAATCCAAATGTCATTGTCCAATGCTACATTTATAGTAAAATTTCCCTTAAGCTCAGCCAAGTTTGTTAGGATTTCAGAATGTTTACTTAAGAGTAGGTTTTTGTCTTGAAATAGAGTCTTCCAACAGTATTACAGAATCACATGACCTAGTCCTACCTTAGTTTTCTCCATGTTATAAGACCGCAATGATGGTGGTAGAAGAGGATTTTCATATTTTATAATTCACTTTCCACATAAAGAGAAACAATGACGTTACTAGTGGAGCAAAAACTTTGCATTTTTGATTCACCAGTTAGTCAAAAAACATATTTGGATGATCTGTGAGTGAAAATGAGTCAATTTTTTAAAAAACAGGAGCTCTATTTGAAAGTGAAGTGGAGAACCCATCTCTGAGAACAGTCATGAATTAAAACATGGAGGCATATTCTCCAAACGTTGGTGGATTTTTGATTCATAATTTTATTAGGGGGAGGCAGAGAATTCCTGGTGTGGAAACTCAACCAATAAAGATCAGATACAGGGGCGGCTAGGTGGCGCAGTGAATAGAGCACTGGCCCTGGAGTCAGGAGAAGCTGAGTTCAAATCCAGCCTTAGACACTTGACACAATTACTAGCCGTGTGACTTTGGGCAAGTCACTTAAACCCAATTGCCCTCCAAAAAGCAAAAAAAAAAAAAAAAACAAGCAAACAAACAAACAAATAAATAAATAAGTAAAGATCAGTCACTATACAACTGTAACATCATCTCCAAGAGTTGCCCAAAGGCACCCGTATGTTAAATGACTTGCTCGTGGTCACATAGCCAGTCAAAGTCAAAAGCTGCACCTATATGTTTCTGACTCCAAGGCCAGGCCTTTAACCACTCTGTCAGGCTGCCTCTTGGTTTCTGCAAAGATTTTTTTAAAAATTGCTATGCATTCCTCTGGGATTTCTCTGGATAGTGGTATAGATGGTTCATATCTCAAGAATATACATATTTATTTTCCTTTTGTTTCTCCTTTTAGAATGTAAGCTCCTTAAGGACAAGAACTGTTACATTTCTCTGTATCCCTAGAACTTAGCAAAACAAGTAAGCCCCAGATAAATGTTTACTAACAGCCTCCCAGAAGGCTCTTAGTCATTATTTTGGCCATGCCAATGCCTGGACAAAGACACTTCTGTGTGTGTATAGTAATTTACCTGGCACCAGAACAAAGTATACCCTGTATACCTGATGGAGTCTTTCCTCCTGCTTCCTGCTTAGAGTTCATATATTCCCTGAAATGGTGGACAGTCAATCTCAAAAGGATTCAAACAGCTGATTTTATTTTGAATTCCATGAACTAACTCACTGGCTTTCAAAGCTGAAGCATCTCAACAGGCGAGATTATCCTCCTGACACTTATCAGATGGTACTTATGTTCGCCAGTGTTAGTTTACTGGGTTATAGTCTAGCTTCTTTCCGTGCAAATGTCACATAATATTATAGCATCGCACAATAGCATCTTCAAATAACAGATCACTGCAACTGTTCCCTGGGATGCTATTATGTTTCCAATAAGAAAATAAACAGAACCATGTTCCAGATAAAGCAACAGACCTTTGTCTCTAAGATTAGTGTTTCAGCTACAGTTCACCATAGTCTCAATATGTGCTTGTGCCTGGATGTGAACAATAAACATGTTATAAATTAAGGTTTTTCTGGACAGCCTTATTGGGTTGGTGAAATATAGATGAGTCATCATCCTAGGTCCTAGTGCCCTAAACCCACCATTTTTACATGAATTGTGTGTATATCGACCAGCTGATAAAATTTTGTGGAAAGAACACTGGATTTGAGAGCCAGAAGGCCTGGGTTTGAATATTACTTCTGCTACTTACTATCTGTGTGACCTTAGACAAGTCACTTCCACTCTTTTGGCCTCAGTTTCCTCATTTGAAAAGTGAGAAATCTGGACTTTCAGGTCTCTTTCAGTGTAAAACCTATGATGATTTCTATTAAGTATTTCATACAGTGTGGGAGGTCCAGTGGGAGGGATACCAATAAAGTATGAGATGTGCCCTCAAAAACCTTAAAAATCTTCTTGGGGATGTAAGACTCACATACAAGAATTACTTAGAGAATTAGGCAATGTGGTATAAGAAGGAGCTGTGTTTTCATCAGTATCTTGAACTCCCAGTGTGGAAATTATTTTCACTGACACAGATCACCACCTGCTGTAATTTAGTAAATTTCTAAGATGTTCAAAATCTCTTTCAGTTCAGTGACCTCTTTTCAGGTTCAGTGACCTGCTCAGAGTTCACTAGTGTCAGAGGTAAGAAGCGATCGATGTTCGACTATTCAATGTTCGACTCAATCTATTATACCATATAGCTTCTAGAAAATATCTTGTGAAGTTTTCAAATCTGTGATACAGACAATGATACTGACATACAATGGAAGTGTGAAGATGTGAGTTGGGAGTATTCATGAAGGAGGATGGTTTGAGAAAGATACACAGACAGGAAGAGGTAGATAAAGCAGGGCAAAGAGAACACTTTAGAAGCCTGGGATGTAAAGCAGGACTCTTTACCTCTTCCATGTTCTGGGCCCCTTTAGCAATTAGTTGAAGCCTGTGGACCCCTTCTCAAAAGAATGTTTTTAAAATCATAAATTAAAATACGTAGAATATACAAAGAAAATCATTTTGTTGAAATTTGTTGTTATCCAGTTGTTTCTCAGCCATAGCCAACTCTTTGTGACCCCACTTGGGGTGGTTTGCCATGTCCTTCTCCATTCATTTTACAGATAAGGAAACAAAAGTAAAAAAAAAAAGGCTTAAGTGACTTTCCCAGTATCACACAACTCATAAGTGTCTGAGTACAGATTTGAACTCAGGAACATGAGTCTTTTTGATTCCAGGCCCAGTGTTCTATCCACTGTACCACCTAGCTGCTCCCAGTTTACTGAGGTACAGTTATCAAAATATTTTTTAAAAGTCCACAGATCCTAGGATAATAACTCCTGATCTAGCACTAGAATGAACCCCAGAGGCCACCTAGTCTAAGCCACTCAACTTACAAATGAGGAAACTGAGGCTCAGAAATGTCAAGTGACTTGCCTAAGGTCACACAGAAGAGAAGTATCTGAAGTGGAATTTAAACCCAATTCTCCTGATTCTAGAAGCAATGCCCTTCCCACTTTACTACAATGCCTCTTCAGGTACGGAAGAACAATATGAATCATGGTAGAGAGGTGACAATGAATAAGACACATTTCCAGGGAAGTGAGGAGACTAGTCTAAATAGAGTAGAGGTTAGGGTAGGGTCAAATACGCGTTGGGGGGGGAGGGAGAGAGAGAGAGGAGAGAGAGAGAGAGAGAGAGAGAGAGAGAGAGAGAGAGAGAGAGAGAGAGAGAGAGAGAGAGGAGGGAGAGAGAGAGAGAGAGAGAGAGAGAGAGAGAGAGAGAGAGAGAGAGATTGGATGGATAAATGAAAAGAAAAATAAATAGATTAATTACTGAATAAATAAAATAATAATAACAGCTTGTCAGGACAACAGGCTCCTTGTACTTGGGCGGGTACAGGGAATGCATGTTCCCCACCTCATCATCAGTCTGGTTTCCTTATTCACTCTCATCTAAGTGCAAAGGCACGTGGCAATGGAGTGTGGAGGGCACTAAGGAGCACAGTTTGATTGGAGTGGAGTGGCAGCATTAGCCTCTGGAGGAGGACAATAGTGGCACAAACTACATTATAGGACTTTGACAGGAAATGAAACCCCAATTGAGAAAATTTGGTTAATAAGGCTTTTGGAATTCAGGACCAGTACTAAAGCATAAGATCCTAAGGATGATTAAGGTCCTCACTGTGATGTCTGCCTGCCATAGCAGTTTCTATAACCTCATTAAAAGCTGCCCACCAAGCTTAGCATAGAATATTTAGTTGTGTAATTAGAATACGGAGCATTCCCATTTGCTAGCAAAGAAAAGGGCATTAAAGACCTGTTGCTGACACACATGGGCAAGAAAAATGGAAAAGCAAATGTGGACTATACCCTTAAAAGCACATATATTTAATTAAAGCATGGCTCAAACTACAACCAGTTTTTACAATTTTTAAAAAGAGACTAATAAAAAAAAAAAAAACCTAGACAGGATGGATGTCCTATCAGGCAGCAAACATGTTTACATGGGATGTGCTTTCACAAGGCAAGGACTACTAGCCTTTTGTCCTCAAACTGATTTTAAGATGTTGCTAGAAGGGTTCTGAGGCCCTAAAATCACCCCAAGGGATCTTGCAACTCCCTTGAGGTTGCTAAGAGTGGAAGGACTTTATTCTGAATCATAGCTGCTTCAGAGAAGCCACCTCTACCACAGGGCAATCTCAGAGTTTTAGCTCAGAGCCAAGGAGAGATATAGGAAGACAGCTTGAAGGAGTAGTAGTATAGTGAGTCAGATTGTATGTAGGCACCAGGAACAGAACCAGAAGATAGAGAATTATTCAAGGTGGGCTCAGGGGTCAGATTTTGAGAGACATTCCAACCAATCAAAAAGCATTTATTATTAAACACCTACCATGTATCAATACTAGGTTAGGTGTTGAAAAAAATATATATATAGACATATATATACACACACACATATACACATACATATGTATGTATGTATGTATGTATGTATGTATAAGTGGACATCCCTGCCCTGAGGGAGCCTACAATATAAGTCAGGGAAGACAAGATATATAAATATATATATATATATATATATATAGAGAGAGAGAGAGAGAGAGAGAGAGAGAGAGAGAGAGAGAGAGAAAAGTATATGCAAAAACATATATTAAAGAAAAATTGATTCCGAGAGAAAAGCACTAGGAGCTAGCAGCAGGGATCTCAAAAGGCTTCCTGTAGATAGTAGCACTTGAACTAAGCCTCAAAGGAAACTAAAGATTCTAAGAGGCAGGGGTGAGGAAAGAGTGCTTTCTAGACATAGGAAATCACCAGAGCAGTGTCACAGAGATGGGAAATCAAGTGTAATGTATGAAGAAGAGTAAGAAGACCAATTTGATTTGATTGTAGTGTGCATAAAATGAGGCAGGGGTGGTTTGCAATATGGCTAAGAAGATAGGAAAGGGTAAGGTTATGAGGGGATTTTAAATGCCAAAGAAGTTTATAGAGGTAATAGGGAGCCATTTAGAGCTTAATGAGTAAGGAAG
The DNA here is from genome assembly GCA_011680675.1 of Gymnobelideus leadbeateri. Lineage (NCBI taxonomy): Eukaryota > Metazoa > Chordata > Mammalia > Diprotodontia > Petauridae > Gymnobelideus > Gymnobelideus leadbeateri. The sequence goes on along the minus strand of WOXC01008807.1, from coordinate 58,456 downwards.
TGAACCACTAGGTAGACTTGGACTAACTGAATGTTGAGAGGACATCTAAGGAAAACAAGGGAATTCACAGATCTTCCCCTTTCCTTCCAACCCACTTCTCCCATTCAATAGGTTTCAAGAAACTAAGAAGCAATTTTATGAGGACTGGACTAAAACAAAAGCCTCTGAAGTAACCTCTCAAAGTGTACTGGAGCTCCTGAGAGTATGACCAAAATAACCCAGATTGCTGAGGTTTTCCCAGACAGAGAGCACTGCCCAGAGCTTCCAAGAGGAAGGGGTATTATATAAGGTATTACCATAATGTAATGAGATAGGTTTTTTTCTTAATAGTCAAACTTAGACATCCAAATTAAATTTGTCTCCTTGTTCAAAATATTCAAAGTTCATCTTGTATACAATGTTTAAAGTAGTCATCTTGGGAGGCCATATACTTATTCCATTGAGTTTACTCTTGTTTGACAGAGTTTTGCAATTCCTATTACAGAATCACCTTCGAAGCCTATGACATATTTGGGGGAATACTTTCATTGGTGGCAAATCTCCAAGCCATTAGAACAGATTTGATTTCTGGAAACACCAAAAGTCATTAAGTGCCAGGTAAGTGATCAAATAAAACAATATTATTCCACTATTTGGTTAAAATGAAAATAAAACCCAACAATAAGGTTATGACATGGAGTCATGAGACTGTCTTCCATGTGGGGTTGTAATCATATGCTGGCCCCAAAGAACACTCCAAAACAGTTTTTGATGTTTTGGGTAATGATAACATTGTTGGAATAGTATCATATAGCATTTGGATCTAGAAGGGACCTTAAACTTCATCTAACTCAATCTCTTCCTTTTGTAAATGAGGAGTCCAAACCCAGAAAGGCTCAGCAACTTTCCCAGGGTCACAGAACGAGTTAGTAGCAGAATTGAGACTCTTAACTATGACTTCCTGATTCAAAGATTTAAGCTCCCTTTAAGGTCCCCATTCAGTAGTGGTGAGGGGTCTCCTAACAAAGTTTGGATGGCCTCTTATCCAGTATATTGTATAAAAGATGCTTCTTCCAATACAAGTTAGACAAGATGGCTATGGAGGACCCTGCCAACTCTGAAATTCTCTAATTCTGTGTAAGAACCTATGTGATGTTTACTGTACTTTACCTGGACTTGGATACTGAAAATACCATGGGAGTGGGGGAGCAAAGAGGAATGGGAACATGTAAATGGGTGAGCAGAACGTCTGGCTAACCCACAGTTGGGCAGAGGATACCACTAGACCCTATTTCTTCAAGCTGTCTTCCTATCTCTATCTCTCTCTCTCTCTCTCTCTCTCTCTCTCTCTCTCTCTCTCTCTCTCTCTCTCTCTCTGGCTCTGTGCTAAAACTCTGAGATAGTCCTGGGGTAGAGGTGGCTGTCTCTGAAGGAGCCATGATTCAGAATAAAGTCCTCCCACTCCTAGCAACCTCAAGGCAGTAGCAAGATCCCTTGGCATGATTTTAGTGCCTACAGCCCTTCTAGTAACACTTGAAAAACAATATGAGGACAAAAGGCTAGTCTTTGCCTTATCCCCAAGGAGAAAAAAAATAGGAAGGTTTCATATACACTACAATATTTGGAGCAGAACTTTTTGTAGTAACAAAGAACTGGAAACCAAGTACATTTCCATCAGTTGGAAAATGGCTAAATAGATCGTGGTCCATGGTACATGAATGTAATAGACGACCACTGCATTGTAAACAATTAGCCTCTTAAACATTCTCTGTGCCTCACATCTCACGCCTCTCCAGTCATCTTTCACACAGCTGCCAAAGGGATGTTTCTAAAATGCAGGGCTGATCATGTCATTCTCTTGCCCAGTATCAATTCCAGAGGCTCCCTATTGCAACTCAGATCAAATATAAGGGTTTCTCTTTAGTCTTTAATGTCCTTCCAAACCTCACCTTATGCTACCTTTCCCACTTTATTTTATAGATTCCTCCTCTTTTTTGAATAGTCTGTGGTCTAGTCTAGATATGTTGCTGTTCCTCACACAAGACATTCCATTTCTGCCCTTTTGTACTGACTGTCTCCATGCCTAGAATGAATTCCCATCCCTAGGATCTTTTTGTTTCCTTCAAAACTCTATTCAAATGACATCTACATCAGGGGGGTATTACTCTGGGGTCTGTAAACTTTATTTTTCTAATACTTTGATAACTGCATTTCAAGATCACTGGTTTCCTCTGTGATCCTATATGTTTTATTTTATGCATTTAAAAACATTATTCAAAGGAGTGTGTAGGAGTGCCATGAGCCAGAAAAGGTTAAGAATCTCTGCTCTACATGGAGCCTTTCCTAATCCCCCCTACACCAGGAAGGATAGGAAAATAATCGGGGATTGAGGGTTAGAAGAGTGAGTGAAGAACACAGAGCTTCAACCTAAAGTAATATCCTTTGAGGAAGAAGTAGACAGGCCACATTCCCTCTTTGCTCAGCTGTATATTGATTGTATCACTAGGCCCAGGTGTATAGCTCCCCCCCAAAATTTTAATCTGAAGAACAACATTCCTTCAAATGCAGACATTCTGGCCTATTTCTGGCTTTAAAAAAAAAAATACTTCATAGTCAAGAGCTTATATAACTAAGCCAAACACAGAAACATAGGTAGATCCTTGCAGATAGAATGTAAATGTGGCTTTGGAAGTGCTCATATGCTACCAATAGTTTTTAAAGAGAAATCTGTCCCTGAACCCGGATTTCAGGAGTCCTGACTTACCCACTTTGGCATTTTCCCTCCATCAGGATCGTGGTGGTGATATTGCAAAACAATGACCGTCACCACAACAGAAAAACCAACAATGATCATCGTGCTGGCAAAATACTGAGCTGCAGAGAGAATAGACCCACTTAGCCATAGAAAGTCATCATAATAATTCTTCAGTAAGTATCTGCACCAACAATAAAGAGAACAGTTTGAGCTGAACTGTTTTCATTTGCTGCAAGTAATCCCAATTAGTTGGAAGAAGAGTTCCGAGGAGCAATGACCTTCCTAAGTGCCATGCCCCTGGTACCCAGGAGATGACGTCTGTCTATATAGAGGCTAGCCCTGCTTGTAGAGCCTCATTAGATCTACAGGAAAACAGATCTAATGACTGAAAAGAACCCTGGACTTGGCATCAGAAGACCTAGTGTCAAATCCCACTCTACCACTCATTAACAGTATGACTTTTGGCAAGTCACTTAACCTCTCTGAAACTAAATTTCCTCATCTATAAAATGGGAATGATAATTTTTTAACTAATAATGATTTATATCACACTTCACAAATACCATGTCTTTTGATCCTGCCAACAAACCTATGATTAAAGTCCCTGTTTGCTGATGAGAAAACAAAGGCTAAATGACTTACTCAGGGTCACAAGGGTAGCGCCTAAGGGCCAGGACTTTCTGACTCCATGTCCAGTACTCTGTCCACTACTCCACCTATTTACCTTCAGTATTTTCGAGTGTAAAATGGGGGTGCTAACTGTACCTACCTCACAGGGTTGATAACTCAGATAACATAGGTGCAGGGCACAATATAAATGCTAGCTATCATTATTTTTAACTACCTCATAGCGTTGATATGATCAACTGAAATGTGAACTCATATAAATACAAGTTTTCATTATTATTATTACCACTATTATTGCATAATTTGGGGATCTCCTTCAGGAGAAGGGGACATAAAGAGTACTTGGTAGATATCAGCCTAGTAACCATTCCAGAAAGAAAATATTTGAAGTATGGAAATGAGAAGAGTAGGAAGTGAATTAGGTGGAAAGAATATAAAATAACAAAACCTCTTTGGCAGTATTACAGCATAGAGCAGTGGAAAGGGAGTAGAATGAGGTCAGGAGACCTGGGTTCATATTCCAGCTCTGCCATTTTTTTTTTTTTTTTGCTTTTTGGAGGACAATTGGGGTTAAGTAACTTGCCCAAGGTCACACGGCCAGGTTTTTGTTTGTGTGTATGTGTTAAGTGTCTGAGGCCGGATCCAAACTCAGGTCCTTCTGACTCCAGGGCCAGCGCTCTACTCACTGTGCCACCTAGCCGCCCCCAGCTCTGCCATTTTCTACATAGGGAACCACTTCTTTTTTATATATATATATTTTTGGATGGGGGGAGGGCAGGGCAACTACGGTTAAGTGACTTGCCCAAGTGTCTGAGGCTGGATTTGAACTCAGGTCCTCCTGACTCCAGGGCTGGTGCTCTGTTCACTGTGCCACCTAGCCTCCCCAGGGAACCACTTCCGATCCTCAGTTTCCTCATCTATAAAATAACAAATGGACTGAACTAAATAACCTCCAAAGTTCCTCCTCACTCTAAATCTAAGATCCAACTTACCAAAGTTTGAGTCTATAAGCAAATAGCTCACTCCTAGAGTTACTTGGCATCTAGATAACACAGTGTACAGAGTGCTGGGGCTGAAGTCTGCCAAGACTCATCTTCCTGAGTTCAATTCTGACCTCAGACACTTACTAATACCTAAAGACACTTACTTGACCCTGGGCAAGTCACTTACTCCTGTTTGCCTCAGTTTCCTCATCTGTAAAATGAGCTGAAAAAGAAAATGGCAAACCACTCCAGTATCTCTGCCAAGAAAACCCCAGATAGGATCACAAAGAGTGAGACATGACTGAAAAATTACTAAAGAACAATCTAAAGTTAAAGTCTATTAAGAAATGAGGTTGGGGAGTCTAAGTAGCACAGTGAATACAGCACTGGCCCTGGAGTCAGGAGGACCTGAGTTCAAATCCTACCTCAGACACTTAATACTTACTAGCCATGTGACCTTGGGCAAGTCACTTAACTCCAATTGCCCTGCCTTCCCTCCTCCAAAAAAGCAAAAAAAAAAAAAAAAATGAGGTTAAAAAAAAAAACACCTGCAGGACTAACCCTATAAATGTAGCAAATTTCACTTCATAGTTTTATTAGGTCTTTTTCCATGTCCATAAAGCATACAGGAATACACAAAGGCCCTATATCTTCACCAGCTTTGGTAACTGTTAAAGCTATTATTTAGTCGAGAAGTCCCGCGGAGCTTCCTGGGACACACAGAAAGGAAGTCCCTTGCCCAAAGTCACATGGCTAACAAGTATCAGAGAGCAGGAAACTCAGGGTTTCTCCGGAGTCCAAACCCAGGACTCCAGCCACTATGAGGTTGTCCATAAAGCAGAACCTTCCCAAGCCCTCCTATTAGCTAGGATATATTGGACAAAGGAGAATTCCATCTCACTGTATGTCCCCAACCAACCTCTTGCATTCTTTGCCTTACCTATTAGTGGCACTGAATCAGATGTTGCAGGCATGATTTCTGCCACAAGCAGCATGAAGACAGTGAGAGATAGTAAAACTGTTATTCCTAGAGCAAAATAAACAGTGCAGAATTAGGGAATGATGGGGGGTGGTGCCAAGAACTGAAGATATTATCCCTCATTTAGAATAACCACTCCCATGACACATTATTGATGTGACCCTAGATAAGTCACTCCCCCTCCTCTGATTTTTAGATTCCTTACCTATAAAAAACAAGAGTGATAAAATCTGTATTCCCTACCTCCTGAGGTTACTGCGAGGGTACTGCTTTTGAAATCTAAAAGTACTATAGGAAAAAATTCAAGCTATTTATTTTCCTTCTTTATTTACTTCACTGGGAATCTCTCCAATTTTCTTCCTTGTTATATGGCCATAAAGACCCTCCACTATTTGAAAACGACCTGGCAAGTGACTTATCACTGGACTCAATTCTCCAAAGAGACTAAATCACTCCCTGGAAACAAGTTATATCCTCTGGGGACCCAGTTACTCTTTCAGGCCAGGAAAGGATAATTTAAAAGCATTGTTGCTACTATACTGGAATGTTAGAATTTAAATTTGTAGTTCCAAGACATCCCAGGTCTATAAAAATCCCTCTAACAAAAAAAAATCAGTATGAAGAAAATTTTATTATGACCAAGACATTCTGATGCCCCAGCTAATGGTCCATAGTAAGAGTGTTCCATTGATCTAGTTAAACTTAGCTCTATACAGCTATTTTCTGCTATCTTGTGACTTTAAAAAGCTTGCTTTATGCTAAAGGTTCTTTATATTTTCTGTGTCATGGATCCCTTTGGCAGTCTCATGGAGCTGATGGACTCTCAGGACAATGCTTTTAAATGCATAAAATAAAATAGAGTTATAAAAGAAATCTATTATGTTGGAATACAGTTACCAAAATACCTTTTTTTAAAGCTCATAGACCCCTGTCCGTTAATAAACATTTATTAAGCACCTACTATATCCCAGGCACTATCCTAAGCACTGGGAATACAAAGAAAGGCAAAAAGTCTCTTACTGGTAGCGTGCAGTTTAATATGGAAGACAGCATGCAAACAACATTGTATAAACAAGCTATACAAAGGTTGAATTGGAAATAATCAACAGAGGAAAAACATTATAATTAAGGGAGATCAGGCAAGCTTCCTGGAGAAGGTGGGATTTTAACTGACACTTAAAGGAAGCCAGGGAAGCCAGGAGGCAGAGTTGAGGAGAGAGAGAGCCTTTCAGGTATGGGAGACAGCCAAAGAAAATGCTTGGAGTCAGGAGATGGGACATCTCCTATTCTCAAGAATGACCTACATTCAAGTCCTCTGCTCTGCTCCTCGGGCAACCTTGGATATGTCCCTGATACTCCCTGGGCTTCAGTTTCTTCACTTGCAAAATAAGGAGTTGGATTAATTTATTTATGGTTTTTCTTCCAGTTCTCAGGTCTCTAATCCTACCTGTTATTTTCAAAAACTTATCGTTCACAGGTGTGCATAATTCTTTCGGTTCTGGTTGGATGGCCAGTAAGAGACAATTGCTTTTACCCATCTCCTCAAATATCTCCCTCAATATTAGAAAAACTCAGCGAATGCCAAAAAATATCCTCCAAAAATAGCAATAATCCTTCAATACTTTAAAGGCCTGTGATTCTGTCTGTGTGGCTCCTACTTCCATCCATACAGATTGCAACCCTGTACACTTTAGCAGACAGAGGACTGCTGTAGCCAAGAAATTAATCTCCCTGTGGCTCACACAGGGAGGAACCTATCTGAATTTAGCAAGGCTGGTGCTGGGATGACAAGCATACAGTTTGTCCCTGGGGCACACTCAAAATCTTGTCAGACTAATAGGACCTGCTGGAACCTTAGCTTCTCTAACATTGCCCCTTAGAATTCAGAGTTACTTTCGTACCACCTTGAAGCCTTGGAGAAGGATTAGAACATTTGATTTTGGTCTGAAACTGTGATTTTATTGGTGGAGAGAACTTCCAGTGAAGAAATTTCCTTCAGCACCTTCTCTGTGACCTACAGTCTTAGAAAGTTGAATAGGCTCCCTGGAGAGTTAAGCAACCTTGCCCAAGGTGACAAAGTCAATACTGGGGTTGTTTTTTTTCTTAATTTGGTCATTTCCATTGCATCCTTAGAAGAAGTATTCAAAATCAAGTTTATAACCCTGAGACAAGTTCTCTCTATATGTAATAGGATAAAAATATATATTTTAAAACCAACCAATCAACCATCCCAGGAGCATGTCCAAGATAAAGTACAGGTCTGTCTGTGTAGTTTACCTCCTTAAGAATAAATGGTAATTTGCTATGAAAATGCTTTCTCCTCTTTGTCTTATAGCAATCAAAGTTGCTTTCTTCTGAATACTACATAGTGAAGAAAAGGATATTTGATTGGTTATAAACAATTAATTCATTAATTTAATCAACAAGTATTTATTATCATGGACCAGGGTAACACCATGCTAAGGGTAACACCAAATAAGAAACAAACAAAAAAGTCCCTACCCTCAAGAATCTATGATTTTATTAGGGAATGGGGGGGGGTATGAGGGATGGGGGTCGAGAAGGACAATATATATACCGATCAATAAATGCAAAATGTGTACAAAATACATTTAAAGTAATTGGGAAAAGCATACTAGCAACTGGGAGGATGTAGGATATGATATTTGAACTGATCCTTGAAAGAAACTAGGAGTTCTAAAAGTTGGAAGTGAGGAACAAGTGAATTTCAGGTATGGGGGCAGCCTGTACGAAGGTAGGAAGATAACAGGTGATATACAAGAAACATCATTGGGAGGCCAGTATTATCCAGCCTGAGGAACACTGGAGCAGAACACAAAGCCAAAAGAACCATTACTACTCTTTCTCTTCTCTTGTTCAGCACCTCCTGGGGTATTTATTTCCATTCTGGTGTGGCCCTGGAGAAGGGGTCTAGAACAGGATCATATCTTTAACCACCCAGTGGTGCCTGATGGGTAGTTCATGGTTCTCTGGCAGACATAGTATCTAATCAATGTCCTAAATCAGAATCACTCATTGTGATAGTGAGGCATATCAAGTAATGGGCCCCTTAGACCACAAGGCTACCTACTGTGGGAGGTATGTGATAACCAATTAGCAAAATAGCATTTGGGGTTATTTTTATGGTTCAAATAGTGAACTCTCTCTTAATTTAGACAAAGCCGTATGCTGCCTCTTTTCTGACCAGCAGGAGTCCTACATCCATGATAAAGCTATTATCCCCTCCTTGATAATGTTTCCCTGGCTTGAGAATTCCCCTTCCCAATCTATTCATGAAATTTACCAAGTGAAATTTTCTCTCCGGAGTCTGCAGGAAGCAAAAACACTAATAGGGCAAGTGCAGATATGAGCACACATGGGATGAGAAGATTAAGGCCATAATAGAGCGTCCTGCGTCTCATGGTCACGGTGAATGTTACATCTGGATACGGTTCTTTACAGCAATCATAAAATCTCTCACTCCTTTTTCCAGGAATTTCTAGGTGGAAAAGAAGGAAATATAATAAATTACTCAAATCTTTTTGTGTTATCTCTAACACCTCATCTTATTTTTTAAGGTATCATTCTTGAGAAAAAGCATTTATTTCTAATCCTATTTGTTCTCTTTTGAGTATGCTTCAAAAATCTAGAAATAAAAACAAGGGCAACAGATTGGCAGGGTCCAAAAAAGGCATTTTTCCCTGTGTTCCTACTGCCCCATTTAGTACACTTTGCTTTTCGTGCTCCATCTTAAATATTAGTTTCCTCAGATTCATATATGCGCACCATCACCCACATTTATAAACTGTTGCTCTCATTCTCATTAATAATCTCCTGCATATTTTCTAAATTGGAGAGTTGCTTTTTGAGGAGAAAAAGATTGCAAATGAATGGAGAGAACTAACTCCATCAGATATTTGAATGAGAGCCAGATACCTATTAATCTTATAATTTCTAATACTTTTTAGGGAAGGCAAAAATCAAAGAACTAAAAATATCACAGACATTTAAAAGCTCAAAAGAGAAATGCTTGTCCTCCTTTCAATTCCACCTTAATTTCATTTAATGACCTGAGTTCAAATCTTGACTTTGCCAATAACTACCTTTGTGACTAATTTCCTTACTCTCTCTTGGCCTCAGTTTCCTCATCTGTAAAATGAGGGGGTTGAACTAGATTACATTTAAAGTCTCTTCCAAATCTAAATCTATGGCCCTGGGATTCTCTATTCTAGTCCTGCTTCCCATCTTCCACAGGGGGTAGGAAGGGGAAAATGAATGACATTCACATGCTTTTCTACTCCAGTGGATTTAAGCTATAAATAGTAATTTACAGGGCTTATTTATCTTTGGGGAAAATAGAAAATCATATCTAAAACTGAGCTTCTTCCCTCAAATCATTTCCAGTTTCAACTTTCCATTTTCTGTTAATACATCACTGCCATTCTAAGACTTCCTAGGCTTCCAACCCTTTAATTTTAACTTCTTTCTCTTCATTCTGTCTCCTCCCCTCCCCCGACCCTATCCTTATCTGATAAATTACCAAATTCTTTCTTCCTTCCTTCCTTCCTTCTTTCCTTGCAGAATCTAGCCCTTCCTCACTACTTCTAAATTCATCACCCTAGTTCAAGTCCTTATCCCCATCACACTGGGTAAGCAGTGTGATAGAATAGAAAGAATACTGGATTAATTTCAAGATGAACTGAGTTTGAATGTCAGCTCTGCTACTTAGTACCTGTGTACTGGGCAAGTAACTGCCTCTCTCTGTGCCTTACTTTCTCCTTTGTAAAATCAGGAAGATGGATCATTACAAGATGATTTCTAAGGGCCCTTCCAAGCTCTAAATCAGTGATGGCTGCACTAGCCACTCACCAAGCCCTAACTCCCTCCCCACTCTGACCTGTATACCTCTGCCACAGCAATCATTTAAGACAATTTTTTGTCCTTTTACTCTTCTGCATAAGTCTCTATAAGTAACTCTTGCTTGTCCATCAGATCAAATCCAAATGCCTGCCCCTACCATTTAGGACCTTGGAAACTGTTGCTACCTTGTGGGAAGATGTGTAGAGTACTGGACTTGGTTTCAGGAAGACCTGAGGTCAAATCCTATCTTATTTACTAGCTGTGAAACCTTTGGCAAGTCTCTTCATTTCCCCAATACTCAGTTTCTTCATCTATAAAATTAACAGATTGGGTTTAAAGATCTCTAAGGACCTTTCTAGTTCTAAATCTATGATTCTATGAGTTATCCAACCTGACGTCAAACTGTCAATCAAACAAATCAATTAAGAGTCCACTATATACCAGGCATTGTGTTAAGCTCCTAACATGGCTCTTCTGTTCCAGTCCCTTACATTCAGTCTGTTCATTACTATCTCTCTGACTGTTCCTTTTGTTCCCTATCATGAAATGGCTTTCCTCTTCCTCTCATGTAGTCAAATTCTCTAAACTTCCAGCTCTGGATTTGCCTCCAACTTTCTATAATTAAACCTATCTCATGATAATCTTTTCTCAATCACATAATCACATAATTCATATCATGATTTGAAATTTTTTCTAGTTTTTCATGTCTATATCTTTGACTAGATGGTAAGATTCCAGTTCATTCAAAGAATTTATTATGTATCTGTGCTAGGCACTGTTATAGGGGCTATAGACCCAAAAACCAATGCTAAAGACCCATGCCCTCAAGGAACTCACATCCTGGTGGGGCAGAGGGCAGTTTTGTTGTTCAGTTATGTAGAACTCTTCATGGACTCTGTGGACCATACTATCCATGGAATTTTCTTAGCAAAGATTACTGGAGTAGTTGGTCATTTCCTTCTCCACTGGATTAAGGCAAACAGAGATTAAGTGACTTGCCCAGGGTTACATAGCTATCTGAGGTAGGATTTTGAACTCAGGGCTTCCTGACTCTAGGCCCAGAGCTGAATCCACTGAACCACCTAACAGCCCTGAAGGTGGGGCAGTAAGTACAACATATACACAAAACAAGTGAATACAAAAAATATACAAAAGAAATATAAGATAAATTGTGGGTAGGAAGTACTAAGAACTGAGGGGACTCATGGATGATGAGGTGCCCTTTGACATGAACAATGACTGGACCTAGAAATTTCAAAGGAGGAGAAGGTTAAGAAGAAGAGTTTTCCACTCATAGGGATTGACACAAAGACAAAAGCTGCACACAGGAAAAATCTAAAAAGATAAGTTAGAATCCAATTATAAGTAGCCTTAAATGCCAAAGAATTTGATCTTAAAGGTGAGAAGGAGCCATTGAAGCTTCTTGAGCAAGGAAGCAACATGACCAGAGTCATGCTTTAGGGATGTTAATCTGGTAGCAGTCTGCAGAATTAACTAGAGAGGGAAGAACATCCTTGAGGATAAGACCTGGGTCTTCAACTTCTTTTAAATCTATCACATAACTTTAAAAAGTACCGACAATATACCAGGCTCTTAATAAATGGAAGTGTTGCTTGCACAGATTTTCAGACCAGTATTTATACTACAAACTAATGCAATTAATTCTATGCTAATGAATGCAATTGACTTACCAACTAGATCCCATTCTCCATTTGAGATATAGCCAGAAATGTCTGCTTCTTGCATCTGTAAATCCAGCGACCATCCTCCATAAGACCATGACCCAAACTTCAGTTTGCACTGTTGTACGTCAAAGGGAAACCAGCGCACATCAATGTAGCATGAGCTCTTGAATATGCCTAGATTTATTGAAGGATCACCAAAGGGAAAATAAGAAGTCAATGCAGGATTTACATCATCCCAACTCAGGTTGAGCAATTTGTCCTTATAATACAATGGGTTTGATGGTGTGTAGCTTCAGAGCCATGCACAAAATCCATCACTTATACCTTAAGAAATTAAATGTTTGCTAACTTGCTGGATGGATTAGAGCACACCATGTTAAAATATTTATAAGGTTCCCTCCTTTAGCAGAGTCCTTCATTCCATGATTCATAAGCTGAACCTTTTTTCATTTTCTTTCTGTAGTCTCTTCATGGAGCAGATTGTCTGGGACTTAGAATCTCTGGATCTGTCCAAATCATTGATTCTCAGGACTAAGAGGCCCTTGATAAGCCATCTAGTCCATTCACCTGCCTCCAGACGGGACTACATAGAAAGCTTTCCAATTTTAAAACTATCATTTTCTTTAAAAATCTCTCAGGCAAAAACACTTCATTGTTTTTCTACTTTTTTAGATTCAGTTGGGAATAACAACTCTATTCTAATCAAATGCTCCCAGAATATCTTCTGTAGACAATAAGATAAAAGGACAGGCATTAATCTGAACAATGACCACCTCACCAATACAGATCCATTCAATCACTGTCATTTGCAACATTAGGCTTCAAAATTTAAGAAGAAAGCAAAGGAATTGGAGAAAATCCAGAGAACCCAAAAAATAATAAGTAGAGGGTTGAAACACAAACTGTCCCAAAAGTCTTTTGCAACTCATTTAAGCTTTAATAGTTTAAAGTTGCACTCAGACTTTTGGGACATGCTAAATATGACTTTGGAAGAAAAGCTTGAGAAATCAATCTTCTAGCTAGAAATATACACAAAGTCACAGCAACTAGCCCAGATCCCACATGCACCAAACAAGATGTAATGGCCTTAAATTGTGAAAGGAGGGATTTTGACTGGATTTAGAATTTCCTCCTGACAAGGCCTATTAAATACAGAATTGGTTACCAAGTGACATCCCCTAAGGGCTTTAAGGAGGAGAAATGACACCTGTCTGGAGTGGTTTAAAAGTAGCCCTGCCTGGAGCCAGAGAAATGGACAAAATGATGGTTGAGGGCATAAACAATTCATAATTTGAGGTGGAATTGGACAATCAGCTTATGCAACTGCTACTCCTTCCTCCAAAAAAAAAAAGGAATTAGGACTAGTATGTCAAATTCCCATGAGAAATCAAAAGTAATTATATCTGAAATAGTTCCATCCAGCTGAATAATCAATGTTGTTCTCCACTGGTGATGACTGAATAATGCTTCCAAAGGCTTAACCCTTACACTGGGAGTTGTTACCAATAAGCATAGAGAAGAAACACATGCATGTAATAGAAAAGTCACCATGGGACAGATTATAGGATAGCCAATGCAGAGAAGCCAAACCTGCTATACAAACTACATCAAAAACAAACAAAAATCCTTGAAGTTCTCAAAGCAAAAACAAGCAAAATATCTCAAGTTCAATTCCAAAAAAAAATAAAAAACTATTGGATAAACTATCTGAACTTCAAAATATATATAGCCAAGAACATGAAGTGAATCATTTCTATCAAAAGTCAATGAAATGTATAACCTAAATCATATTGCTGCCATCTTGGGAAAGGAGGAGGGAAGGAGATGGGAGAGAAAAATTCGCAACTCAAAATCTTATAAAAAATTAGTGCTGAAATCTCTCTTTACACATAATTGGAAAAAATAGAATACTACTTTGCTTTTTAAGTCAATGAAAACAAACCTTCCATTGGTAAAGATTAATAAGGAAAAACCTTTGAGCATCCAGGACTTCAGTCTCCTTACTTAATCCATACCAATATGCTATATGCTGCTGAAAACGAGAACCAATCCTAGGAAGTGGGTCAACAAAGTCTGGTAAGAAAGAGGAAGCTTGATGCAGTGCTAGATATGAAGGTGGAGAGCCTGGGTTTAAGCCCTTGCTATGTTACTTACTCCTTGTGTGACCTAGAAAGAGGGGGTCACTTCATACTGTTTCTTCAACTTTAAAATAAAGGGATCAGGTGATATCACTGCAAAGTTCCATTCTAGATCTAAATCTTTGATCTGGGCACAATGCATCAATTATTTCTTTCCCATAAACTATTAAATTGTGTCACTAATGTATATCCATTTGTTGTTGCTCAGTCATGTCCAATTCTTTGTGACCCCATTTGGAATTTTCTTGGCAAGGATATTGAAGTGGTCTGCCATTCCCTTCTCCAGTTTATTTTACAGATAAGGAAACTGAGGCAAACAGTGTTAAGTGACTTAGCTAGGATCTTACAACTAGTTAGTTTCTGAAGTTAAATTTGAATTCAGGAAAATGAGTCTTCCTGACTTCAGGCCCAGTATTTTATCCACTGTGCTACCTAGTTGCCCTTATATATCCATACTGTTTCTCAACCCTCTGAACATGTAATATGGTAAAAGGAACAGTAATAATAAACTCATCAATTTAATTCAGTAGCTATCAATCAATCAATCACCTTTAGGATACATTGCCAAATATAAAGTATTTGTAGAACATAGTAAAGACCAAAGAAAATCCCTGCCCCCAAGGAGTTTATAATCCAAAAGAGGCAGGAAAAGCTGGGTAGGGCAGGCTTGTGATATACAGAAGAATATTATAATTACAATATTGGGCTAGAGGGGAGAAATGGGTCAGAGATTAGAGAATGAGTGGAGTTGAAAAAATTTCCTTAAAATATGAGTTAAATCAGTCCCAAAGTGACCAAATTTCAGAAAGACCCAGAAAGGGCTAGAGATCAAAAGCATCTTATTGACTTGTTTGTTAATACTTTTAGTTCTGTTTTGTTTAAGGCTACAGGATTAGAGTAAGATTTTGCCTTTTGTTTTAATCAATTTTGAATTTAAACAATTCTTGTTGATTCAACAAGAATTTAAGCAACTCTCGTTTCTTCAGTTTTCCTGTGTGTATTTTATGTTATGAGTTAAAGGAAAGAAGGGATGTGGAATGGCAGAAAGTGCTGACTTCATCTAAGATTCAAAACCAAAGGGGGAGAGACCTGGCCTTCAGAGAAGAGGTAACATCACTAAGCCCTAGCAATATAAGAAACTGACAGTAGCATACAGACCGTACCTGGAGAGCAGTCCCCTTGACAGAGAGTAGCTGTCATTTAAGCAAAAAGTACTAGTCATGCCCTCACTCAATGATGCAGGTCTGTGACATACCTGGACAAAGCACCCTTAAGTTCTTTCCTAAACACACACACACACACACACACACACACACACACACACACACACACACACACACCATCTTACCTGGAGGAAGGTATTGACAATGTCCTGAAGAATTCACTAAAACATTGGTATGAAATGTAGCATCAAATCGCTCATCAGCACTAAAAAGAGATTAAAGAAAGAATAAATTATGACATGTGGATATAATGGAATACCAGCGTGCCATAAGAAGGAGGTGGTTTCAGAGAACCTGGGGAGATTTGTAGGAACTGAGGAAAAAGAAAAATAGCAAACTCAGGAAAACAATTTATACTCTAACTACAAGACTGCAGAAACAACCAACTTTGAAAGACTTAAGAATTCTGACCAATACAAGGAACAATCATGATTCTAGAGGGCCAATGATTCTACCCATCTCCTTACAATGAGACAATAGACAAATATGAAGAATGAGATATACATGTTTAATATGGCCAATGTGGAAATCTGCCCATTTGACTATGTATATTTGTTACAAGAGTTGTGTTTTCATTTTTCACCCCTTGGGATGGAGGTGAGAGGAAGAGAAAATAAATGCTTGCCAATCGAAAAATTATTTTTTTAATTTCATAAGCAAATGCTAATAAGGAGTTAACTTTCTGAGTGACCCCTATATTGGTAATTAATATGGTCAGATTAACTTGAACAACATCCCTGAGAAGGCAGACAGCCCATGATCCAGGTCTCAGTTTGTCACAGTCAGCACAAACCAGTAGCTGAAAGATGTTCCCAGAGCACTGCACTGAGTGAGTCAATTACTGCCCCCATTCCATAAGTGTGCATCACTTTGTAGGTGAATATAAACAGATTGTCTTGACATCAAGTAACCAAGAAGATACACCTTATCCATCTCTAATGTAAGTCAGGCAAAAGCCCAGTTTTTAAGCATCTGTGCCTGATTCAATTCAAAATCAACTCTCAAATCAGCTTTGATCGTGTTGCAAATGAAAGAATCAAGACTATAGCTCTTTAAAAATGCAGCTTTGTATTGGAAATAATAAGGGCAACTATACTCTTGAGAATGTGATGGTAGGAAAAACTAGGCTGCCATAAAACTGTCAAGGGATTCCCTAGGCATTCCTCTACAACATTATGAGAGGGGTAAGGAGGATGCTATACACAGACATGCCCACAAACGTGCACTGGAATTGTATAAAGCCTGCTTTGCCGAGGTAGAACACTGGCCTGGACCATCAAACTGGGACATGGCTAGAGTGAGTTAGTTGGGACCTATACAGAAAATGCCAATCTCTCCTCTCTCAGGACCTCTCCTGACCTACCTCATCAGAAGTTTTCTGGTACAGCAATTAAGAGGAGAAGCCTATCAGGAATTAAGAACTCATCCCAGAAGCCACCATTTGAGAAATCTTGACTCCCTTGGCCACCTCAAATAAATCACTTCAGGATTTGGGGTAAATAGTGCTGGGCTCAAATCTTAGATTTGCTATTTACAACCTGTGTAACTCTGGGAAAGTGACTTCTCCATCTGACCCTCAGCTTTGTCATCTGAAAAATGATGGATTGGACTACATGTCCTCTAAAGTCCCTTCCACTTCTAAATCCATGTTCCTCTCATCCTCCATAAAGAACCTTTATGGCTTTTCTCAGCTTAGCCCCATTTGAGGCTCATCTTTGTTGCCACTGCACAGGGAGTTTGGAGGGACGAGCCATCACTATTGCCTGGGGTGAGGTGCACAGATTAGATAGTATGTCCACTGGACCATAGAGTGTCCAGAGGATTTTGATATGCAAAAACAGAATAGCTAAGTTTACTGGCTTATAGTATGCAAACTCAATTCTCTTCATTTTTTGAAAACTGAAACATCTGCCATTTTCTAACACTATATAGTATGTCTCTGGCTCTCTTTGGTCAGTCCAAACTCCTCTAAAGCAGGGAATACTTTCTCCCTTTTTTGTATCCCCAGGGCTTAGCATAGCAGCTTCTACATAGTAGGCCCTTAACTTGACTGATTGTTGAGTTAAGAGTCAATATGTGTTCTCTGTGCTTGCTGGGTCCAGTGACTTGAACTCATAAAAGGTATACAATTTCTTTCTTGCTATGTCCTAACTTATCTCAGGCATCCCCTGTTTATTATCCATTTTTTTGTTCTGTCCTTTCCAATCCAAAGATCAGTCTCCTTGTCGAGGAAAACAGAAGCAAAATAAAAATTAAGCAGTTCTGTTTTCTCTGTAATCTGTTATCCTCATCATAACCACCCCAAGGATCTTTAATCCACCTCTGTTATCCTTAGCTTTCCTTCCCAGTCTCAGCTCGCTCTGAGATATTTAGTATTCCTGATGTTTTTCTTAGGGGACCATGCAGTGATTTTTTATAAGGTCCTGTGAATCTTCAGCACCAAAACACAATTTGAATGATTGGATGAGCCAGGCAGTCAGGTAGTCAACAAACAATGATTGAACATTTTTAGTATGTGGCACTTACTAAGAGCTGAGAATAATAAAGAATAGCAAAAACACGGTCCCTATCCTAGGAAATCCCATTCTAATAGGAAAAACCACATACAAAAAAACTCTATATTCATGATGTAGATATACACACATATATAATCTATAGAATGCATACAGCAGTGTCAAACTCAAACAGAAACAGATCCTACATAATGACTTAGAAAACCACAGATTAACATTATCTGTATTGTATTGTATTTTTATTTATTTTGTCAAACAATTCCCAATTGTGTTTTAATCAGGTTGCTCTAGGGAGTTTGATACTTCTGGGAAAGAAAGGTAATCTCAGAGAGGAAAGCCCTAGCAAGGGGGGAGGGACCAGAAAAGGCCCCCTGTAAAGGGTGAGATTTGAGCAGAGTCTTTAAGGAAATGATGACTCCAGGAGTTGGGAGTGAGAAGGAAAAACATTTCAGGCACAGGGGAGAGCCAGGAAAAAGACACAAGAATTGCAAGATAGAGTGTCCCATGTAAAGAACGGCAAGTCCTTTGTCATACTGAATCATAGGGTACTTAGGAGGAAGCAAACTTTCCAAAGACTAGAAAGGTAATTGGAAAAGACTTTAAATGCCAAAGTCAGCATTTGATATTTGATCCTAAAGGTAATAGGGAGCCACTGTAATTCACTGAGAAGAAGTGTGATATGATCAGACCTGCGTTTTAGGAAGATCGCTTTAACAGTTAATTGAAAGATGGACTAAAGTGGAGATACTTAAAGCAGAGAGACCAATCAGAAGAGTCTTGCAATAGCCCAGGTCAGAGTTGCAGCACTAAAAAGTCACCAGTGATGGTGTAGAATGTCCTGATCAGACTCCCATGTCCTGGTATTGAACTACCATGTCAGGGATGGAGCACCATTGCCCAGCAAGCCTTGCCAGAAGGGACATGCAAATGTGGGAGAAGCACAGAAGCCCCTCTAAGACTGACCTTCTGTTGGTTGATGGAATTGTGAACACTTGGAGGGCAGACAAATACTCCTGAGTAGTCATATCATGCCTACTGCTATAATAGCTCTGGCTGAGATTCACTGGCTGCAAAGTTTATAGTCTGTAGAAAGTACTGTAAGGGTGATTGATCCCTCGGGTTTCTAAACTCAGCTTTTCACAGCAAGACATCTGCCTTTGGATTGCTACATTCCAGAAGAGAAGTGATAACAAAAGTTAAGTCTCCTGAAGAACAATGTCTACCATGTCTGACATTGAATGAGCTTCCAGAATCTGAAGGAGCTTCAGGTTTTTATGGACAGCAATGGGATGCCATGACCCTACAAGATGGCACCTCCCTACCTCAAATGTGAGCAGCTCCTTCTGGATGACTTAGTTCTTTTCTATATGGTCAGCTTTTGGGAGAACTAAAGGGAGGGCTAGAACAGGGAACTGTAGGGGCTGTGAGAAGGTTACATCCACAATGATAACTCAATGAATTGAGCTACCTCCCCACTGTTTCTGTTTATCTAGAGATATCAAGAGAGGGAGCAAAGAAAGCCAGTTCTTCAAGCCATTATGTGAGCTCTTCCTCTTTGGTGTCCACTGGAAAAACTTAGGGACTTAAGCAGATTATTGAGGATGTGGAGGAAAATTCTGCACTCTGCATTTTAGTCATAACCTTGTCAGAAACAATTTTTAATATTTTTAGATTAAAGTAAGTCTAAGTATATTCTGCTTACTGGAGGGATTCTTAACCTTTTTTGTGCCATGGATCCCTTTAGTAGCCTGATAAAGTCTATAGACCCCTTCTCAGACTAATGTCTTAAACTGCATAAAATAAAATGCATAGGATTATAAAGGAAACTATTTTTATCAATGAAACATAGAAATATGTTATCCAAACCATAATATATAAAATTATAATGAAATAATTATATTATATATTATACATATAATAAAAATTAAATGTATAAAATATATTTTTATAATATTTAAATTTTACATAAATAGCATTTTCAATTTTTTTTATAAAGCTCATGCTCCCCAGATTAAGAATTCCTGACTGAGAAAGAAGGAAAATGGACAGTTTCCTCACCATTTTAAAACTCTAACACAAGCCATTTTGGTGTTGCAATTTATATCATTCTCAGACAATAGACAAAACTCCACAATCAAAATTCAAGATTAAGGAAGGGGTACAGAGTTTAGATAATAAGTCACTTCCTCAAATAAAACAATAGCCAAATAACTTGGAGCATACTCAGGGAGGATAATTTTCCTAAAATTGTCAATCCCCATTTGACCACTCCCTCCAGACATTCTCTTTTGCATCTGGTCAAAAGTGGACAGAAGAGATATTTCCATTAACTGAAATAATAAAAGGCATCTCCCTTCTCTTAAAACTGATCATTGCTCTAATCCAATCAAGGCTATGGGCAAGAGCACCACTTCTACCTTAACTATTTCAAAAGGGAGAACTTTTTAATAGTTTCTTCAAAGAAAGTGATTAGGTCTTTGGTAGGGGGATAGGAGGGAGAAGATGGCATTGTTTGGGTGATTTCTCCACCAGATTAGTCCAAAAATCTTCCGACTAGAATTCTGGGGAAAACATTTCCTTCATATTTCTAAAAGAACGTGACAGGAGGCATCTGTTTCTAAAGGAGTCGTTCTCAGCTCTTCAATCTTCAAGTCTTGTCCGCTCTACCTTGCATCTGTCTCCTCTCTATTCACAATGTCACCATCCCAGATCAGGCCTTCATCTACTCTTTTCTGCACTATTGCATTGATTCTCCCTGCCTCAAGCCTCTCGCCTCTCCAATCCATCTTCCACAAAGCCTCCAAAGTGATTTTGCCAAAGTCCATATCAGTGGCCTATTCAATGAACTCCAGAGACTCCCACTTAGCTCTGAGCTTAAATACAACTATTCTGTTTGGTATCTAAACTCCTTAACAACCTAACTCCAACCTACCTTTCCATGTTCGTTATATATCATTCACTTTGATACACCCTGCAGTATGGCCAAACTGGACTTTTTATAATTCTTCACATCTTTATACCTCTGTAGAGGCCCATGCCTGAAATACACTCCCACTTAACTTCCATCTCTAAGAATCCCAAACACCACCTCCATCATGAGAGGAGGAACTGAGGCAAATGGGGTTAAGTGACTTGGCCAGCGTCACGGAGGTCTGAGATCATAATTGAACTCAAGAAGATGGGTCTTCCTGACTCTAGACCCAGCACTTTATGCATTGCACTATCATACTACTAACTATATGGCCTTCTCCAAACCACCTGTAAAAGTCTCAGACCTTTGATTTTTTCAGTTGTGAAAGAGACAAAAATGTTTATACTAGCCCACTCACAGGAGTCATTAGTCAATCAGCATTTATTAAACATGTATTATGTGCCAGGTACCATCCCAGACAGCAGGGATACAAAGAATGAGGCAACCCCTATTCTCAAGGAGCTTGTGAAGAAAGTGATTTGTAAACCTTAAAACACTCTATAAAATGTGAGCTATCATTATTACCAACTCAGCAGTCTCAAGCCTTAAGGCCTCTCAGTATTGAATCTATTTAGTTTTAAATAGACCAGAAAACACTGACTAAGGTGGACTTGAGGCTGATATTGGGGGGGAAGGGAGAAAACATGATTAAGCGCTCAGCAAAAAATAAATGATGTGAAGAGGAGAGAAACAAATACCAATACAGCAAGGGAACAAAATGAAGGAACTGCAGGAAAAAGGTAACACAAAAAACCCGCCTCTTGGCAGGGGATGATAATATTGAGAAAAGAAAGGAGCAGAAAGTGGAGAATAAATAACAAAAACAGATTCCTATGAATCTATAAGTCCATGTACAATGTGCTTCTCAACTATCCAAGTGCCAGGCCTAAGTATGATTAATAATGCTTCTTATTAATCCTTCATTCTCCCTGGCTTACAGCATCCCTGTGAGACAGAGCAGAAAGAGAATAAATGAAGATAAAGTAGCTAGGAAGCAGCATGAATGGGGAGAAAGTGGACACACCAAATTGCTTAAGAAGAAATAAAGCTTTGAGAAAGAAACCACATGATGGACATTTTGAACTGGTTTCTACTTTTATTCAAGCAGTTTAAATGCTAGCAATCGGCAGTAGGGAACTTCAGTGCCCATCACCAAGAAACCTTGAGAGAAATGGAGTTTTCTGAGTGTTTCCAAGTATCAGAGCTCCTGAGCCACAATGCTAACATTGTGATCAGGCCTGTAGACTCACTTTGCCAACTGCTACCGATACTTCCAGTGCAATGAGACTTCCAGGCTCTCTACACATTAGCGTGATAATGAAAAAGGTGAATTGCATCAAGCCACCAACAACTGGAAAATGAACCTGTTTGGTTGCCAGTCACTTGTTTTGCTGAATTCAGGTAGTATTTTCCTTTGTTTAAGTCAATTTATCTAGACATTTGTTGCTATTAAATTAAGACTGAGGTTAGGAGGCAAACCCTATAAAACCTAATTAATTCCTCCAAAGCATCATAATTGTACCTTAAGTATTTGCCGCTAGGTCAAGCTTTCCCCAGGCACAAATAACAGAGAAAAGCAGGTTCTTAGCAATCATCATCAACCTAGTACATTTTGCAAACATAACAATAGTTTTTATTAAAAATTAACCAAATATGGAGCAGCTAGGTGGCGCAGTGAATAGAGCACTGGCCCTGGAGTCAGGAGGACCCAAGTTCAAGTCTGACCTCAGACACAACACAAAACTAGCCGTGAAGTCACTTAACCCCAATTGCCCTGCCTTCCCCCCTCCAAAAAGCAAAAAGAAATTAAACAAATAGTTTGATAAGTTTCCATTTCTATATATAACAATGGAACATCCAAAGAAGTTCAAGGGTACTGTTCATGATACAAGTCAAAGATGATTATCACCAAACTTCCCTGCTATTTATGACAAGCATGACTTCCAGATCTATCTGTCTAGTCTTAGTCTTATTCCAGAGCTCCAAACCTATATCACCAACTGCCTACTAGATATTTCCTACTGGGTATCCCTTAGGCATTTCAAACTCAACACATTCAAAATAGAATTCATTTCTTTTCCCCAAACCCATTCTGTTCCAAATTTCCCTGTTTCTGTCAAGGGCATTACCATCCTTCCAGTGACCTAGGCTTGAAATCTCACAGTAATCCTCACTTTACTTGTTCGACCCACATCTTTAATCATAGATCAAGTCTTATTGATTTTCTCTGTAGTCTAATCCACCAGAAAAGGAAATGGCAAAGCTCTCTAGCGCCTATGCTGAGAAAACCTCATGGACAGTACGGTCCACGAGGTCACAAAGAGTTGGAAAAACAACTCAACAATTGAGCAACAATGTGCCTGGGGAGGGAAGGGAAGGGAAAAGAAGGGAGAGGGAAGAAAAAGGAGAAGGGAAGAGAAGAGCAATCAGCATTGATATAGTAACTATTGTGTTCCAGGCACCATGCTAAGTGCTTTTATAAATATTATTTTATCTTCGCCAGGACCCTGTGAGGCAGGTGCCATTATTATCCCCATTTTACAGTTGAGGAAACTGAGGTAGACAGAGGTTAAGTGTCTTACCTATAGGCACAGAGCTAATAGGCATCTGAAGTCAGATTCCATCTACTGAACTATCAGCTGCCTGTGCACTATAAAACACAGTCCCTCACCATCCAGAGATATAACTAGAAAGAACTGAGCCTGAATCCTGATGGAAGCAAACTAAATGATCTTTTTCTTTTCATTGTTTGGTTTTATTTCTTCTTTACCATCTTTCATCCCACCTAGTACAATACGCCTTTGTAATTGGAATAATGTCTAATATGAATGTATTTGCAGATTCTGTACTGGACTATATGCTGTTGTGGGGGGAGGGGGGAGGGAAGTAAAGGAAATATGGAATTGAATCTTGTTAACTGAAACTAAACTAATAAATTATAAAAAAAAAAAAAACACAGTCCCTGCCCTCAAGGAGTTCACACTCTAATTAGGAACACAGCATACAAATAAATAAGTAAATATAAGCTATACAGTGTAAATGGAAGATAATCTTAGACAGAAGGCAGTGGGGGGACAGGGAGATCAGGATAGTCCTCCCGGAAAAAAAAAAAAGAATTTGACCTGAGTTTTGAAGGAAGAAAGGAAGGAAGGAAGTCATGAGGCAAAGGAGAGGAGAAGATTCCAGACATGAGGGGGCTGCCAGTGTATCTCAGACCCTATAACCCCTTAATTGTTCCTCCTTTCTCAAGTCTCCCTTCTCTGCTGTCCACATAGCTTGTCAAAGAGGATTTCCTAAAGTCCAGGCATGGCACATGGTAAGCCCTTAATAAATGCTTGATCCCTCCCCTTTCTTTATAGAATCTAAGATCCTTGAAGGCAGGAATGGCATCTAGTATGGTGACTGGCTCATAGTAGGGCTTAATAAATGCTTCTTGATTGATTGTTAGTAAGGCTTCATTCAATTTTTCTCTATAGTCTAAGGGTTTTTTCTCAGCTGCTGGTTTTTTCCTCAGCTTATTATCAAAATTTAGGTGCTAATTGCCTCTTTAGCATCCTTCTCTCAATTCTTCTGTCCCTCCCTGCTGGGGAATGACAGTTTATAATCTAGAAGCAAAGGCCCTTGGTCTGAGCTCCAAGTTTGAATGTCTTATCTGCACTGGGGCTCACTCAAAGGATTTCCAAAATAAAGGCCTATCCTATCTTTACATCTGCAGCAGGACTTTCTCTTTGATAGTCTTTTTCCAACCATGTGTTTCATCTCCATTTTATACAATGGCCCTGGCTAATCATCTGAAGCTTCTGCCTAGAGACTCCTTAACTGCTTATATCAGAGATAGGTTGAGTAGCTGATAGCTGACTTTATAACTATAGTGAAGTAATGTTTTTAAATGCACCTAGGACAGCAGTTATTGAACAAAGATAACAGCAAGGTTTCTTCCTATGGTGTGAGTAGATATAAGTGTAAAAACTTACTTGGTTTTTTCCAATATTTTGAAAATTCTTTGTTATCTAGCTTAGAATTTTAGGTAGTAGAATATCTGAAAACATGTTTTCCCACTTCAAGTAAAAACAAAGAAATTCTTTGAACAGGGGAAAGTAAATAAATATTTTCTTTTTCTGCCTTAATCTTGGAATTAAGATGAGCCACAGTCCAGTACACAGGAATTGAACACGTTATCCCAATTGAACTATCAACAAGAAAGACAGAATAGTTAATGTCTTGTTCTTTTTATTTTTTATTTTATTTTTTTTTAAACAAATGCTTTATTAACTTCTGTTTTACATCATTCATTTCCGCCAGATTTTGAGTTACAATCATTTTCCCTCATTATTCCCCTACCCAACCTCCCAGAATAGTAGTCCCACAAGATATTGCTTCCTCCAATCTGCTCTCTCCCATACCTTCTCCCATATCCCCATCGACTTTTCCATTAGAGGAAGATGAATCTCTGTGTCCCAATGCCTGTACATCTTATCTCCCTATTACAAGCAAAAGAGTATTAATAATAGTATTTATATATATTTGAAACATTTAATGTTATGACCTCAAATTTCAGATCCATTTCCTTCCTCACTTGTCACCCATTCCCTCTTGGGAGATAAGTAATTCAGTATATGTTGTACATGTCTAGCTATGCAAAACATTATCATAGTAGATATATTGTACAAGGCTGCTTATAATTCCCTCCCACTCATCCCACCCCCCACCTGGTCCATTCCCTACATGATCCTGTCCCTCTTCTATAGTGGGTACTTCCAACCTCCCTCACCCCAAGGATGCCCTCCCATCCATCATCCCTCCTCTCATCCCCCTTCCCCCTATCCTGCTGCAGGTTGAGATATCCCATTTAGTATGTATGTCATTTTTCTCCCTGAACCAAATTCAATGTGAATGTGGTTTTGCCTTTTTAGCCTTCCTTATTCTCCCCTCCTTTGCAACCACTTCCCCTTGCTTCTTCTACATGGGATAGTTTACCCTACCCTGTCTCTCCCCATCTCCTCTTTCCACTTTCCTCTCTCACCTCATAATTTCATCCCTTGAGTATTCTCCCTTCCCAACAAATTCAACCTATGCCCTCTATCCATATATAACTGTAACCATATACACACATATTCACATATGTATTCATATGACCACACACCCTTCTTCCATTATTTTCTATTTTTTTTTAAAGCAATTGGGGTCAAGTAACTTGCTCAAGGTTACACGGCTAGTCATTATTTATGTGTGCGTGCTCATTTTCTGAGGCCAGATTCAATCTCGGGTCATCCCAACTCCGAGGCCAGCGCTCTTACTCACTGCGCCACCTAGCCGCCCCCATTATTTTCATAATGAGAAAGATATCATCAGTCACAGTTATTGCTTTTCCATATAGGAATGTAAATAGTTCAACTTTGATAAGTTCCTTTTGATTTCTTTTCCCTGATTATCTTCTCAGGCATCTCTTGCTTCTTGTGTCTGGATGTCAAATTTTCTATTCAATTCTGGTTTTTCCCTCAAGAATGCTTGAAAGTCCTCTATTCCACTGAATGACCATATTTTTCCCTGAAACAAAATACTCAGTTTTGCTGGGTAGGTGACCCTTGGGTTCAGTCCCAGTTCTTTTGCCCTCTGGAATATCATATTCCATGCCCTTCGATCCTTCAGTGTAGAAGCTGCCAGGTCCTGGGCTATTCTGATTGTGTTTCCACAATATTGAAATTGTTTCTTCCTGGCTGCTTGGAGTATTTTCTCCTTGATCTGGGGATTCTGGAACCTGGCTATAATATTCCTGGGAATTTTCTTTTTGGGATCTTTTTCAGGAGGTGATCTGTGGATTCTTTCAACCTCTATTTTGCCCTCTGGATCTAAAACATCAGGGCAATTTTCCTTGAGAATTTCTTGAAGGATGATTTCTAGGTTCTTTCTTTGATCATGGCTTTCAGGTAGTCCAATAATTTTTAAATTGTCTCTCCTGGATCTATTTTCCAGGTCAGTGGTTTTTCCCATGAGATATTTCACATTGCCTTCTAATCTTTCGTTTGTTTGGATCTGCTTAACAGCATCTTGATTTCTCATAAAGTCACTAGCTTCCATTTGCTCCAGTCTAACTTTGAAGGAATGAATCTCCTCAGTGAACTTTTGAGATTCTTTTTCCATCTGGCAAATTCGACTTTTTAAGGTATTCTTCTCCTCATTGCCCTTTTGGGCCTCCTTTGCCATTTGAGTTAGTCTATTTTTTAAGGTGTTGTTTTCCTCAGTCAGGCTGTTGACCCCTCATTTCATACTTTTCCTGCATCCTTCTCATTTTTCTTCCCAATTTTTCCTCCACTTCTCTTATTTGATTTTTAAAGTCCTTCTTAAGGTCCTCTATGGCCTGCAACCCGCTCATGTTTTCCCCTTGGGGCTTTTGGAGCAGGACTTCTGACCTCACAGTCCTTTTCCCGCTCTATGCCCCCAAAATAGGAGTCTAGGGTTGCATTTTTCTGTTTCCTTGCCTTGGCATGTTGCCACTTAATTACTTGACTTTTGGGCTTGTTGCCACACTATGGCTTTAAGGCCAGATAGAGGAATTTTCGTCCTGAACGTGTGGGGGGCAACTTCCGTTTCTGGCAAGCTGTAAACCCACCCACAACTTCCACCCTAGATCACAATCCAGATCCAGGGAGGTTAAAGCAAGAGCGATTACCCCCCAAGACTGATCGCTGGATCTCAGGTGGCAGAGTGGCTTGGAAGAGCTGTTTCTACTCCGCCATCTTGGCTCTGCCCCCCCAATGTCTTGTTCTAAAGGAGGATGAAGGAGAAGATGGATTTTGTAATGACCTGAAGAGAGTATATTATTATATTTGTGCCCCTGCCAGTATCTAGGAATAGCAAGGTATGCACAAAATGCAAGTTGGTCACCTCTTAGTGTAAGTCAAAGGATTGGAGGACCACAAGTTAACTACCATTCAGGTTACCAGGGAGAATGAAATATCCTTGAAAGAGTGGAAGAAGTATTTTAACAGAGAAACAAAAACAGAAAACAAGATCTGAATAGGCAGGATTTTTTGCCATCATAAGGAGGCTGGAAGATGGAAGAATATCACTTGGAGAAGGAAGGGAAGAGGGTCCACTGAAGGCCTGGAGTAATGCAGTAGATATGATGTTCTTCCTAAAGAAGGTGGAGTTGGGTCATCTGAGGATAATGGAATTGTAGATTTAACACTAGAGGAGATGGTAGAGGTCATCTAGTTGAATGCCTCATTTTACAGTTGAAAAAACCAAGGCCCAGGGAGATGAAACTGATTTGTCCAAGATCACACAGTTAGTAGAAGCAAAGCTAGGATTCAAACCTAAGTCCTCTTATTCCACATTCAGCATGCTTTCTTCTGTATCACAGAAGAAAATGCCTTCTGTTCTAAGGAATAATAATATAGGTCCACAAGTATTACCAGGGGAAAAAAGTCATCCAATAATAGTCAAAAAAAAAAAAAAAGGACAAAGGGAGGTAGTTACTAACTCCCTAATGAGGGGTACCAAGATAGCAATACATCAACCTGATATGAACAATGGAAAAGCAAACCATTTAGGACATGATTTCTTAAACCTAATGATGATTAAACCTTTCCTAGTGATTCACATGGGGAACATTATACACCAGAAAGAACCTAGAAAGCATTGTAAGAGACTATGGTGGCCTAGACAAGAAAGTAAAGACCTTAGGCACTCTGGTAGCATTTTCATCACTATCAGAGATTGACATCAATCACTAATCAAGGACTAATTAGTGAACTGAAAAGCAAGGGTTTCAGATGAGTTTGGGAACAAAACAGCTGTTTAAAAAGATGGTGTCTGAAAAAGGCATTTGTATTTCTGAATAATAACTTAAAATACTGGAATGGTTCGATTAAGTTCATGTTGTATGCAAGAGCCAAAGATAAAAATGAAATAATCTCTGCCCTCAAAAGAGGAAGAAGAGCACTAGCAACAAAGAATCAGAAATGTCTTCACTAAAAAGATGGCATTCAACTAACCTTGGGCCATCTTAAGGATTCTGAGTGGTGGAGGAGGGAAGGAGCTGAGTACACTCCAAACATGTTGTTATTTTTGTTGTTTAGTCATTTCAGGCATGTCCAACTCTTCATGATGCCATTTAGGGTTTCCTTGGCAAAGATATTGGAGTGGTTTGTTATTTTCTTCTCCAGTTCATTTTACAGATGAGGAAACTGAGGCAAACAGGGTTAAAGTGACTTGCCCGGGGTCACACAGTAAGTGTCTGAGACTAGATTTGAACTCAGGAAGATAAGTCTTCCTGACTCTGGGCCCAGCACTCTATCCACTGTGCCAAATGTGGGGGATGGCTTATGCAAATACATGGAAACAAGAGATGGAATTCTGATTTCAGCAAACAGCTAATGACTCAGGTTGTCTAGGACATAGAAAACATGAAAAGGAATGATATAAGATTAGAAAGACAAGCTTGAGCCAGAACACTGAGGACTCTAACAAGCTAACAAGTTTATATTTTAGAATAGAGGCAATAAGGAGCCATTAATGGCTTTCAAACAGAGGGATAAGATTGGATTCAGACTTAAATTCTCTGAAACGAAGGAAAGGTCAAAGAATTTTATATGAATTTTCCAGATCGCAGGAGCGCCATACCCCTAACCCTGATTATATGGAAGGGACAACCATAGTGGTGTTTAGATTAGAGAAAAGAATATCCAAGAGGGACATGATAGCATTTTTGAAGTCCTGGAAGAGGCAACATGGAGAAAGCTTAAGATTGTTTTGCTTGACCATGAAGGGTATAACTAAGAGTCATGGCTGGAAACAGCAGAGAAGTAGATTTGAAATGGTGTAAGGAAAACCTTCCTAACAGTAACAGAACAGTCCTAAAGTTGATCTGGCTAGTTTATCAGGTAATGGGTGCCCCATCACACAAGTAAAGGATGTAAGACTATTTGTTAGGGAATTTATAGAGATGAGATTATGTGATTCTGCGACTACTGAAATACTTTTCAACATCATGATAAATGGAGGATTTTAACCACCATTTGTAGAATCTCAGAGTTGAGACATCTCAGGTCAACTCCTCTAAAATTAAGAGTGTTGTTTACAACAACCCCAATAAATGACCACCCATCCTCTACTTTTACTCCTATAGTGAAGGGGAATTCACTCTCCACACAAACACATATAAACCCACATACCTCTTCAAGGTAGACCTAAACTCTGGGCAGTTCTATTAAAATGTTTTTGGATATTTTTTATTTGTCATTTTATTTTTATGTGAAGCCAAATTCTGTAACCCTATAACTTCAGAGAATCACAGAATTTCAGAGTTGGTGGTGGCCTTGATGGCTATTTTATCCAACCCATAACCCCCAAAGAACCCCATTAATAGCTCATGTTAATATAGGCTTTCTATTGTTTCTGGTTTAGCAGCTGTATCTGAGTACTTTTCTCCCTCCCCCTTCCCTAGTATAAATTTGGTTTCATTTCATTCCTGGTAAGGTAACCATATGTTCACTCTCTCTCTCTCTCTCTTTTTTTTTTTTTAGGAATGAAACAAACAGTTTTGTGTCGAATTAGAAATAAATCAGAAATGCTTGCCATTGCCAAAGGAAGCAGCAGAGTAATCAATTTCGCTATTATTATGAATGAGAAGAAATGATTATGGGATATAGAAATGGAAGTTGGTGAGCCAGTGAATTTTAGAAAATAAAAGAAAAGTGATGAAGTTCCCTCAATTAGATTATTCTGTGTAGATGCAGTCCTCAAGTGATTCTCCTATCATTTCTATGTGCATCCAAAAAAAAACATTCAGGATCTTGGGAGATGTTCTCGGTGCTTAAATTCCCTCATCAGTATTAGGTACATTGAGTTCATCTACATGGATTGTACTATTTGTTAGAGGAAGAGCAGCCGATGAAATAGAATATAATCTGTGAAGCAAATAAAATCTCCTAGGAGATGCAGTGCTCCAGAAGAGGACACTGAAAGAGGACAAAATAAAGTCCACATGCATTAGGTACTTGGATGGGGACTGGAGCATTAGAGGTATCAAGCCCTAACTGGCCTCTGCCCTTGTATAGCTCTAATCTTGGAAGCTGGTTAATTCCCACCTGTACCTATGGCCTCAAAACAGATATTGAACCAATCGTGTCCAAAGTCAAGGGTATATTAAAGATCTTAGGATAGGAGTTTATAAGCTCAGAATTCAGCCTTATAGTGGGTCTTCTTTGATTTTTAATGCCATCTCTCCAATAACTGAGTTCTGGTCTTGCTCCTCTGTGGCCAAGCCCCTGTCCCCTACCTACAGGCCCAAAGAGCTGAGTTTATGTCCTGTTACCCCATAACTAAATCCCTGTGGTGTCTAGATTTTTTTGTTCCTGAACTCCATGACTGTATCCCTAATTCCTAAACTACCCCAATATCAACTAATTCCCTGACTTCTTAGATCTCTCCCAAATGGGTACCTGGGGCTTAGACTTAGCTAGATAACTTGGATCTTGGATTCGGTTTGGAGAGTTGTTCTTTCTTCTCAATATCTGATCTTCTACCTTCAGAGTCATCTTCCAGTATGCCTACCCATGAAATAATCAGTGCCAAGCCTAGCTCCCATGTTGTAATGCCTACACTACCCAAAAAGTCTGCTTGGACTTTGCATTCTGCCCTTCTGTGGTCTGGCCTGTCAAGGTACCACCTGAGCCTTACTAATGTAAGAAAAAAAAACACACTTAGTAAGGATTTATTCAGTGATGTGACAAGTTCATAGTCAAGTTAACATCTACAATGAACTTTCTCCCTTAAGCCAAAATATGGCTTTAAAAAGTTTTGAACAATACTCTGAATAGAGAGAAAGCCTGAAGCACCATGCAAATTATTTCAAAGAATATGCCATTTGCTACAGGATCTCAGAAAACGTCCTTCAACATACACCAATCTGTGTTGGTTGTACCCAGCTGTTCTCAATGCAAGTGAGGAAGGAGAGAACAATACTTTGAGTCTACTGATTGAACCTGTTTCAGATGAAATATAGCTGTAGCATCTTGCCTCCCTCCGCTTCATGTGCAAACCCAGAATAGCTAGCCCAAGTGTGAGGCACTCTGTGGCTCAATACTCACTCAAAACTATAGCTAATGAGGCCACACAAATGTGCTTAATTCTACTAGTCAGCTAGAAAACACATTACTTTAAAGCAAAAGAACATTTAATCAAACATCATGTCAAGCTGTGATAAGTAATTATCCACCCTCCCTCCTCACCTCCACTCTCCCAGGCATACACAGAGTATATTTACTCTCTCACAGATCACCACACTTACCAGGGCATCCATCCAGAAAGTACACATAGCTGTAGAACACACACGGACAGCCCACACATATAAGAAACAGACATCGTTAGGGAGCACATATAAAGAAATATGTACCGAGAATCCACAGAGCTAGAGCACATACATAGGGACCCATGTGGTCAGGGGACACATGTGACGTGGCAATTCCAACCTGTGGTGGTACAGAGAACCTAACGTCCTCTGAAGACATCACTGCACTGCACTCAGCTGGGTGTTGTAACTAAGGTACATTATCACTAGTGGACCAAATGACTGCCAGGCAGCGCTACTGGCCTCCCCATTGCTGAGATGCCCATCTAAGGCATTATCCACCACACAAGGCCAGGAAACCAAGAAAATCCTGCAGAATTCCTGAGGCTCAGATTGAGTTCACCCTTTCTGCCTCCACATGTCTAATGCTAATATCAATTCCATGGTGTCAAACATCTGTCCAATTTAATATTAAGATATGCCTACCATACCCCGATTATTATTGACCCCAGAACCTATTTTAGGAACTCTGCCCCCCATAAAAAACACACACATGCACATAGGAGTCATATAGATCCTGGAACCAAGAAGTCCATCTCCTACTCAAATCCTTTTAATCAGCATATAAATAAAGTTAGGGCAAGAAGAAGCCTCACTCCTTTCTTTATTATGTACATCTGCCAGCAACAAAATCCAACTTTTGTGTTGTAATCTGGCCAATGCAAAGCCCTATAGTTTCCTTCCACCACCAGTTTCTAAAGACCCTATTTCCATTGTAAATGAACCATTTTCTCCCCTGGGATACAGGGAATGCAACTGTTATTGGGTAATTAGGAGCTGTTCTCGGGATAACTTCTGTGTATTATCCTAAGTATCTAAAACTCTTTGAATAATGTAGATCTTTATCTGGCCTTAACACAGAAACCTAAGTGTTAAGAGATTCCCTAAACTAACTATTCACAGTATCATAAATAAAAATATAATCTTAGCCTTAGAGAGGACCTTAGAAGACTTCTAGTCTAACCCTTTCTTGAAACATTAATTCAATCCAATTTAATACAACAGATATTTACTAAGCACTTACTACATGCAAAGAACTTTACAAAGTATTGGGGATACAAAACCAAAATCAATCAAAAAGTACCTGCTTATGTGCCAGGAACTCTGCTAAATCTTGGAGACAGAAAGCTAAAAGTGAAATAGCCTCTATCCTAAAAGAGTATACAATGTACTGGGAACAGGAGGGTACGAATAATAATAACTCACATTTATATAGCATTTTAGGTTTGCAAAATATTTTCCTCATTTTTCTTTTGAATAACATTTTGGTTTTTTCCCAATTACATGTAAAAATAATTTTTGACATTCATTTTAAAATTTTTGAGTTCCAAATTCTCTACCTCTCTCCACTCCATCTCTAAGATAGTAAGCAATTTGATATAAATTATACATGTGCAATCATGCAAAACATATTTTCATATTAGTCATGTTGTGAAAGAAAACACAGCCCTTCCCCCCAAAAAAAATCACAAAAAAAGTGAAAAATAGTATACTTCAATCTGCATTCAGACTCCACTAGTTCTTTCTCTGGAGGTAGATAGCATTTTTCATCATAAGTGCTCTGGAATTGTCTTGGATCACTGTATTGTTGAGAATAGCTAAAGACAATAATGGTTGATCATTATACAATATCAATGTTATTATATACAATGTTCTGGTTCTGCTCACTTCCTTTGCATCAGTTCATCTAAGTCTCTCCAGGTTTTTCTGAAATCTGCCTGCTTATCAATTCTTATAGAACAATGTTATTCCATTATATTCATATCCCACAACCTGTTCAGTCATGCCCCAATTGATAAGCATCCCCTCAATTTCCAATTCTTTGCCACCACAAAAATAGCTACTTTATCTTTGGGATACAGACCTAGTAGTGATATTGCTGGATTAAAGCATATGCATAGTCGTATAGCCCTTTGGGTATAGTTCCAAATTGCTCTCCAGAATGGTTGGATCATTTCACAACTCCACCATCAGTGCATTAGTATCCCAACGTTACCACATTCCCTCCAATATTTATCATTTTCCTTTTCTGTCACATTAAGCAATCTTCTAAGTGTGATATAATACCTCAGAGGTGTTTTAACAAAATACCTTCCTCTTAACAACCCCCTGAGATAGTGCATTATTATCCCCATGTTACACATGAGGGATTAGGTTCTGAAAAGCTGTATCTTGCTCATGATTAAGAAAGGATTTGAACTCTATCTACCATGACTAAGTGTTCTAAGCCCTGTTTGAATATTCCTGATGACTAGGAACTCACTGTTTTCTTAAATAACCCATTCCATTTTGGCATTCTAATTTTTAAGTATTTCTTTCTTGTATTGAGCCAAAATCTGCTCCTTCCATATACTGGTCCTAGTTCTTCCCTTTGAAATGAAGAAAAATAAGTCCAATCTAAGTCAATAATGCTGGGAAAGAGCCCTGGAGAAAGAAAAAAAAATGGTATATCATATGTATGTTGAAGATCATGCTATAGCAACTGCTCAAAAAACATTTCCCAAAGGAGTAGAAGTATTAGTCTGAATCCATCTTTAACATGACAAAAGAACCAAAAAAGAGAAACAAAATCAGTAAGGACCACTAGGAAAAGAAAGTGAGTCAGTTCCTCAGGTTAAAAATTACTGTGCAGCAACCATTAAAAGAGTAAATCAACAGCAGAAGGAAGAGGGGAAGGAAACAGATGTGTCATCTTCAGTTTCTAAGGGACCACTGGAAATAACCAAGGGGAAAAATAGAAGATCAAAAGTTACTAAAGAGAGATGACTCTTGAGGAGGCCCTAAGGGGAAGAACTCACTGCCTCTGAAGGAAATTAATTTTTCTGCCTTAAAATTATAGTTTATACATATTCAAATCTACCTGCATAGTTGCAGGAGCTAAAATATCCTCATGAACTGATTCTTCATGGCATTTGATCCTGGTATGAATAACCTTGTCAGTTGTCATAGCAAAAAACAAACAACAACAAAAAAGATCTAACAAACAAAAGAAGCCAATTATGTAGCTGAAATTGAGTGAAACAAAAATCTCCATCTTTCCTGATTTCTGTTCTTTCTTCTTTATCACAAAACCATTGATGTGCCATTCACTAGAAGTCCTTCTCTTGAAAATGATCTCCCAAGGCTAACAGAATTCATTCATCCCATTCAATCATTCAGTTCCTGTAAGAATAATGTTGAGGTGTGAAAGTGCTCAAGTTCAGAACAAACTACATCTGGTTATGAATGCCAAGGATAACAAGAAGGGCTTTTTTGAAAGCTACATATATTGGAAGCAAGAAGATTAAAGAAAAGAGAGAATCTCTACTCTAGGTAGAAGGTATTCTGATCATGGACAATGGAGAGGACATTGAATGAATCAACTTTTTTTTCTTATTTCTGTCTTTTTTTTTTTGGCTTCTCTTTACTGGGAAGTAAAAGTGGTTAATAAGAACTAGAAACTGAAGATTAATTAGTATCATATCATGGTATCATAAAATCACAGAATCCAAGAGGTTCAAGGAACCTCAGAGGCCATCTAATCCAACCTATCTATACCTGACCAAGAATCCCCTCCACAAACATCTCCAAACAGTGGCCCCCAGTATTTGCTTGAATACCTTCAGGAAGAAAGAATCCACTACCACTCCCTCCCCTAAGGCAACCTGTAGTACTTAAGAACAACTCGGATTGTTACCACAAGTATAAATTTGCTTCCTGGTAACACTATCTAGCAGTCCCCAAAATATATGTTTCATCAGGTTTACCAACTATATCTTAGAGTACAGAAAGAATTTGTGAATATGATTGCTGAGCCACTATTTTATATTTACACATATATATGTATATATATATGTACATATATATATATGTACATATATATATATATCACTTAAATTTTTAAAGGTAGGAAAAAATTATGAAACCTCCAAACTAGAAATTGGTGAGTTTTACTTGGATTACTGGCACAATTTTAAATAAAATTTTAAAGGGGTGATTTGGGGGTATTTAGAAATGGATATGATGATCACTATAAGCTGGCATGGCCATATAAAAGAGGGCATATGGGATTAGCCTCATTTTCATTTCTGATGAGGTAACTAGACTGGCAAATCATGGAGATTTGACATAGCATACCTAGAGTTCAGTAAAATCTCTCATGATGTGGCCAAGCTGGATGGGTTAGTTAATACATCAAATGGCAGAGTCTGGATCTGAAAAGACTTCAGTTGGCTAGAATATCATGACAAGGCAAATAAAATGTAATTAGAATAAACCTATATTTTGTGTTTGTCTTTTAAAAAACTCAATATCAAAAATACAAGATGGGGAGGCAAGTTCAGACAATAATTCCTTTTAAAAATGGAGATTAACCAGACCCAGGAAGCAGCAGGTCTCCAGAGAAACTCTTTCCCATGTCAGAAATCACTGTGATGACTCAGAGAGACCCTCACTTTCTCCAGAATAGAACTGAGGGGATCTTGGTTACAAATCTTCCCCTGTCAGGGCCAGAAGAGGCAGAGCTTTGCAAGCTGAATCACTGTCCCTTATCCTGGAGAAATGTAGCCTATACCAATCGAGGAAGAGTTTTACATACTTCATTTCCACAAGAAATTGCATCTGATAGCTCTATCACTCACCAAGAGTGGCCAAAGACTGATGGACCTACTTCCCCTATAGGACATGTGCTAAGAAATCAGAAGGCTTTTGGCCAAGCTGCTATCCATCCTTTCCTCCTTCTCCCCAGATTGTTGCCAGAGAAACAGTTGTCAGATCCTCGGAAGAGGGCCCTGGATGGCATTAGAGGATCTACAGTGGCATCCTCTGAAGGGACCAGGGAGCAGCTCTCTAGGAGCTCCAAAGGCATCAGGACCAAGGTCCAGGGGCAGTGCCAGCTGGGACAGGAGAATGGGCTATAACTCTACCATCCAGTTCATGGCCTTCCTGGATTCTGCATCCTGAATCATACCTCTCACAAGCTACTTAAGTTACTTCACCATCTATTTCTAACTCGAGCCTGGAGACCCTTTCCCCACAGGCCACTAGTATAACATTTACCCCACAACAAGTGCTTCTGGGATCACACTAGCAATAGTTATTAGGGACAGACTTGCTCAGAGTATTGGAAGAGAAATCTCAGTACAAAATAGGCTGAGTTTCATGGTTTGTTTTTGTTCTGATTCTTCTTTCACTAATGTGGAAATATCTATATCAGATTGCTTGCCATCTTGGGGAGGAGGGAGGAAGAAAAATTTGAAACTCAAAATCTTATAAAAAGGAATGTTGAAAACTGTCTTTATATCTAATTGGAAAAAATAAAAT
Organism: Gymnobelideus leadbeateri; assembly: GCA_011680675.1. Classification (NCBI taxonomy): domain Eukaryota; kingdom Metazoa; phylum Chordata; class Mammalia; order Diprotodontia; family Petauridae; genus Gymnobelideus; species Gymnobelideus leadbeateri. Next base: position 21,089 of record WOXC01008807.1, on the reverse strand, counting down.
ACTATTAAGTGGGAAAAAAATTAAAAATGGAGATTTTAGAAGACTGTTATAATGAGTCAACAACAAAACATGATAGGCAACAGTTAGTGCTAACCCAGGCAGCATTAAGAGAGGCATAATACCAAGGAGAAGTGATGTGATATCTCTACTCTATTTTGCCCTTCTCAAACCCCAACTGAAGTTCCATGTTTAGTTCTGGGGAGAACATTTTAGTAAGGACAGGAAGAGAGGGAGGGAGAAAGGAAAAGAACGAGGGAGGGAGGAAAAGCAAAACAATCCTTGCTCCTAAGGAGTTTACTTTCTGAAAGAGGGAGACAACACATAGAGGAAGTTTCAGCCATAATTTGGATGGAAAAAAATTCTGTAGTCCTTAGGATGCAGACATAAAGCAGATGGTAATTATCTTTTTAATATTATCTTCATTAATATAACCATATTGGTTTCTGATGTTGAATTATTTGACAGCACCAAGGACTTTGGTGGTAAGAATTTTCTTTTCCAGGCCTTCAGGAGCTGTCTGCTAAGGAGGCAGGGGCTAAAGCACCTTTAGAGAAAGTTGCCAGATTTGCATCTCTACAAGGATGGCTTCCTTGGGCTATGGCTGTGGGGGGCTAAAAATGGGACCAGTAGTCTTAGGGGTGCTGCTGTTTCTAGCAGGTTTATATACATGCCCGTTGGCAATAGCTGTGGCATTTGATCAGTGGTTGATCAGTAGTGATAGGAATAGCAGATCCCCTTCAATAAGTTACCAGGGTCAAGATAGAATCATGGCCAGTGATCTGAAAGGCATTTTTATGCCCAGGGATCTTGGGCTCAAGGTCCTGGGCTACCTCCACCAGGAATTGAGAAATGCTTATGGTCTAAGTGATTCAATTCACCTCTTTTCTCTCCCTAAGAGTACCATTCTGCTTAAGTCAGTCTGCCTTGTCTGTCCCATTAGTGATAGATGCTATTGGCAGTAATAGAGATGGTAGGGCCTTTCTCCACAAGTATTAATGGCAGCTGCCAGGTCAAGGCCACAAAACTAGGAATGGTGGTCTGGGGGCAGGGTGGGGGGAAAAAGGGGAGTTGACACTGCTGTCCCTCATGCTCTTGGACTTACTTCCTAAAAACTACAACTGCCTAAAAGTGGAATATGTTTCCTCAAGGGGGTTCAGGTTTCTCCTTCACTGGAGATCTATAAGTAGAAGATGGACTTGTCAGGAATAAAGGAGATGAGTCTGTGATCAGATGGTATCTCACCTGTGTGTGTGTGTGTGTGTGTGTGTGTGTGTGTGTGTGTGTGTTTCTCTCTCTCTCTTCCTCCTCCTCCTCCTCCCTCCCTCCCTTCCTCCCCCTTCATGTCCCCCCACATATACAATATGCATCTACAGAAATAAGTGTACACACACATGCACACACACACACAAACACACATGAATATCACCTTCATCATTCAGAGTCAATTTCTATAACAAATGCTGGGGACACAAATAGAAATATAAAAACACAATCCAAACCTTCAAAGAGTTTACAATCTAGCTGGGGCAAATACATAATCACTTACAGCTATATGCAGAAGAACACAAAAGAGATACAAGGTGATTTTGAGCGGAAGGAAAGACTTCTCTCCCATTTCCCCTGTCACTTCCTGCCCTTTAAATTCCCCCACCATCAGCCCCTGTTGCTTCTCCCTTGCTCAAACAGAAAAATAAGGAGATAGTTATACAGGCATGTGATGCGGCTGGCCTTTTAGAAACCCTGTGATTATCTTTTTTTTCTATCTTTATTTTCCCTGACAGCTAGCCTCTAAGTCTTTCACTCTTTTGTTGTTCATTTGAGAAGTCATCCAGCTTTCCCACATCCCTTCTAATCAATAGTTTGCATCTATATATGAGCAGTCCCTTTATCAACTGACTTTGATAGAAACTGCTTTCTGTTAAAGGGCATGGAGTTGCAAACAAATCTCAGAACATAACTTTTATGAATATATTTAAACAAAACATAATGAGACATAAAATGGTTTCTCCGTGGAGGAATAAAAATAATGGTTCTTTTTTTTTTAATTCTACCTTCAGCAAATCTATCTGAGAGCTCCATTTAGGTAAGTACTGTCAACTTTACCACCACCCTCCCATTTAATCCTAGAGGTAATTGGAGTAGATCCAATGGCAAGTATTGATCTTTCCGATTGAATTCTCATCTCAAATATTTACCACATACAATTACTTACTATCTTGAATACTCTATGTTCAATGTCATTAAAAATCAATAGTCTCATCTTGAAATGCCCTCATTTGGGACTAAGGAGGGTTACCAAATGCTTCTTAAAGGTAAGAAGGGAGATAATTATCCATCCAGAAATATAGACAGTGCTTAGATTCCAATATGAAAAACATCCAGAGTGGGGGAAAATAGTTCATTGCTAACCTAACAGAAAAGCTAGGAATATGGATATACTAAATTGTGCTTATTCTGTTAGAAATGCTCTATAGGCAGCCATGACATAGTGATAAGAATGCAGAATTGGGATGAATCAACAAATATTTGTTAGCTACTTTCTATGTGCCACACACTGTGCAGGATACTAGGGATACAAATATAAAATGCAAGTATAAATAATGGAATTGGGGATTGGCACTGACTGTGCTGCCTACTATATGGGTGGCACTAGGCAAGTCACTTAACCTCTGGGCTTTCTTATTTATAAAATGAAGGGGATGGTCTCTGAATCATCTTTTAAATTGCTTCTAATTCTAAGTCATATGAGACTAATTTGGATTTCATATTCCAGTTCTCCATTACTAAAACCCTCTGCCAGAACTGGAGACAGCTAGCTGAGCTCCTCCACACCTACTCCAAGAAAAACCTAAAATTTACACCAGATCAAATAATGATCATGAAATCCAATGAGGAAAAACCACAATAAGTGACTTCTTAAAGTGAAAAATTGAACAAAAAAAGTCACACAAAACCTGGCGGGCACTAATAAAGAAGGCCCTCAGGACAGGCAAATAAACTGGGCAGACTCTCAGGGCAATTAGTCTTAACCAGAGTAACCTACAAGGCTATAGGCCCCAACGCATAAGAAAAAAGGATTGTACTAAGAAAGCCCCAGGGTAAAGACCTTGGATACCCCATGTAGTTCTACTGCAGATGCTTCCAGGCTCAGGGACTCCAAAGTCCCTATTACTCTGTCCTGAGATGTCATAGAGGGCTCTGAGAGTCTGACTTGGAGAAGGTCAGAGAAGGAACTCTGGTGACCCAGGGAAAGACCAAGCAAAGATGACCACATTTAAAAGTGCCTCAGAGAATGGAGTCTGGCCCTGGAATACACCACCAAATCAGAAACCAAAACTAGAGAGATGAATAAAGAAGTAGATCTAAAGGTCCCCAAATGATGGATAACTTCTACAAGCAGAGATTCAGAGGAAAAAATAGATTTCCCACAAGGGCTACATGAAAACCTAGAAGAAATTAAACAAAAGATAAACACTGAAATAAAAACTCTAAGTAACGGACTCCCTAAAAACTAGAATAGATCAGACCGGAAAAAAATTATTACAGAAAGAAATATTAGGGGGGGAATCAAAATATTTTTAAAATAGAAGAAAATATAAGGTATCTTTTACCAAAAACCGGAAAACTGCCCAAGTAGAGATCATTTAAGAATTACTGGACTCCTTGTAAACCATGATTATTTAAAAGCCTGGAAAATATTATTTCAAGAAATCATAAATGAAAAATACTCAGATCTATTAGAACCAGAAGGCAAAGTAAAGATAAAAGGAATCCACCAATTGCCTTTTGAAAGGAACCCCAAAAGTAAAAATCCCAAGAATGTCATAGCTAAAATCCAGAGTTCCCAATTCAAAGAAGAAAATCCTTTAAGAAAATTCAGAAACCCAGAAAGAAACTTCAAGTACCAAGGGAAAACAATCAAGGTCACACAAGACCTTATAGCTTCTATTATAACGAGAAGAGATCTGAGAAAACAATATTCCAAAAAGCAAAAGATATAGGCTTACCACCAAGAATAATTTAACCTGCAAAGCTGAATATGACCGAAAGGGGTAAGGAATGGGGAAGTATGGAATAGATCCTTAATGGACTAGAAAGACTTCAAAGCATTTCTAATGAAAAGGTAAGAGTAGAATAGGAACTGAGATACAAACACAAGAGTCCAAAGAAATCCAAAAAAGTACATCTATTTGAGCAACTGGAAAAAGCTGTATGATGATAAAATGTTAATATAGGAATAAAGAATAAGTGTCCTTTCAGAACCTTGATATCTTCAAAAGACACTGAAGGAGTTAAATTTGAAAAATAAGGATGGGGGAAGTACTGGTTTTTGAAAAGAGGAAAGAGAAGGAAGGATAAAAAGAATAATACACTAGAAGAGAAAGGAAGAAGAAAGGAATGGAACTTGCTATTTCACATAATGGAGTAGAATGAGAGAAGAAAAATATACGAAGAGAAAAAAGTAGGGGTAGGAGCAAGCATCAGATTAATCTTACTTATCAAATAAGATAATATTTATAAAGTGCTTAGTACAGTGCCCGGCACATATTGGTGCTAAATAACTGATTCGTTCTCTCCCTCTGTCTCATCTGAAATAGACAAAGAAGGGTTGAACATACACAAACTAGAAATTCATCAAACTCAAAAAAATTAGGGATGGAAGGGGATTAAGAGTGGGGATGGTATCAAGGAGGGGATAACCGAAAGCAACCCAAAATTTCTGATCCTAAAGAGAAGACTAAAAAGTTGTTTTAAAGGAAGAAAAGAATTAGAAATGTAAGGGGAGATACTTAGATTTCCTGTTAGACAAATGGGAAATTACGGAACAAATTATGTTATATGAATATTAGGAAATATTATTGTTCAATAAGAAATGATAAAAGAGACAACTACAGAGAATCCTGGGTAGTATGAAATGATACAGAGTAAAATGAACAGCCCCAGAAGAACAATCTATACAGAAACAGCAACATAACAAAAACAAGATTAACAACCTCAAGAACACTGATCAATACAATCAGGAACCATGTCTCCAAGGACCTATGGGGTATTATGTTTCCTATACCCTAACAGAAAAGTGAGGGACATTGGTGCGAAAAGAGATGATACATTTTTGTACATGGCCATTACATAGATTTGTTTTGCTTGACTGAGCTTGAGATTATTTTCCTTTCTCTCCAATTTAATTGGGGGAGGGGCTTAGAAAGAAGTTAATAGTGATGGCAAAGAAAGGGCACCAAAACCTTTTTTTTTTAATGTACAAAAGAGAACAGAAGAAAGTTCAGAAAAACCACAGACAAGTAGGACAGTTTTGAAAGTAATGTGTAGCATTTATTATATAACTAAAAAAAAACAAGCTTTATGAAATGAAGATTCATGATTTAATACAGAATCCTCTTTTTGTGTTCTGCTGTATACAGGAAAATGTTCTTTTTATTGGTATTTAAACTCAAAATAAAAACAATTATAAAAAAAAACACATAAGGTCTTTTTGATTCATTCAAGCAGGCAAGGCAGGGTGAAAAAAGTAACCCAAAGCTGAGAAAGAAATATTATCACCAAGAGCTAAGAGAGGAATATTAGCTAAACCTATTCATATGAACAATCTCCACCAAGGTTCTGATTCAACATTTACCAATTTATTAAGTGCCTATTATATGCAAAACACTACTCTATACAACGAAAGTGGTGGAAAAGTAAAAAAGACATAGATTGTCCCTTTCCAGTTTGAGAACTTAAATTTAAGATAGTGAATTACAAAAATTATGTCCGATCAGAGTAAATAAACAAAAATCCTGATTAGAATAAGCTGTTGATGACCATAGTTAAGAGAGGGAAGAAGTTATCACTTTGCCTTTTATTTCTAAGAGGCAGGACAACATCTTGGCTAATAAAAAGAGGACTGGATTTGAAAGCACAAAATTTGAGTTCCCATCCCCATTCTGCCACTCATTTATGTGATTAGGTGCAAGTCACTTAATTTCTAAGTCTCAATTTTCTCATCTACACCTTTAAGATTCTATTTATACTTAAATACCTTAGAAGCTTGCGAGGATCGAGTGAAATAATGCATATAAAGCACTTTGGTGTAAGATAGAGGTGTCAGATGCAAAGACATGTCCAGGGTCACTCAGTCAGGATGTATGAGAAACAAGACTTGAACTCATGACTCATTGCCAGTTCTCTAACCAAGACATCTCTCTTGCAATTGTCAAATACTGTACAAATATCAGGTATTTCACAATACCTGGAATGATTTCGCAAACACAATAGGTGATGAATAAATGTTTAATGAATTCAATTACATTATTTAAATAAGATTTCTCTAAAGTTTGAGCTTTCAATTGAGTAGTCATTTAATATTTAAATTTAGCTACTTTAATAAAGAACCTTTTTCATCTAAAAGTTAGAAAAACCATGGTAACCCCTGACCTCAAATCAAGGATAAACTTAGAGCCAGCTCAAACAGGATCTTTGCCATTAATGGTTAAAACTTCAGTGTGCGTGTTTACACCTTGGAGCTGGCAAATAATACAAATTAGCGTTTGATTTATTGTTTTGATCATTTTCTAGACTTAAGAAAGTTATGGAGAAACATTAATAAGGCATATATTAACATTTCAAATGTGTTCTATGGTATTTGGGGAGGGGGAGTGCCTAGCTGGTTGTTAAATATTTACCAGCATATGCCTCTGCCTCAAACACATAAGTACTTAATAAATGTTGACTGATTCTTTGAAACACACCCATGGTTTTTTTCTCATTTTTTATGAAACTTTCCCTTGGAACACCACTACAGCCTTCTGCTAGTAACATATCTAAACTTGAGGAGCAGTAACTAAGGGACACAAGTCAACTTCCCAAATCTTGAAACTATATACCTAAAATAAGATGTGACAGCAACTGTCAGAAGTAGAAAACATTATCCAAACCATAAATTATAAAGCTCCAGAATCAACAAGGCATCTATAATATATCATGGGTGAACATTCAATGTAACATTCAATGCTCTGAACTTTGAAGTTAAGCATAATATCTTGATTTCAAATGAATATATATATATATGTATTTTTGTGTGTGTATATATACATATGTATGTATCTATATATATACATATACACATTCACACACAGAAATATAAAATCTAATACTCAATAATACTCTAATACTCAAGCCTATTAGGGGAAGCATTAAAAGGGGGCAAGATGGGAATAGATGAGAAAAAAGGGGAATACCAAATGTATTTCATAGAAGACATATGATACAACAAGAAAAACAAACCAAAAGAATTATAAAAGAAAAATAAAAGCATATTCCACCATCATGGACATGAAAATACATAAAAGCAGAAACAGCAAGAACTTGGGAAAGCAAAGGCGTTGTGCTAAAAGCTTGAGGCAGCAAATATATGGGGATAAAGAGGATCAAGGAGAAAACACTATTAAAAATCCGACTAGGACATCTGCTGAAATGGACACAAGATGAGAAATAGGACGCTATAAGTTCACCTTGAGTAAGGGCTGTATGTGTCATGTTGGCTCTGTTAAAAATGACAACTGCGGGGCGGCTAGGTGGCGCAGTGAGTAGAGTGTCGGCCCTGGAGTCAGAAGGACCTGGGTTCGGATCCGGCCTCAGACACTTAACGCACACACAAACAAAAACCTAGCCGTGTGACCTTGGGAAAGTTACTTAACCCCAATTGCCCTCCAAAAAGGCAAAAAAAAAAAAAATGACAACTGCACATAGCTCAGGAAACTTAAGGACTTACTGTTCTATAGCCCTGCCCCATTCATTCCACAGGCAGATTTGTGGATCCTGGCATCCATCCAAAATTGCACCTGATACAGTCAAGATGAGACAAAGGCCTATAGGTCACATAGGTGTACACACACACACACACACACACACACACACACACACACACACACACATGCAATGTTATTGTCAGTTTGCCTACCAATTCAACCAGCATTTGCTATTAGTAATGACTCACCTTGATATAGCGATTAAAGCTTGCAAAACACTTTCCAGGCATCTCATTGTTTACCATCATTGTTATTTTCCATAGCTAGAACTACGGAAAATATAGCTAACACTTCTAGAGCACTTTAAGGTTTACAAAGTGCTTTATATGAATATTATTGAATTCCATCCTCATAATAACCCCCTAAGGTGGTGGTGGTGGTGTTCAGTTGTTTCAGTCATGTCTGACTCTTTATTGACCCCATTTGGGGTTTTCTTGGCAAATATACTAGAGTGGTTTGCCATTTCCTTCTCCAGTTCATTTTTACAGATGGGGAAACTGAGGCAAACAAGGTTAAGCGATTTGCCCAGGGTCACACAGCTAATAAGTGTCTGAGACCAGATTTGAACTCATGAAGATGAGTCTTTTTGATTCTTCTCTGTCCACTGTGCCACCTACAAAGCACTTTAAAGATATATTATCTCACTTGATCCTCACAACAATTCTGGGAGGTAATTGTTATATCCATTTTACAGATGAAGAAACTTAGGCAGGTGGCAGTTAAGTGACTTGTTCAATGTCACACAGCTAGTAAGTGTCTGAGGACAGATTTGAACTCACAAAGATGAGTCTTCCTGACTTAAGGCCCAGCACTGTATCCATTGCACCACCTCACTTGAAGTAACACTATTATTCTCATTTTGTAGATGAGGAAACTGAGGCTGAGAAAGGTTACGTGATTTGCCCAGTCTGTGGTGGGATTCAACTTCCTCACCCTAGTTTAAACTATCTACTACACCATGGCAGATAAGAGAAAGGTGTTCAAATACACAGAATTCTAGTTACCTCCTTTCCTCATGGCTGCCAAGTGGTTATAATATCTGGTGATTTCTTCTATCTCCTTTTCTCTCTTGTCCTTCCTGCCCACCAAAACAATATCTAGTGCTTTATATCTCTGCCATTGCCTCTGTCGCCTAGGAACCTTTCTTCTTCTGCCTACTCTTTGTTTTCCTTTCCCCTCCTTTCTTTGCTGGTTCTCTCAGTCAGTCAGGATCACAAGATAACAGATCTCTATAACTAGAAGGGACGAGAGAGGTCGCATAATCCAACCCCCTCATTTTACAGATCAGGAAATTCAAAGAAAGATTTAATGCCTTGGCCAACATCACACAGAAAGTAAGTGGCAGAGATGGCATTCTGATTCAGGTCTTTTGATGTTCCAAAGCCAGAGTTCTTTCCACTGCACCTCAGTGCCTTCCTCTTGGCTTGGACATTAACAGAACTGGATTTTTAAAGCTGTTAAGAACTGTACTCTACACAGAGTTTTCTCTGAGGATGCAGGATTATCGTCTCATAATAGTTTTGCCATTTTCCTATCTGTTCCTAGTACATACCTGTCTAAGATTATCTTTCAGCTATCCTATACATATTCATTTTGGTACATATTCTATTTAGGCACATGTTGTCCCCCCCCCCCGCCATCAGAATGAAAGCTCCTTGAAGCAAGTATGATTTTTCCTTTTTCTTTGGACCCCCAGTATTTAGAATAGTTCTTAGCACCTAGCAAAAACTTAATAAATGGCTATTGATGATTGATTGCAATGATATCTCACTGATTCAAACTGCTCAGGATGGTATTTCCAAAGAAATTTTCATGAGGAAGTTGACCCACCATGAGAAAGGACTGAAAAGGACTTTTAATCCCTATAACATTAATGTGACAGTTTTTTAAAGATGCTCCTTCCTGGAATTCTATTAAAAGTCAAACATGAAGGAGAACTAGGAAGAAATAATTTATTCATTCTTCCAAGAAATATCTGAGTGCCTACTCTGAATAAGTTGTCTGGTGTTACGTTTATAGATGTGTCTTTCTGATGTGGAAGAAATGAAAGCATTTGTAGGTTTGGAATTAAGGCTTCCAAAAATTTTTGTTGTTGTTCACCCATGGAGCATAGCACACCAAGCTCTTCTATCTGCCACGATCTCCCAAAGTCTGTCCAAGCTCATGTTCGTTCCTTCCAGGACACCATCTAGTCATCTCATCCTCTGTCATACCCTTCCCCTTTTGCCTTTTCCAATAGCTCCTGTCTTCTCATTATGTGGCCAAAGTATTGAAACTTCAACTTCATTATTCGTCCTTCCAATGAACAGCCTAAATGAATTTCTTTAAACAGCGTCTGATTTGATCTCCTTGCTATCCAAGGGACTCTCAAAAGTCTTCTCCAGCACCACCATTAGAAACTGTCAGTTCTGCGACACTCAGCTTTCCTTATAGCCCAACTCTCACAGCCATACGTTGCTACTGGAAAAAACATAGCTTTAACCATACAGCCCCTTATCAGGAGGATGATGTCTCTGCTTTTAAGGATGCTGTCCGGGTTTCTCACAACACCAATTCTTGAAATGGTGAGGGAAAGCTACTCATCCTTCATGCTTTATTTACACATTTAGTTCAGAGAAGTATTCATGGTAATAACAATAATAGAAGCTGGTATTAATAGAGTGTTTTAAGGTTTACAAAGCACTTTAGATATGTTATCTCATGTGATTTGGAAATAGGAGGTATGCAGTATGATTAGCCCCATTTTACAGATGAAGAAACAAAGGCACAAAGACCTGAAATAACTTGCCCAGGGTCACACAGCAAGTAAATATTTGAGACGGGATTCAAACTCAGGTCTACCTAATTCCAAATCAAACACTCTGTCCACTATGCCACCCAGTTACCTCCACTCTAGCTAGCTGCTTCCACCCTGGTCTATTATACGAGTGATATAAAATCAGTGATGATATTATGACAATTGAAAGTATATCAACCATAACTTTAGAGTGTCTTTTAAAAAGTACTACGCCACCAACTCACCCTGAGACCTTTGTCAAGTCACTTTCTTCTTGCTGGGCCTCAGTTTCCTCAACTTTTAAGTGAAGTAGGTTGACTCAATCTGCAAGGTACAATATAGCGCTAACATTCAATGTATGATTTTATGACTTGGAAAAAGGCTACCTAGCCATTTCTTTTAATAATCAGTTTTGCAGAAAGTCAGTCATGGAATTTCCTGGGAGATCATAAAGCTATCTCTGTCATTTTTATTACATCTCTATAAGAAAGAATGTTCAATTTAAGAATGATCAATTTTTTAAAAAGTTGTTATCACAGACTTCCTCAAAGTCTCAGAGAAACTCCTGGGGTCAGTACCTACTCATCCCTATGGGACACAGCTATTTCCCACTGTATCTCTATGTGGTTTTAGATACAGCTGGTCCATCAGACCAGACAGCCTCCATCATCAGACCTTACAATTGTCAGTCTATACTTATATGAGTCATCGCTTAACACAGTAATTGATCATATTGAGCTAAAATGGACCATAGGATTCATCTAGTCCAACTCTTTCATTTTACTGCTGAGGAACCAAGGCCCAGAGAGATCAAGTGATTTTTTTTTCAAGGTCACACAGATAATAAGTGGCAAAGCTAGGATTCTGGTCCCTTAACTCCAAATTCTTTTGACTACATGTTAATAATTTCCCTGAATCATGAAGAAAAAACTAACTTAGATTCTACATATTCTATTTACCAAGTTAGCAAAGAGCATGGTATATTAGGGGGAAATTTCCATCAAAAAGTTACCATTTTCAAAGTTTTAATACTTAAAGAGCTAATGTTCAATAAGCTATGCAATTCCCTTATGGGAAGAGTTAATTTTCCAGTGATGTTGAATAAATGTTTTCATTCACTTAGAATAGAGTGTGTTTTTGTTCCTCCTGTTTTTGATGACTGGTTATCACCCTCCTTGTCCCCTACCTAAAAAGAGTTCATTTATGTGTATGTGTATATGTATATATGTGTATGTGTGTTTACATACATAGATATGCATATATGCATGTGTGTGTATATGTATGTGGCTATGTGTATGTGTCTGTACACATATGTGTATGTGTGTGTGTGTATGCATTGTGTTTGTATTACACATGCGTTTGTGTATGTGTAAAACAGGGATCAAGTCAAATACTATATTTCAAAACTGAGCTGAGATCTGAAACCAGGTCCTCTGATTATTAATCCAGGATGCTTGACATTGTCTCTGAAAATAATAAAGCTCTATACAAAAGTGAAAATATTAACATTTAGAATAATATTTGTATCTAAAGGGAGAGTTTAACGGGCACTTAATTACTTCAGCACCTTATTTCTAGAAACCAAAGCGGCATGATGAGCCAGACCAGGTGGAGTTTTAAGAAAATCTCCACTTTAATAAAGGAAGAGTTGCTGAATGAAGTGCAGAGTTTTTGTGACTTGCCCAAGGTCACTTGGGAACTCAGGGACGGAGCTAGGACAGACATCAAGTCTCCTAATTCACAGGCAAGGAGATTCTTTTTTCCTCAGCAGATTGTGCTGACTCTGATAGGGTGTTTATTTCCTTCCAAAAGGAAAAATCACAACAAGGCACCAATAATTGCTCTTTGTATTGAGTTGTGATTTTTCTCAGCAAGAAGTCCTGGCATTAAAACAACCCCAACTACGGCAGACCCAGGAAACAGGCAGCCTCTGCATTAAAGCAAAGAAGGTTCTATTTGTACCCACATCCTTTTCTCCCTACACGCCCCAGCAATTTGGATGAAAATACCATCACTTGCTCTGTATTCATCAAGGAAATAAAGTGACCCATCAAAGAAATGCTGCCGAGATGGCTATTTCACCCTGGCCCAGCCTCTTCAAAGCATAGAAAATAAATTACGGCCCACAGACCATTAGTGCATCATAGACATGCTGCCAATATCTGCCTGGAACAGAGCTAAAACGATAGCAAAGAGAAATGTAGGACAGCTTCACTACAATCCTCAATCTGTGTTTCCTTAAAAGCAAAGTTTTCCCCAGGGTTGTTAGGGTGTTTTTCATATTCTTCCCCAATAATTGGCACTCTTTAATCAAAGTGATATTTATTTTAATAAGCAATGTCATAAAACTCATCTTATTCCTTAAAAAAAGAAAAAGCCATGACACCCTGATGTAAATGAGTCAGTGTGTGACTTATAGGCCTATTAGCTTGAATGCTGGTAAGCTAGCAAGATCTATTAAGTCAAGAATATATCAAAATCCCCAGCAATGAAAAATCCCAAAATAACACTTTTTTAACCAAACTCGATGCTATTTCTCTACTTGTCACATTTTGATTGAGAATTTGAAAGTATCACTTAATGTGTATTTAAAAAATCTATTCCTACATTTTTTTTAGCACTGATATGACCTCTAGTCCTTTCTTGTTAAAGGGAATCATTCTCAGTTCTCTCCTTCTTCCATCTGTCCTTCTTTCTTTTCTTGACCAATATCAAGTGTGCCAATCTGAGCTTATTTTGCCTCAGTTTATTTCTTTCGGAATTCTCATGCTGGTCTTTCTGTTTTTGTTTTTGTTTTTTTGAAACATAAAAGGTCTTATTTTAAATGTATCCATCACTTAAATACAAAAGAAATTAAAGCCCACAGAGATTTACAAGTCTGAAGCTAGTATCTGATTGTCACAGTAATTTTAAGAACTTCCAAGAAAGCTACTTACTAACAGGTACTGCAGTCTCTATTCTGCAGTTTTCTCTGTGTATACAGCTATATTGTTTCCACAAAAAATTTTGATTTTTAAAATTTAAATTTAAACTCAATTCTTGCTATGTTCAGATTTTCATCTAAGATGTTACTAAGATCATGATTAGGAATAATCTTTGCGAGTTAGCATATTCCTATCTAGTAGCAACACATTGATACTGACAAATTCAAGGACGTTAAAATAGTGTTATTGAGATTAAGGACCCAAATCTTTGAGTGTTTAAGAGAAATTCCAGCAAAGACTCTATATTATTTGTCCTTTTCTCTGACTGGACTTAAGTCAAGGAGAAAAGATTCATCATCTAGTTTGTGCTCAATCTCTGCCTGGCCCACAGTTCTTACAGAGAATCTATTTCTTGGATTAAGAAACTTCATTGTGAGACTTGAGATATAATGATTTGGAAAGTTTCCTTAGCTTCTCCTGGGTTTGAAGTCCACGACTCTGTAGGGGAGTGAGGGCCGTTGGAGGCAGGTGAATTGGCCTTGGATATGGGATCTGATAATGCAATCCTATTTCAATTCTTGCTGTACATTCATCTATACATTGTTTAATTAGTTCTGAATCCGTAAGATTTTTGTTTTTCTGGAACAATGTTCTGGCTTCATTTATAATGTACTGCTTTTCTCTGAGAGTGTCCTCCTTCTGTCCTGAGGCTGCACGCCATCTCCTTGAGATCCTGAAAATCCTGCGGTACAGACTCAGAACTTCTTGTCGTGTTGCTGTTGTCATCTTTAATTTTAGGGGGCAGAAGAGGAAGTGATGGCTGGTTGGGCAAAATTTCTTTGGGTTTATGTTCTCAGCATCTGCTTCTGTATCCACAAAGAATTCTCCGATTATTCTTCTAGAAAATAAGCTGGAGAAGGAAGGACCAAGAAACCAAGACGACCCCGAGCGGGGTCACGAAGAGTCTCCACCCCGCGGGGCCTGCAGCCTCCAGAAGGAGGGACTTCAGCGGGACTTTCCAAAGACCCCACCATTGGGGTGCGCTCCCGTGTCCACCCAGCTCCGGGGCGACTCGCTCCCCAAGCCGTTCCCGAGCGTCCCATCTCCTTCTAGGACTTGGTCATCCCCTCTCGCTGGTCTTTCTATTATCCCATTCTTTAAGGTCTTTATACAATTTTTCTGTTTTTATGCTATGTGTGTTGCCAGCCACTACACAAACACATGTTCCTTACTTCTTTGTTGGCATATTTTCTTTATTTTGAATCAATCCACAAACATATATTAAGCAGTTGGTACATGCCAGGCAGTGTACCAAGTTCTGGGTATATAAAGAAAAAAGAAAAAGAAAAAATTCCTTGAGCTGACTCACTGAATATTGCTACTTAAATGCATAATTTTTTAAAAGCCCCAGGAACAGGGTACAATAAAGTTTATCAGCAAAGAGGAGAAAATAAGGAATGTATTAGATTTATCCTTCTTTATTGCAGGTATAACAGCTCTACTATAAAATAACAACAGCAAAAAATTATCATGCAATTTCAGATTTACTAAAGACCAAATCCCAACCTCTGAAACATGGGGATAAATCCTAAGCCTTTGGTTTCATTAGTACAAATAATTCTCAAAAGAGGAAAGTCCCTCTACCAATGCAGAATGAATGGTACCTTTTCTTCAATTTATAGTCTTAGAAGGTTGCCTAAAGCAGTGGTATCAAACCCAAACAGAAAAGTGAGTTACTATGCCTTCCATAAAGATCCTTGCTGGTTGTGCCACATATTAACATTATCTATGTTCTATTATATTTTTGTTTATTTTGTATTTTATATATTTTGCATATTTATACATTTATTTATAATATATAATTATATATTACATATACTATGATAAATGTTGTTTTTCATGTATTTATATATTTATTTTGCTAAAGATTTCCCAATGACTAAATTATCCAATTACTAAATAATTTCCCAATTAATCTGGCTCCATTAGCATGGAGAGCCTCATGTTCAACACCTCTGGTCTAGAGCATTGGAAGGCCAAGTAACTGACCAAAGTTTCCACAGTCAGTATGTGTTTAGGCTTAAACCTAGATCTTCCCTTCTTTGAGACTGGTTTTCTACACGGCCCTTTAAATGTAATTCCACTATATAAAAAAAGCTTGATAAAGAGAAGGCTCTATAAATCAAGCCTTCTACAAAACCTAACTCACTCCTAATTGGCATTTAGGTGGGTAAACTGAGAGGTGGTATGGTATAGTAAAAGAGCAGTCCTCATCATAAGAAAAGACCTGATTTTAAGTCTTTCCTTCAGCACATTTCAGCCATGAGATCCTGGGCAAACCACTAAACCTTTTCATCTTCCAAGCAACTCTCTCAGATCGTATGAGTTGCTAAACAGGTGCCAATCTGCATTGATAAAAGGAATTTTCTTTCTACCAAGGAAATCACAGGTCCATATCCCCTAAATTATTAAAAAACGGATCATTCATACACGATAGCTCTCTTAAGCAAAATAATTGACTAATGAGAACACCCACATTCCTGATCCAGAGAAAGTTTGGTAGAAGTTGGCCTGTAAGATCGGTTTTCACCATATTATAAAACATTCCTGATTTTGAAAAACAAAGTTAAGAACAATGTAAGCTTTCCTGATATCTCCTTTACGGGAGTTACCTCCCTCTAAGTGAGTACCTGAAAAGGCCTTATCAAAGTCAACTGCAAGTCATGTCATCATTTCCCTGATGCCATGGTCCTCATTGAAAACAAAGGACAAATACAATCAGTGACTATGATGGGGTACAGACTCTGGGAACACCCTTGAACTCTCCTTGAATCTTCCCACTTGATGAGGAGTTTGCTTGAGGCCATAAGCCTTTCATTATCTCTAGGCCCAAATCTCTGTTAGTCTTTAACCTAGCCTAGCCTTCCATTGTCCAGCTACTTCCCACCCTGGATTCTATCAAAATATCTATATCCAAATCTGTTACCCTTAGCCTAGCCTTGTCAATCATCTCCACGTAGCCTTCAGTTATTTCCCAACCTTAATCCCCTTCCTGGGAATCTGACCTTCAAAGTCACCCCAGTCCCATCAAAATCCTCCTTAGACTCCTCCTCAAGATCCTCCCTAAAGCCCTCCTCTAGCCACCCATAGATCCCACCCACATTCTTTTCTGTATCAAAGATCCATCTTGCCTCCAAGATCCTTAAAAGTCTAGCCAATGCTGAGGTTCCTTAAGAGTTTACCCCATATGGCAAATCTTTAATAAACTTTGTTTTACTTTGGCTGAAAGAAAACTCTGGTCAAATTCATTTGGGCAGGACCCAGCATGTTGGTATCTTGGGGTCTCAAGTACCCCTGAACCTCTAAACCTCAACAAATAGACCCCAAGCTGCCTGAATGGAGACCCAGTTGGGTAACTTAGCTTGTCCTCTCCCTCTCCTTCACTTCTCCAAAGGAAGGTAAAATTTGATGACTACTTAACCTGGGATTTACTGACTAGATTCCTTCCTTCCTTCCTCCCTTCCTTCCTTCCTCCCTCCCTTCCTTCCTCCCTTCCTTCCTTCCTTTTTTCCTTCCTTCCTTTCACAAAACCTTAAACCCAGTTCACTCTGAAGCTCATAGATTATAGGCCCCTGCCCAAGCTCCACTTAATGGCTATATTTTGGGCCCTCCAGGCTTAGAGTGAATGTCAGTGGTAACTGTTTCTCTTTGGAACAGCAATCCTAAGGGTCTTCTTCTCCCAGCTTGATTTTTTTTTTCTAATTAAAGGGACCATCTCTTCACTCACTTCTTAAAGAAGTCTATTCACTGAATGGGTGTTACCTCACTCTAAGTGAGTACCTTGAAAAGACCTTAACCTAAAAGGGCCAGGGTCTCTCATTGCATCCTGAGTCATCTCCGTTCATCCTGATGGATATCTGACCACTAGACCCAGATGGCTCTGAAGGAGAAAGTTAGGCTGGTGACCTTTTACAGCCCTTCCTCACTCAAATCCAAGTCAACTTCAAGTCATGTCATTTCCCTTATGCCATGGTCCTCTTCGGAAATGAAGAACAAACACAACCACTACTGGAATAATGGAGAGAGCACTAGATTTGGAGACAAAGAACCTAGAGTCCAATACTAGCCCTTCCATTATACCTTCTGTGTGACTATTTTGGGCAAGTGACACATCTCTGGACTAAGTTTCTTCACTGGCAAAACGAGGGAGTTTGACCAGGTTATTTCTAATGTCCCTTTAACTTCTGAATCTATAGTCTTAATGGATGATGTATTTAACTAGAGGCCATTTGTTTAGCAGTCTTAACAATCCAGAATGCAGAAAAGAACCAAAAGTTAGCAAAACTGATCTCTAAGCAACCAAAAAATGATGTCACCAAGACTATGACCTAAAAGCTCATTCACCTTAATTGTACAAGTTCTCCCTATCCCCACAAGTTTTTACTCATAACCTATTTAATCAATTAGTTAATAAACAAGCTTTTTATTAAGTGCCTACTAGGTACAGTAGCCCATATGCTAAGTGCTGGAGACCCAAAAGAATAAAATAATCTCTACTTCCAAAGTACTTAAAATCTGATCTGCTCTTCCTTTACACAAAAGTGTTGAATTTGTTTATCTAGAGCAAGATATGGGCCAAGATAATTTAAATGACTTACACCATAGTGTTCAAAGCATGTTCATATATTTAATTTGGCCCTTACAAGAACCTAGTATTACTTTTGTTTTGCAAATGAGGAAACTGAGGCCCAGAGGACTTAAGTGACAAGTCACAGAACTAGTAAGTCAGTGTCCAGATCAGAACTGAGGTTTGAAGATAAATGTTATTTATTCTTTTGGAGAAAGGGTATATCTGCTAGAGGCAGGTACAATGACACCAGCAAAGAGTGATAGTTTACAACCTGATAATAATGGAACAAATGGGGAAACTTTAAAGGGTAGATGAAAGAACTCAGAAAACACAGGTATATGGAAGTCATACCTCAACAGATTCTGAGGGTGATTATATAAGAATAGTAAAAATAAAGTATTTATAATAATGATCCTAAGTCATTTAGAAAAGATAAATAATGTTTAATACACTCTGGTTAAGAAGGCAAGAAGATACATAACCTATATTAGAATGACACATCAAAAATGGTTAAAGTAAGAATTGGATTAGGGAAGCAAGTTTCAACCACCTGGAAAGTTCATTTATTTGTAAGCCTTCATTCCCCAGTGATGCCAGGGAAATGATGAGGCAAACCACTGCAATTTTTTTTAGTCAGACCTGTGATTTCATTAGTGTAGAGGATACCAATAAGAAACTACCTTTACTAATGCAGATCATCATTTTCTCTGCAACATAGAGACTCAGAGTTGCCTGAAATACTGAGCAGTTAAGAGGCTTGCCCAAGGTCACACAAGCCAGCATCATCAAGAAGCACCATTATCATAATAGCCAATAGTGATAACGGCTAACATTTATATAGTACTATATTAGCTAACATATAGATGTTATATATATGTTTATGCATACGCATATATGTACCAGCTACTGTGCTAAGTGCCTTACAATCACTATGCCCTCTGATCCTCACAACAATCTTGGAAGATAGGTACCATTTTACAGACAAGGAAATTGATGCAAACAGAGGTTAAGTGACTTACCCAGGGACACACATTCTGAGCTAGAATTGAACTAAGGTCTTCCTGACTCAAGGCCCAGACCTCTATCCACTGTGCCACCTAACTGCCTATCATCATCAACAAGCATTTACTGAACACCTACTACATGCCAAGCACTGTTAAGGGCTGGGGATACAAAATAAAAGTAATAAGGTGGTCCCCACCATCAAGCAGCTCACATTCTAAGGGTGGAGACAATATGCAAATGGCTATGTACAAACAAGATATATAAAGCATAAATAAAAGGCTGTCAGAGGGAAAGCACTAGTATGGGGTTGGGGCAGAGGGAAAGGGTGACAGGTTAACAGTCTCCTACAGAAAATGGAAGTTGAGCTGTTTTTTAAAAGAAGCCAGGAAACAGAGGTCACAAGGAGAGCATTCTAGACATGGTGGACAGCCCATGAAAAAGGCACAAAATTGGGAGATGGGGAGTAACAAAAGAAGCCAGTGTCACTGGATCCCAGAGTACACAGGGGAAAGTTAACAGTTAAGAGGACCGGAAAGGTAGCGAAGGGCTTGGAAAGAAAAAACAACAGATTTTACATTTTCTCTGGTGGGTAATAGGAAGCTATGGGAGTTTATTGAAGGAGGAAGGGATGTCCGACTTGTGCCTTAGGAAGATTACTTTGGCACCTGAGTGCCAAGGATAGAGTAGAATAATGCAAAGATACCATCCAGGAGGCTAATAGGCAATGAGGGACTACACCAGGGTAACAACTATGTGAGTGAAGAAAAGGGAACATATTATATGCGAGATGTTGTAAAGGTAAGAACAAAATCAGGCAACAGAGTAGATATGGGTGTAAGTACAAGGGAGGAGTTGAGGACACTATCAAAGTTACAGGCCTGACTGGCTAAGAAGATGGCAGGAAGGGAAAGAAGGTAACAATTTTTGTCTTAGACACTTTGAGTGTGAGAAGGCTAAAAGATATTCACTTTGAGGTGCCCAAAAGGCAATTAGTGATGAGAGACTGAAGGTCAGAAGAGAGGTTGGGACTGGATAAACAGATCTGAGTATCATTCATATAGAAGTGATAATTAAATCCATGGAAACAGGACTTGAAATCAGGTCTTCCTGACTCCAAGACCAACTGTCTTCCCATTTAAAACAAATTAAAGCTTTGTTTATATAATATATCCAAAGCAGTAGAGCTAGGATGAATGTTCTGCTTTCAAACATCTTAATAATTGTGCGCATGAAAATCTATCCCTGAAAAACCAATATAAAATATAAACTCCTTTGAGGACAGGGACTACTCCTTTTGTGTCTCTTTTGTTATTCCTTGTATCTAGCACAGTACCTCACTCATAGCAATCACTTTTTAAATGGTTATTTAATTGAATTAACTTAAATCTATCAAATCAAAATGTAGCAATTCAATATGGCCATTAAGATGTCTAGATATATTGGAACAACTGTCAGGTATTAGATCGATGTTGTTGTTCAGTCGTTTTTCAGGTGTGTCTAACTCATGCTGCCATTATGGGTTTCCTTGGCAAAGATATGGGAGTGGTTTGCCATTTCCTTCTCCAGCTCATTTTACAGATGAGGAAACTGAGGCAAACAGGGTTAAGTGACTTGCCCAGGGTCACACAGCTAGTAAGTGTCTGAGACCAGATTTGAACTCAGAAAGATGAGTTTTCCTGACTCCAGTCTGTACTCTATCCACTGCACCACCTAGGTGCCCAGATCAGTATCAGGCATAGGTTTATTCCATAGATATGACCAGCAACAGTAAATGAAAAACATAATTTTTTTAAAAGTACTAAATGTTAAGAAACCACATGTCTCTATTATACCAGGCTTACCCTCCCCCCAACAAAAAAATTTAAGTATTTTATAGGACTTCATAGAAGTATTGAAGGCTAACTATTCACTAGCCCTTCTTCTATACTCATGGTTGACTGCTGGTGAAG